>OZ038501.1:31635364-31707864 GCA_964036315.1 Acanthosepion esculentum | reverse complement strand
GTGATGTTATAACATGCTTATGTTATAATTTTTGAATCAATATTATATATATATATATATATTCATTTATTTATTTATTATGGAGTGTTACATCAGAACATGTACATACCCACTACAAAACTGTACATCTTGTTTCAATGTTAAAAAAATATTTTTCGATGTTTCATCAGGTGGGAAATCATGATGCTACTAAAATATTTTATTAAAAAATGCAGTTTATGAAATGCAGTTAATGTTGAAAAAAATTTTTTTTTAACGTTGAAACAAGATGTTGTAGTGGGTATGTGCATGTTCTAATGAAACACTGCATAATAAATAAATATTTATTGCTCTAGTTTTGTATTGAGCCCTGTTTTAAATTAATGTCTTGAATGCTGAAATTTTACTCTTAGTTCTTTTACATTTGTATATATATATATATATATATATATATATATATATATGCAGTCAACCTGTGCAGTGGGGCATCACAAGGTTCTAATTTATGGCTGGCCTCTTTAAGAATGCATCCTTTGTATTAGATAGATATAAGTTAAATTCTTTAAGAATGGATTCAAAGGAAGTTGGCAATGTAAAGTAATGTTTCAGGCATGTGTTTATAGTTGGTAATAATATTATTATTAAGTATTTTCTCTTGAAAGAATTATGCCCCACAGCACAGGTTGACTGCATATATATATATATATATATATATAAAGGTCAGCCATCTCTGATATTGAGAACTTTATCCCATAAATATAGCACACTTTAAGACTATATTTCTTTATATATATATATAGAGAGATAGAGCGTGTGTAAAGATAAAAGTGGACATGGAAGTCAGCACTTAGAGGCGACAGTCTGTTCATGCAATCATCAGGCTGACGATTGCACTAGCATGAAACAGACTGTTGCCTCTAAGTACTGACTTCCATGTCTACTTTTATATTTATATATATATATATATATATATATATAAACCAAATGTTACTTAGTGAATACCCATGTTTGAGTAGACAGTCATTTTTTTCTCAAAATAGTCTGAATTTCAGCTCATGGCCTGCATATACAATAGACTTAATAAAGTGAATGCATTTTAATGATCATTGCCTTGATTATAAAAGCAAGAAATTAAATATGTAATTCCTTTTGTTAATAACATGTATTAATTGTTTGTTTAAATTCCATTTTTGTGTTTCTTTTTTTGATCCTGGACTCACATGAGTCTGCCAAATATTGTTTGAAGGAAAAATGTTCCAAGAGTCATTAAATGCTTACAAAAAAACCTCCACGCCATTCAACAAAAGAGATCGGTTCCTCAATGAAGTGGATGTGATAATGTGATAATGTGATTTCAAAAGAATTCAATGTACATTGTAATCCAGATGCTGCTTTAAATGCCAAAAATTGATTTAGTACAAATACCTTCTCATTCTCCTCAGTTCTTTGCCAACTTTTTCTTGGTTTTCCCTTTCTCTTTTTTCCTTCAGTAGCCCAGGTCAATGCTACATTGCAGTCATTATTTGGGTATTGCCTTAAAGTTTGGCCAATGAACCTCCATGTACCTCAACAACAAGGGATTCCACAAAGGCACTCTTGAGCATTCTGCTGTCTTCATGTAGTCTTGCCATCTAATATTGAGGATCTTTCTTAAGCTGTTGTTATAAAGTAGGTCAATAAACCTGTCATCTCCCTGATTAACTTTCCAGGTCTTCTTCCTGATTCATTTTGCAACCATGTAAAAGAACGAGGACAACCAGGATCTCATAAAGCCTGAACTTGGTGCTTATGTTCATGACTAGATGTAACTGTAAGTTCTATACTAGCAGTTTCTTCTGTCACACTTCTTGCTTGTGGAACTCTCTTCCAGCTTCTAGCTTCCCAGTCAACTTTGATCTTCAAAAATTTAAATGCAATGTCAATCATTATCTTCTGTCTTCTTAATTCTTATTCTTTTATTGTCCCCTCTCCTTAATAATAGTTTTTCTGATATTCTGCAACACTCAGTAAACTCATGAAGAAAGGAATGGCTTGTAAAATTAAATACAGCCAAAAACAAACTAGTAATGTTTTACCACCACCGAGCGGACCCCAAACTTTCATCTATTGTGATGGATGGGTGTTCTCTGAAGGAGGCTCCTAGTTTTGAACGTCTATTGGGACTCAAGCTCTCAGCAGACTTCAAATGGAACTCATATATCTGATCTATTGCTAAAGATGCTGGAAAAATGGTCAGTTCATTGTACCGCTTCAGTAAGTATCTGACTCCCTGCTTTACTCTATCTTTACAAGAGCCAGATCAGACCCAAAATGGAGTATTAATGCCATATCTGGGCTGGAGCTGCCCAGTACTCACTTGCCTGCCTTGATAGTTCAAAAGCACCTATGCAACCTTGTGGGTGATGGATTATTTTTCACCCTACAAATCCTTTCCCACATGACTTATGTACCCTTAATATAAACAAAAAACTGAAATGTTATCTCACACACCCTAGAATGCTATCTCGCACCCCTGGTTGGGAAACCTTGATCAATGCGGATGACACAGCTGTTTACAGGTGCACCCCCAAACATCTGGAAAACCAGAACCTAGCAGCTCATCTCCCTTCTGACCTAGCTCAAGTGGCTCAAGGTGGACTGGCTTGTATAATTCAATATGGCCAAAACCAAACTAGTATCAATCGAGCAGACCCTGAATTTTCACCTATCATAATGGATAAGGATGTTCCTTACCTTGAATGTCTATCGGGACTCAAGCTCTCCCCAGACTTCAAGTGGAACTCATATATTCAATCTATTGCTAAAGATCCTGGAAAAAAGGTCAGGTCATTGTACTGCTTCAGTAAGTATATGACTCCCTGGTCCCTGCTATACCCCATCTTTACAAGAGCCAGATCAGACCCAAAATGGAGTATTATTGCCATATCTGGGCTGGAGCTGCACAGTCATCACTTGCCTGTCTTGATAGAGTTCAAATCATCTGTGCAGATTTGTGGGTAATAATTTTCCACCCTACAAGCCTTTTCCCATAGATGAAACACTCTGAGCGTCTCGCTACTCTACATGCCTTAGTCTCACTAGCCCTGACCTTTACAACTGGGAACTACCATGTGGCATCCACAGAGTTGAATCATCCTCATTTCCTTCGTATTCCATTAATAAGAAGTAAGTTCCATTCAGACAGCTTCTTTGTGAAACAGACTCCTGGCAGGATGTTTTCCCAAACATAACAATCTTGACTTTTCCAAATCTAATATTAACCATTATCTTCCCCCACATAACCCTATGAACTTCACTTCTCATTGCTCTATCACATGTGTTCTGACAAACTGCACAACCCTGGACTTTACCACTGGAAACCACCATGACACTTACACCATTTCCTGCATATTCTATTAGTAAGAAGTAAATCCAACTCAGACAACTTCTTCCCAAGAACTACTGCTTTGTGGAACAGACTCCCGGCAAGATGTTTACCCACTCACTACAATCTTAACCCCTTCAAGTCTTGGGTTAACCATTATCTTTCCTGCATAACCCCATAAACTTCACTTCTGGTCTATTCTTACACTTATACAACACTACAATGTAACCTGCTATATTCAGTGGCTCTTAGGCCTTGTATTGGGTGAACATTAGTATAAAAAAAAGTGTTGCAGTGATGAGATTTTGTGGTTGTTTTTCAATTGATAAATAGGAATTTTGCAATGATTTTTGTTCACACTATCAAGAGAAAATAACCACTTTTCAACCAACTTATCCTTGTTAAGTGTTTTGACCACAAAACTTATTAGTAATAGAAATAATTGTATGTTTAGTCATTTAATTGAATACTTGTGGGAAAAGAGTCATATGGTTCTTTGACTTGAAAGGGTAGCAGTAAATGTTGATATAGATATACAAATATAAATAAAAACTAAGTATACTCAAGGATCTCTTGTACTAATAAATATATTATATATATATATATATATATATATATATATATATATATATATATATATATATATATATGTCAGATTTTATTATGTAAGGCAATGCTTTCATACTGAAATGGTTATTAACCAAGAGATGATGATAAAATGTTCATATATTTATGTGAATGATATATCATGTGAATTTCAGTTTATTAAATCTATTCATATAGATATTTATTAACTTCTTTAGTTGGAGTCATGTTTTATTATGCAATTTATACATATGTAACATGAACTTTATTTATAGACTAGCAGCATGGCCCGGCGTTGCCCGTGCTTGATTCAAAAATCGTACGACTCATACACCAATCGCTATCACTTGACTTAAAATATTTTTGCCCTTCCTTGCCTTTAAAGGAGTGCCCTTTGCCGTGCTGATGTTGCTACATGCCTTACTTCTTGCCTATCTCACACTGCAAATTTTTTCTAAGCTCTATACTAAACATTAAATCTGTTACGAAAAAGAACTAAACAAAATGAACACAAAACAATCAGCTTTAAAAAAGGACTTGTAACTGGAAAAACCGAATGAAAAAAGAATGTTAACAACAAATACTTTTTCACACCCAACCCAGTTCTGTGGAATCAGAATCAATGTTGAGTTTAAGCAAGCGAATGAGCCAATTGGAGTAAAGTGCCATGCAGAATTAAATTTTTCCCACTTGTGAAGAATGAAGCTATTGATTTTTTTTGCATGCTAGTTAACATTCGTGTAAGTCAGCTGTTGGCTCTCATGCTGGCAAATAGAATCTTCCTGCCTATTCGTGGCAGCCAGCTATAGGCTCTCACTCTGGCCAGTAGAAAATGGCCGCAAACTACATGAAAACTGCCGTAGAAGCATGAAAAAATTGATTATTTCCACTATCAATGGGAGTTGGAAAATGCAAAGTCAGTATTGGCCTTTCTACTAACTTGGAGCATGTGCATGTAAATTTTGGTGCAAATCCGTTGAAAATTTCGGCCGTGCATTCGTTACACACACACACACATCCTGCCTTTTATAGATAGAGATATTGCCAAGAATTATAAATCACAAAAACATAGGAACTACTTAAGTAGATGGGTCCTCTTGTGAAAATTATGAAAATTTCTTTTTAGAAATAATTTTTGCACATTAGCATTCCTTAAACCATTCTCAAGATATGAAATGTGTTAAAATCAAAATATATTGACTTTTTATCGTTTCATAATATTGATAAAGAGTAAAACTAAGTACATCCCTAACATTTTACAGATTTGTGTGAACTTAGCTATTCTGCACACAAAAATGAACTTTTTGTTACAAATAGATTTCTTTAAATAAAGAACAACTGAATTCCAAAATGTGAACGTCATTCTGCTTGAAGTCAAATATGTCGCTCTATTTGCTGTCAAATCATACGTCACTCTGAAGTTAAATTGCACGTCACTCTGCTTGAGGGTAAATATGTCACTCTATTTGAGGTCAAATCATACGTCACTCTGTTTGAAGTCAAATTGTATGTCACACTGCTTGAAGGCAAATATGTCACTCTATTTGAGGTCAAATCATATGTCACTCTGTTTGAAGTCAAATCATATGTTACTCTGAAGTCAAATTGTATGTCAACTGGTTTGAAACCAAATCATGTCATTCAGTTTGGTGCCAAATTATACAATAATCCATTCGAAGCCAAGTGATCAAATTAATGAGTGAATACAAAGAACAAATACATTTTACTTACTTCATAATTTTTGGTACTCCAATTCTTTAGTAGCATAAATTTCCTTCATGAAAAGGACACGTTTTCCCACTCTGAAAAATAAAGGAAAAAAAAAACAATAATCTACAACTGATCCAAAGAAAAACACTTTAAATTCTGCTTAAATAATTGTTAGAAAGTATGAAACTGTTTAATAGACATATTCAGAATTTCTGTCTATATTTCTGAGATAAGGTATTTTAATTATTTATACTATTTACATTGTTCACATATATGCTAGGTCACAAAAACCTCCTAAGCCGGCCAAGCATAGAAATGAATAAAATATAGGAAACAGTAATACAAAGTGCTAGAGAAAAGCAATAATAACAATAAAAATGCAATATGAGCTCTGGTAAAAATAGCTATGGGACATTAATTCCCAAAAATTCATACACTGATGTCCTCAAGGGATAAAAGTGTTGGTTGGATCCAATGATTTGACCCAAAGAATTGTGAGTTCAATACCTGGCTACTGCAGTGGTGAACAAAACCTTGGAGAGTTGAGTTAAAGGGAGATAAATGAGACATCTAGAAAAGGCATGACATGTGGAACTAGAACAATCTACTCCAGTGGATAAAATAACAGGTTCAATTTGAAATTCCAATCAGCTGAATTGTCATGAATATGGCAGTAAATAACAATGTAAATGATATTCAGAATTGCTGGTACAAGTATTTAATCATTAAGTTAATCTTCTTTATTATTTAAATAAGAAAAAAAAACAATTTTTTCTATGAATTTTGGGTAATCTTTAACCTTCATGCCCACAAAACTCAATATTTTTCCCTTGCCATTGCTATTAATTTAACTACCTTCATTCATCGGTAATACTTATTGTTTTAAAAGGCAATGATTAGAATTGTAATAAAACTTAAACACATGATGAAAGCAAATTTATACATTTTTTTGTTCTGGAGAATTTTACAACAAAAATATTAAACACTATTTATTTAATAGATTTTGGTATCAGTGAACCAATCCCCTGAGGATACTGTGGAATGTATGTATGTATAGCTGGCCACTCGTTTTCGAGGATACCCGTCTACCAGGGTGGCTACCCAATCCCTGTTGCAGATGTTTGCTCAGGTGCATGTGCATTTATTCAACACCCACAGAGCCCACCTGTGGTTTATACTGCAACTATGCTGAGCAAAGCCTAGTTACAATTTCTGGGAAAGAGCATGTTATCTAGCGTGATCAGCAATTTGAACAAGGCCAGCACACTCAAGCCCTCGGCCACGATGACTTTTAACTTTGCGGTTCCATCTACCCAATTTTACTCACAAGGCTTGGGTCAACCTGTGGTGTTGTTTTCAAGCACTTTCCAAAGGTGCTGCATGCTGGGATCGATCCCTCTGTGGAATGATTGTCTATTAATACACCTGTTTGTATTTACCGTGGATATAATGATTAGTTTCGTTTTGGTTCGGTTGTTTAACAACATATCAACTTCTTATGTGCGATTTAATGCCAAAATTTTATTTTCTTGCGTAGCATCTCTGATTTGTCTTTTCTGTCTTTCCCATGGGATCAGATGGCTTTAAAAATTGGATATTTTAAAACATATATATAAAACAAAAACTTCACTCTCACACAGGCAGTATGTGGTGAGCTTCTCACTGCTCTATCGTTACTTCCATGGTAAGTGCTTGGACGAACTACAATTCTTGGTTCCGATAGATCTAACTTTCATGGCTAGTACCCGCCATATTATTTATATTGTAAGTTCCACTCAATAACTTCTTTCCACAAGCCACTGCTCAATGGAACTAACTCCCAAGAGGATGTCTCTCCAATCACTGCAGTCTTTAGTTAACCGTTATCTTCCCCTCCTATCCATACAAACTGCCCCTTAACGTAATCCTCTAGCACAAGTGGACCCAGGGCCTTGTACACGATGAACTTTTACTGTAAAAAAAAAAAGGTGCAAGATCAAGAAAAAATAACCCACCCTAAAATCGTGGATTGAACCTCTATTAAGTCTAAGCAATCTTCCTTCTACAAACAGAATGATTGATTGATTATTTGTTTAATGGCATATCAACTCCTTATGGGTCGTTTAATACTGAAATTGAATTTTCTTCAGCCCTTTGAAGTAATAAAAATATGATAGATGTTATTCTGCTTTCAGAATTGAATACATGGGAGATGATACCCAACTTTTATGTAAATACATGTTTGTGTCGACATAATTACTAATGGCAGTTCTATGTGTGTTTTATATTGCAGTTTTGTTGAAGTTATATTTTGGAATACAGTTTGATTTGAGAAATTATATGATAATATATGGATTAATGCCATGAAAGGGTTCTTTATGTTGGTTGATTTGTTGATTGATTTTGTTTAGCAACATATCAATATTATCATATTTATAGTAAAATGATCAACAATACATTTTATCAGTATTTGAAGGCATACAGTTGCATTCAAAATATTTGGAATTCGGCATTGAATACTGATAAAATGTATTGTTGATCATTTTACTATAAATATGTATTGTTGATCATTTTTTATATGAAAATGTATTACTAGTATTTTAACTATAAAAATGTATTTTTTATACTTTCATGTTGTGTTTTGTTTTTGTTTGGAGGTTCACTATTTGCCCATAGCTGGGACCCTGATAGGTGCAACCATCCGGGGTCAGGGTGGACATGAGAGCAACAGAAATTAAGAGGTGGTTCCATGCTCCTTAAAACCTCCCATCTCCTGATCAAAGGCCTTGTTGCTGGATGTAGTTTATTGTCATACACAGGACTTTTATAAACAGAAGGAATGTCTCCTAGGTTTAAACGTCACTCCATGATTCATACTACTGATTCCCTTGTAGTCATTTTTTCTCTCCATCTTTAGTTATTGTGCAAATATTTGTATGTTTTGTCTTCGATTAGCTCTGAGGGGTGATAACCAGTTAGCCCTATTTTCGTTTATTTTTTGCTGTTATATTTTTTGATACCCCACATTATGGTGAGTAAATAATTTTTATCCTTGTTCTTTCTCCTCTTTTGTTTTATATATTTTTTACATATATTTATATACATATACATTTTAGAGGAGGCACACTGGAGTAATGGATAGCAGCTCAGATTGAGGAATCAGAAAGCCAAGTTTGAATTCCAGTAAGATCCATTATATTCACTTATGTGCTAATACCCTTGGGAAAGCTATGAATCCTCTTCTTCTTCCTTTTTGATAGACATTTATATGTTTTGTAACGTTGGCAAGATTTCATGGAAATATTTTTGATTTTGTTAAATAATTTTACTTAAAGACATTGACAGACATTTACTTTTTTAGTCTTATTTCTTTGAAGTCTTATTGTACTTTGAAAGACTTGTTTTCAGCAATTTCCCAGCCACCCCATTAACTGAGTACCCCCCCACACTGTTTATCATATTTTCAGATTTTTTCCACCCCCACCATTTATTAGAAAAACCTCCTTCATTTGGCAATGAGAATACACATGCTGAGAATAATTTTTTTTAAATATTTTATTTTATTTATTATTTTATTTATTTACAAAAATATGCAGTCTATAAGCTTTTCTATGAAGTTAAGTAAAGAGATTGGTGAATTGTTTAAGAGTCATGGTGGAGCAAAGGATAGTGGCTGGGATTGTGGAATTGGAGAGCTGAGTTCAAATTCCAGTCGAGGTCATTACATTCACTTTTGTGCTAATACCCCATGGAAAGGTATGAATCCTCTTCTTCTCCCCCAGCTATGGGTAAATAGCAGGACAGACCAGGTTCTATAGCCTTGGATGGCAACTGGTCTACTGCAGAAAGAAATGGCAACCTACTGCAGGAAAAAAATTTGCTTTATCAGACATGTATCAAAAGATACATGATTGCCTAAGTGTGTATCATTCTTGGCACATAACTGACTGATATACATTTAAAATGTCAATTTTTTAAGTCTTAATAAAATTTTGTACCCTCCTACGCAGACTATAGGCATAATGGTTTTATTCTTCCATTGTATTAAAACACATTGTCTTTAGTCACAAGTTAGACTAATGTAATTCTTCATGATTTCATTAGAATAAACACATACATGGCCATGTTTTTTGTTGAGGCAGGACTGGGATTAATCTGAAACAAAGCAAGGTTGGTCCAGCCTGACAGAGTATTTGTTATAATGATTTTAGGGAAGGTTTCGCAAGGCAGGATGCTCTTCCTGATGTGCAACTCAGACACTCACAGTATTCCAAGTACACTAAGTGTTTTTATCGAGACACCATCCCTAGGAAGGTTGCCATTCAAGGCTTGAGACCCCATCTTAGCCTTATATATATATATATATATATATATATATATATATATATATATATATATACATATATATATACTTAAATAGATAAGAGGTTATTTTAACCTTTAGGATACTCTTTCAGCCAACACTTTATCAAAAGGTGAACATTGGTGAATAGAACAAAATAATCAATCTATTCATCAATGTTCACCTTTTGATAAAGTGTTGGCTGAAAATATCTCCTAAAGACGTCTTCTCTATTTAAGTCTATTTTCTTCATCTGTGGGTTCAAATCTTTATTTCTATCTATCTATCTATCTATCTCTCTCTCTCTCTCTCTCTCTCCCTATATATATATATATATATATATATATATATATATATATATATATATGCAAAAATTTCAGATAGAGTATATCTGCAAAAGGAGAATATGAATAAAGACAAAAGAAAAACTTATCTTAACCTACGTATTTCATCCTCTGAGAAATCCTCACATTTGCCTTGATAAAGTCCTTTAGAGGATCAAACATATTGGCTACAATAAGTTTCTTATACATACATATATATATATATATATATATGTGTGTGTGTGTGTATGTGTGTGTATATATATATATATATATATATATATATATATATATATATATATATATATATACACACACACACACACATACACACACACATGTTGGCTGTTGGCTATTATAAGAATCTCATCTGCCCTTCAATTCAATAACAATAAATAAAGCCAAAAAACAAACTTTTAACCCGGTTCAGAGCCACTGTCAGTATTTAACCATTGATTAATTTGTTGTTTTGTTAAAAGTTAAGTTTTCAAATAACAGAATTGCTCAAAGAATGTGAAGACAGAAATAGAATATAATGCCTACTGTAAAATCAACTTTTTATTCTTCTTGTTCTATATGCTGTATCAATTCAGAACATGGGCAATCATCGGACTTGCTAGTTGCTTACTCACTCCATCTATGTAATTCTCAGTATCCTTCTCTAGAACCACATTTCTGTTGCCTCAAGTCTTTTTTTTTATCTGTGAGGAAAATTCCAGCAGTCACTGCCATATAGGAGGATTAATATCACAGAGCCGTTCAACACACTTTTCTTTGTTTCTAACAAAATAGTAATGTGTGTGTGTGTGTGTGTGCATCTATGAGGTGCTACCCAAATGTTTGAAGAACTTGGGAAGTGCAAACAAACCAAATGCCGTGTGGAATTTTGCTTCTGTTCCTTTTTTGAGATTTCTGTCACTTTTTCTTATGGTCAAATTACCCAAAGTTCTGAGTGGCAAGGGACAGCTTCAAAGGAGTGTAAAGGCAAGTCGAGTGACTGCCCCACCCCCTTGTTGACAGTTTCACTTTCCATGGTTTCAGTTTTCATGCTTCATCCCACAGAGTACCAATTTTAGAAAGCTTTACTTGTCTCCAAAGTACAAGAGTAGGGATGCTGGCAATTGAAAGATGTCAAAGAGATACCATAAAGGGTTTCCATTAAGTGAAAAGTTGAGCATTCTTGATTCAATAAAAACAAAGACAATTACATTGAGATTGTTAAGATCTGCAATAAACACATCTTCTAGCTGACATATAACTTTTATTCCAGTATATTATTATAATCAGGGGCAGTGTATACTAAATTTGATTGGGGGCCCCAGGCAGTGCTTTGTGATCCTTGCTATCTCATCAACAATTGATTTTTTCTACCTACATTTATATATGTTACAAATTAGACTAAGCATAATTGGCCATTAAAGGATGAAATGTTTTTCACAGATTTCAATATCATTCTGGGGTTTTTTCTTGTTGAATATATTAAAATTATTCTACTTGTAGGAAGAAAAATCTGAAAAAATCTCTATGGAGGTTGGACAAAATAATTGAAACACTTGTTAAATTCAAAGAAAATTTATTTAATATGGAGTTGGTCCTCCTTTAGCCTCACATACAGCTTTAATATGTCTAGGAATGGAATCATACAGCTTCCTGACTTCATCCAGATGAATTTTCAGCCATTCTTCCATTAACACCTGCTCTAGCTCTTTAAGACACGACGGTGGAGGATAGCGGCTCCTAACTTGTCGCTCCAAAATGCACCACAAATGTTTAATAATATTGATATCTGGAGATTGGGAAGGCCACTACATATGTTCTAGCTCACTTTCATGCACTTCATAGCAATTCTTACCCACTCAAGTGGTATGTATTGGAGCATTATCGTCTTGGAAGACGCAGTCACCATCAGGGGATAAAGTCTGGGCCATTGGATGAACAAAATCACCCAAAATGTTCAGGTAATCTTTGCTGTTGATTCTACCATGCAGGGCAACTATTGGACCGAGACATTTTCATCATATAGTTGCCCAAACTATCACTGATCCACCACCATGCTTCACTGTTGGAAGAAGGCAGTCAGGGCTGTAAGCTTCTTTGGGCTGCCTCCACACATAAACTCGCCCTGAAGTTGGGAAGAGAGAAAAACTGGACTCGTCTGAGAATATGACTTGCTTCCATTGGTCTGCAGACCAGGCATTGTGACCTCTGCACCACTTCAACCACTTCTGAATGCTGTGAGTGGAGAGAAGAGGTTTCCTTACGGCAGCTCTTCCATGATATGCAGCATTATGGAGCTCACGACGAACAGGTTTTAGTAGAAACTGCACTATTCAGATGATTATTCAACTCAGCAGTCACTTTGGCCGCAGTAGTCCAATGATTTTTCGCCACATTGCATTTCAATGCACGTCAGTTCCTGTCAGTAAGTTTGCAAGTCTGGCACAAATTGCTATGCTTGCTAGAGGTTTTACCGTTTCTTGAATTGCATCATAGTTCTTGATATGGTAACTCTTGAAAAACCAGTTTAGCAACCTTAGTGATCGAGGCTCTGCCATGGGAGCTCCAACAATTTGCCCATTTTCGAACTCGGAGAGATCACGCATTTAGCTTAAATTTTGCTAAATTCTAAAAATAAATAAGCCAAAAAAAGTAAATTAGATAAATAAACGTATTTACAATAGATATAACCTGCAATTATGAAGTTTTAGTTAAAGTTCTTAACATAATAAGTCTTTGAAATATAGGAATGGAATTTGCACTTGTTCCAATTATTTTGTCCCTGTATCTTATATATTTATAAATCTACCATTCGTCCTTGCTTTGAATATTGCTGCCACATCTGGTCTGGTGCTCCTGCTATATATTCAGAGATTCGTGATAAAATCCAAAGAATTTGCAATGCTACTGGTCCTGACCTGGCATCTTGGCTTCAGTCACTTTCCCACCACGTAACATAATTTCCTTGTGCCTTTTCTATAAGTACTTTCATCATAATTTTTCTGATGTACTTTCCTGTATGGTACCTAAAATTTATGGGTACATGTCCAAGTGGTTAGAACATTTGCTTTCTGACCATGAAACCCGGGTTCAAATGTCACCATGATCAATTTGTCAGGAAGGTGACCTTTTGATGTCATTGATTTGGAGGAGGTGAACCCAGCATGCAACATGTTTGGAAAGTGCCTGAAAACTACAGCATGGGTTGACCCAGCCTTGTGAGTGAAATTGGGTGGACAGAACCCTTGGGAGCCATTGGTGGTTGTGCTAGCACAAAGTCACAAGTCATTGTGACTGAGGCTTTGAGCATGCTAGCCTTGTTCAGACTGATCATGCTAGATAACACGCACTCTCCCAGAAACTGTAACTAAGGTCCACTCAGCGTGGTTGCAGTATAAACCACAGGTGAACTGTTTGTGTTTGTTTTACACCCATAGGGTGCTGAACAAACACAAATGTGCCTGAGCAGGAGTCTGTAATGGGGACTAGCTAGCCAACCTAGTAAACTGGCATCCTTGGATTCAAGTGGCTACACCATTTACTTTACCTAAACTTCATGAATTTAAGGGCAGTACTAGACTGGTAACAAAGTCACATCATTTCACAGTTGAAATGGCTAGATGCTAACATAAGTTCTATGCTAACAGTTTCTTCTATCACACTTCTCGCTTGTGGAACCCTATTCTGGCTTCTTACTTTCTAGTCAATTTTGATTTTAAATACAATGTCAATCATTATTTTCTGTCTTCTTAATCCTTGTTATTTTATTTTCTCTCCTTCATAGTTTTTTACTCATATTCTCTAATACTCAGTAACCCCTTGTGTTTTAGTGGCTTTATTGACTTGATTTAGAAGAGATGATTAAAAAATATATTGTTATAATTGTTCTATTTTATTATTATCTATTGCTATTAACCTTTTGCCATAATATCTGTGGTAAGAATTAATGACCTATCACATAGACAACACAATATATGGTTATAAGTATCCTATTTTATTATTAGTTAATCCCTTATTGTGATTACTCTATACCTGTATAAGAAAAACCAAATTTACATTCAATTTAGTACAATTTGTGGTTTTAGGCATCTATTGGGAGCTGTTGAAACAGATCCCCCATGTGTAAAGCTGGGAGACTACTGTATTTTTTGTGATAAAATCCACTGAATTTTTTAATAGTATCTGATGTATAATGTGTGTTTTTGTATAGACATATGAGTGCGTAGTGTATATGGAGGATTTTGCTACCATACAGGCCTTCTGTACTCAATCTGTAAAAGCCTTTGAGCTGACAGCGTTTTTTGTAATAATATCTGACATGAACATCAGGCTACATTACACAAGTACTTTAGAAAAAAGCTTGTGAAAACTCATCCAGTAAATAAATTTTCTCAATGCTTCTTTGTCCACTTGTCTTTCTAAAATCTTTCTCTCTTTATTTTCTTTACTTATTTCTCCTTCCCTCTTCTCTCTTCTTTCCCTATTTCTCACTTTCAATTGTTTACTAGCTCAGTCCCTCCACTTATTTTTCTTTCCACCCCAGTTATAATCTCTATCCTTTCTTTTCCCGCTCTTTTCATTCTTCTTATCCCCTTTCTTCCTTCCCTTTCTTTCTGGACACCTCAGCATAGGATAATGGTTAGTCAGGCTGACTATTGCTATTGAGCAGTGAGTTCAATCCTCACATTTGGCATTAAATAACCCAAAAAGTGTTTACATTATTTACACTATTTACATTCAGACTATTGAAGCCATGTTGCTGAAGTCACAGCTACACTGGGCAGGGCACATCTTCAGAATGGGGACCATTGCCTACCCAAGACAGCCCTGTATGGCATACTCTCCACTGGATACTGTGACAGGGGGACTCCTTCAAGAAGTCCCTCGGTACCTGCTACACTCACCATTGCCAGTGGTCGACACTTGCTGCTGACTATCAAGCCTGGCACCACACCATCCACCAGGATGGTGTGGTGCCACTATTTATTGTAGTTGCAGAAATTGTCTGACAGCCATGATTGGGTTCTCCTGTTTATGTGGCATGGTGCAGAGTCCTGTTGCCAGACATAGGGTTTCCCAGCAGCCACCCTCTTGACCCAGGGCAGCACTACCTCCTCAAGGCACTTGATGTAGACCTCCGTATCAAGCCCTGTTGGAAGATGAATGGAGCATAATGTTACCATCAGTAGTGAGCACTCCAGACACCATGATGTTGACTGGATATATCATCCAGCTCTTTCTGAATCCTCTGCACTGTCCTCAGATTGACACCCGAACACTCTGAAATGTTCATATTGGAGCTGCTGGCACATATGCCAAGCAGTACAGCATGCTGTTTCCAAATTTCTGGTGGAGTGAATTGCATCATGGTGCTTTTTTTCTTACAAATGGTGCCCAGATGACCCTACTATAGTGTGCAGTTGACAAAATTGAAAACAAACTACACTCATGTGCAAAATTAAAAATATAAAATGGCGACAATTTACCCATCGCACTCTGTACACACTGCACCAAATTCACAAACCCACACTTTAATCAAAAGACTATTGTTCCATAGGAGGTTAAAACGGCTAAAATGTTGTGAAAAAAACAACAAAGATAAGGACAATACAGACAATTACAGAGGTTGACTTAATCTTTCTATCAATCAGTGCATCAGTGTGGGGTAATAGTTAATGTGTCTTGTTTGGTTGACTATTATAATTGAATGGTGAGTTCAATCATTACTGTGTGCCTCATAAAAAAATTCAACATTAAATAATCCAACAAAAGTTGACATGTTGCAAAATTAACCAACCTAACCATCTTTCTTTCTCCATCTTCTTTCATTTTTTTCCCTTTTCCTCTCTGTCTCTCCCCATCACTCTTTTGTCTTTTTTCCTTCTCTCTCTACTTTTCTCTTTCTTTTCACTCTATTCTTTCTGTTCTTTTCCTCTCTTTCTTTCTCTTTTTCCTTTTCACTTTTCTTTTCCTTTTTACTAACCCTCCAATTCTTTTTTCCTTTCTCCCTCTTCTTTACTTTGCCTATTTCTCCTTTTCTTTCTCACTCTCCCATCCAACTTCATCCTCTTCTTCCCCTGCTCTGTTTATCACTCTTTCTCTCCCACATTCCATTCTCACAAATATCTAATTAGCAATCAGGTTTTCAGGCATAGTTCACTGATATCTTTTTGTAAAGTTCGTTATATATAATATGCCTTTAAATTCCTTAAGGAACATAGAGCCACAAGATATTGATGTCATTTCTCTAACAAGCCAGTTTTTTCAAGTGAGTAGGTTGTTAGCCTACTGCACAACCCTTAACCTGGAGGATCAGGTTTTGAATTTAGAGTTGTTCTTCTCCTAGACCAGTTGCCACCCAAGGCTATAGAACCCGGTATGTCCTGCTATTTACTCATAGCTGGTGGGGGGGGGGAGAAGAAGACGATTCATTCCTTTCCCATGTAAGTGAATATAATGGATTGGACAGGAATCCAAACTTGGCTCTCCAATTCCTCAATCCGAGCTGCAATCCATCACTTCACCGTGCCGCCTCAGTAAAGTTGGTTAACTCTTTCTTATTTGAAATGAAGGAAAGTTCAAAACACATCAGTTAGAAAATTGGACTTGGAATTTCCAGGTACAATGCGAAACTTATTTTCTACATTATGACCATAAATTTTTCAAGAGTAAATTTATGATCATCTTGAAACTATAATGTTGAGCTCAGCTGAGGAATGGAAGAAGAATTGATTTCTGCCATCTAGAAATATATTCAGTGTTGTGGCCCCTCGAGGTGGCATAATGGTTAGCAAGCTTCTCTCGCTAAAACAATTACTACTGAGTAGTGAGTTTGATCCTCACTGGGTGCCCCATACTTTCAGCCTTGTGCCACACCTGAGCTACGCTTGGAAAATCACTATATTCAATGTTGTACATGATCTATGATCAGAGAATTTGAGTTGATCAAATGAGAGCTATTATAAATCTTCTCTCCATAATATACACAACAGTTCAAAAGTTTGAAGACACTCCTACATGGGATGAACTTGACAGAAAAGTGAAACCTTCCTATTCAAAAAATGAAAAAGTGTTCTTCGAGTCATTGAAAAAAGAATGGAATCAATTATCAAACTTTGAGAAATTTTTGCAATGAATGCCCAAAGTTTGGAAAGTTAAAAAATATATAAACTAATAATTATAAATACAAAGGAATGCTTTAATCTTCCCTTAAGTACTCTAGGCTGTGAACATTTTGGAACAAAATGTTTTATTGCAGAAAAGTTATTTAAAAAATCCAGCCTCCACATTTATTCCAACTACCCCATCTATTTGAAACTCAAGTTTAGTGACACAGCATATTTTTAAAAATTAAACAATCACAGTTGTATTTCAGTGTTCACCCAATTTGAAACAAATTAATATTATTTACATTATTTACATGTGGACTAAGGTCCTCATCTTTGTTGTTATTATCACAATGCTTCAGACATTGTACCCTCCAGCTTTTAACGCTGTATATTGATCAGGGTACCCTACATGGAATTTTGAACTGAACTTTTTATTTAATCTACAGAAGTAGATTGTTTTCATTTCACTGACCATGTCTCTGGATATCTTGTTCTTAATTACTACTGCTCAGTTATTGCTTGTTTCCCCTAAGTCCAAGTACACACTGCCTGTTCCAGGAATTGAACTCACAATTACTATGTCACAAAATAGACAAGTTTATATTAGTAAGGTTTGGGCTTTGCTTATCAATGTCTAGTGTCTACTGCTATTTTCTCAGTGCACACCTTCTAACTTTAACAATCTTTTTCATTAAGAAAATAAAAGACTTCTGAAGGTAAAGAAACAAACTTTATTATTAAATATGCAAATACAGAAGTTAGCAATAGTTATTAAATTTAATTTTTGGCAGTTCCAACAGATCTTTGTGGTGTACTTTGTTGAACGCCTTTGTGTACTCTATAAAACATAGGTACATGTCCTTCCACATTTGTATTGCTCTTTCTGATAACATTCTGTGAATTGCATTCCTTGTTCCGGTGTCTTTAACAAACCCTCATTGTTCTTGTCCTATCTTTGGCCTGATTCTGCTGCGCGCTCTATTCATCAGAATACGGATGATGAGTTTTGTTACGTGGCTCATTCGGCTGATTGTTCAGTGGAGTTCACATTCATTTGCATATCTGGTTTCTTAGGCAGTGCTATGAAAATAGATCTTCTGAGATCTTCCGGTATATCCCCACTGTTGTAGATTTTATTTATTATTTCTGTGACCTTGTCTATGCTAAAATCATTTAAGGCTGTCAGCATTTCCATTACAATTCTGTCCGGCCCTGCTGCCTTGTTTCTGTTCAATTTGGCCAGTGCAGCATCTACTTCGTTTTTTAGAATTTCAGGTCTGCTGGTGGTTCTGTGTATTGCTGGTTGTTTTCTTTCGTCATGGAGGAGTTCTCCAATTCCAGCACCGAAGAATTTTTCCTTCTCTAATATGAGCATTCCATCATCTGATTTTATGCAGCCTGTTGATGAGGATGACTTCTGTCCTGTTAGTTGCCTTATTTGTTTAGGCATATCTCCTTTGTTGGTGGTACTCATTCTCTCTATTTCTGCACATTTTTTGTTTAGTCACTCTTCTTTAGCCTGTCTGCATTTGGTTCTTATTTCATTGTGTAGATTTCTGCATCCCGTTCCGTATCTTAGCAGAGTTTTCTGTCTCCTTTGCATCATGTCAAGAATCTCATCAGTCATCCATTCATTTTTTCTTAATCATCCATTCTCTTTGGGATGATATCGTTTGCTGATGTCACTAAAGCATCTCTTGGTGTGTCCCATTTCGAGTTTCCATTGTGTCCCTCATATCTTCTTTTCACATTGTCCATATATTTTTCTTTCAGGAGTTTGTTGTATTACAATTTGGGCGCTGCATTAGGCTTCTTCAGTTTCCGCAGTTTTACTCTTAGTTTACATATTACAGGGTGATGATTGCTTCCGCAGTAGGTTTTGCAGTTCGCCATTGCATTCCTGAATCTTTTGTTGATAGTTATGTAGTCAATTTGGTTTTTAGTTTCTTCACCTGGGCTCCTCCATGTCCTTAATCACTTCAGATGTTCTTGGAACCATGTGTTGGCTATTGGCCATGCACCATTGGATCCATTTTTCTCCATGTTTGTTGCGGGTTCCTATTCCGAATTTTCCAGCTATATCCTCTGCTTTCTCCCTGCCTATTTTTGCGTTTAGGTCTCCCATGATAATTATGACTTCTTATGATTTGCAAAGTGCCTTGGAATTGTCTAGCATGGAGTGGAAAAATTTAATTTCTTTTTCTTTACTTTGCACTATTGGTGCATACACTATTATGATAGCTATGTTGAAAGACTTTCCTTTCAGCTTGACTGCCAGAATTCTTAAGGATAGTTGGTAGTATCCCAGAATGCATTTCTTAAATACTTTATCTAGTATCAATCCTACTCCTCTATTGTTTTTCTCTCTGCCTGCATAAATAATCTTGTTCTTGTCACTGACAAAATTTCCGTTGTTTGGCCATCTGGGTTTCACATACACCTAAGATGTTGATTTTTAGCCTTCTCATCTTTTGTTTCACATTATCTAACTGGCCACAGTTGTTCAACGTCTGAACATTCTATATCCCAAGAGTTATTTTTTATTTGATGCAAGCAGATAACGGTCCAGTGACACATGTCACTCATGTCATTCCTTTCCGGGCAAGGAATATGTTCCGAGGAATTTTATCCCCTTTATGCCATTTATGCTAGCAGTTGCTGGATGATGGTCAGGTGACACCTGTTGCACATTTCTGTCCTTACTGAGCAAGGAATTAATTCCCATAGACTTAACCCCCTTCATGCCATTAGGTTTCATAGTGTGTGTGTTGTTAGCCATGATATATCTAGGGATTAATAGTGGAGTGGTTTCCTGTTTTCCTTCTTCCTTGGTTTTACTCAACTATAAAAGAAATGGTCAAAACTCACTTATGGGCAGTAGTCAAATTGTATTGAATAAACCTTCACTACAAGCTTAAAAAATTGTTTGATTTTCTTTACAGTAAATGTATATAGTTTCAAAATGTCCATTTTTGTTGTTTTCTTTGTTTAAAAGTATATCAACTCCTTAGCGGTCATTTAATGCCAAAATTTAATTTTCTTGAGATCATTAGTAATTTTATTTTTTACAAAATGTATTGCTGGTAATAGTTTTTTTTTTTTTATAAAAATGTATTATTGTTATTTTTTTTACTATGAAAATGTATTGCTGGCACCTACACTATAAAAATGTATTACTGGTATTTTTTTTACTAAGAAAATGTATTGCTGGCACCTACACTATAAAAATGTATTTCTACACTTTCATAGTGTTTTGACCACAGTTTGGGGTTTAACTATTTGCCTATAGCTGGGACCCTAACAAGTGCTACCATCCCAGGTCAGGGTGTACCTGTTAACAACAGCAATTAAGAAGTGGTTCCACACTCCTCAAAACCTCCGAATCAGAGGCCTTGCTGCTGGAATATTGTTTATCGTCATACCCAGGACTATCTGTTTTCGAAGTCCTAACAATGTGTATATGTATAAATTATCACAATGCAAGATTAATTAACCATAAGAATCAAAAGCTCAAAATAAACAAGTTTTTGATGAATATAAAAGCATGTTCTCTATATATAACTATATAATTTCTTTAGGTATTTTGTACCATATAATTAAACTTTCTGCATAGCAAAGCAATTATTCATTCTTTAACCTTAGCACTTCTGATTATCTTGTTTCTATTCATTGTATATAAAAGACCAGACACAGACAATTACATGTAGGAAAATATTATCTCCAAGCAACAAATTATTACAGTAATAAACAGGCTATCGTCTTTACACAATTTTTCACATCTGTCTCTTTTCAATAGCAGCTTTGTTCATGAACTGAAGGATAAATACTCTCTGTCATATATATATATATATATATATATATATATATATATATATATATATATATATATATATATAGGTACTGCCATTAGTTCAGCATAGATAAGGTTTAAAATGAATTTAAAAAAATGAAAAAGCTTTCTTGAAGCTTTCATTTTAGCTTTAATTGAAAGCTAAAAGGATTTAAAATTTACTATTCCCAGTAGACAAAATACTCTGAGGTGTATTTCAAACAGAAATTATATTGATCGGGATCAAATTTTTTTTCATTTCACGAGGGTAAATTGTTATAGTTTCATGCGCCATGCCTTTTCTGGCATGTGGAACTCAAACAATCTACTCCTGTGGACTAAATAAAGGTTTCAGTTCAAAATTCCAAAGTATATCATCTGAAGAAGGCCAGAGCGTACAACAGCTGATTGAAACACTGTGAATATGACAATAAAGATGAGAACAACAGCCCAAAAACTGTAAATAGAGTATATATATATATATATATATATATATATATATATATATATATATATATATATACATTATATATATACGTGTTTATATATATATATATAATATAATATAAAAGGCTCAAACACTAATATTCTGTGGTTATATTGCAATTGTAATCACAATCCAATTCATCAGACCTTTTGAATTTGTAGGTCTAATAAATTGGATTGTGATTATGATTCCAATGTAAGAAATTATAACCATGGAATATTAGTGTTTGAGCCTTTTATATTTTATTTTTCCTCTGTACTGTTCACTGTGCTCTAACTAGATTTTATCCTCTTGGAAATACATATGTATATATTTCATTTCATTTGTTGTATAATCTTTATATATATATATATATATATATATATATGTATATATAATCTTTATATATATATATATATATATATATATATATATATATATATATATATATAATCTTTATATATATATATATTGACCACTATATATATATATATATATATATATATATATAATCTTTTTATATATATATATATATATATATATATATATATATTGACCACTATACATATATATATATATATATATATATATATATATATATATATATGTATATATATATATATGTAATTTTTATATATATTATTTATATATTATGTATGCGTGGTACTTATTGGAAAGCATTCAATATCAGTGATAGAGCTAACATATTTTGTTGGATTGATATGAGTTTGTGACCCTGGGTTTCATGCCCTTGCAATTGTCAGACATATATGTGTGTGTGTGTGTGTGATATATGTATATAGACTTAATAGGCCAGTTAATGAAATTTGAGGGCTAAAAAGACAACAAAATGATAACAATCTTAGCAATAAATTTGATATTTATTAGATATTAGTAGGGCTTTGAGTAAATTAAATCATGAAGAAAAAAATTTTAAAGTTAGAATTTTCAAACATGCCTGTATCCTTTTTCAATGGGACAAGAAATAAACAAAGTAGTGGGACTCACTCTTCCCGGGATTGTTGTTGTTGTTAGTTTTTTTGTTGTTTTTTTTTTAGGGTGGGGTCCTCATGTGTTAGCCTAATAGTTTGTCAGGATTAGGTTTGTGCAGAGAGCTCACTGTGGAAACTATATTCTCTGAGTAAACCCAAAATATATGATAAAAATATAGTTTTAAGTTATGCTATATTTACGAGTAATCATGCCCCATACCAGGGATAGAGTGTGTGTCAATATAAATATGACAGCGGCAACAGTCAGTTTCATGATTAAACACTTGGCCTGTGCATTCAAGCATGAAACACATTGTCACCACTGTCATTATAATATAAAAGGCTCAAACACTAATATTCTGTGGTTATAATTTATTATATTGCAATTGTAATCACAATCCAATTCATCAGACCTTTTGAATTTGTAGGTCTAATAAATTGAATAGTGATTATGATTCACATGTAAGAAATTATAACCATGGAATATTAGTGTTTGAGCCTTTTATATTATATTTTTACTCTGTACTGTACACTGAGCTCTAAGTTAAATATTACGCTATATTGAATTCAGTGTTTATATATATATATATATATATATATATATATATATATATATATATATATATATATATTTATATGTGTGTGTGTGTAAATAAAAGACAAAAGGAAAACTTTTCTATGTTGTTAGTTTTCTAGAATTTTTTAATTTAAGAATGCTCCTAAACATACTTCAAGCTAACTGAAAATTAAGGTAAATTATAGAGTTTACTAAGTGATGTAATTTAATGTTTAATAAACAGAAGTGAGTAAATGTTGTTATTGTTGCTGTTGAATCCTTTTTTATAATGTAATTATTATTTATATTATTTTAGTTTGAGAAATTAATTTATGTACTGTATATTTTAAATAATAGGTTTTGAATTTAACCACTTTTTTTTTTCAATTTTTATAGTCATGAATGATGGATTGGGAAAGGAGTATTTCTTTTAGGAAAGGAGATATTTGAAAACATCTGAAATGCAAATTTATATTTTGGTCAGATTCTTCAATAGCAGCAATCTCAAGAATTTTCCATTTAAGTAAGTTAATTTCTCTTTTAATAAGTGTGTATACATAAATTGGAAATACTGATTAAATTTAGCAGGGTGATTAAATAAAGAATAGATTAAGACATCTTTGCAAATTCAATATATTTTGCTATATTATTTATTTGGATGTGTGGTTGGTGTAAGGGATAGATGCTCAGAAAGAGAAATCAGAGAGTTCGAATTCCACCTGAGTTCATTAAAATCACTTACATGAAAATACACTTAATCTCTTCTCCTGACTATGGGCTAAATAACAGAGCAAAACTGTACTCTCTAGCCATGGTTGGCAACCAGTCTAGGAAAAGGAAATCTCTGAATTTAAACCTGATAGAGATACCTTAAATAAGATCTCTATTACATTTTGACCAAAGGGCTTTATCAAAGACAATTCATTGAATAAGGTTTGCTCAACGATCCTTGTAATAGATTATGCAACAAATGAAATGAAATTAATTTAGATTCATCAGAGATTTTTTTAAATTTCTGATGAGGTTAAATGTTTAAATGTATATACATCGTTCAACTGTGTAATAATCTCCATGACAGTGTTTTCGAGAATATTTAAATATTCCTTTGTGTTTATAATTTTTTAAAAATCAAATTCAGCCCATGCAAGGCAGTAAAGTCACTAAGACACAGGGGATTATTGGTTGTGAAAGGATTAGGAAACAGGAAACATTATTAAGGATCAAGAATAATGGAAGTGTAAACAGGAAGACAGTAGATAATGATTGACATTGCATGTAAATTTTTGAAAATCAAAGTTGGCTGGAAAACAATGGGGCTGGAAGTGTGTTCCACAAGCAAGAAGTGCAAGAAAAGAAACTGTTAGCATAGAATTTACAGTTACATCTAGCCAATTCAGTTGTGAATTGATGAGACCTTGTTGCCAATCTAGTACTGCACTTATATTCATAAAGTCTAGGTACCATAGTGAAGAGCTCATCGGAACAATTACCATGAAAATATTTATTCTTAAAAGCACAGGGAGGCAAGTTTACAGCAATGGGAAAGTGACTGAAGCAGAGATACCAGATTAGGACCAATAATATTGCTGATTTTCCTTTGGATTTTACCAAGAATCTCTAAATAAATAGCAGGAGCACCGAACCAAATGTGGCAGCAATATTCTAAACGTAGGCGAATGGTAGACTTATAGCTATGTAAGATAGATTCTGGAGAGAAAAATTGTCTAGCATGACACAGGGAACCAACTTTCTTAGCAGATGACCTAACAATGAATTTAATGTAGTCCTTCCACTTCATGTTAGCCGAGAATTTTAGCCCAAGAAGATATAACAAATCATTCTTCTGGAGGTTAGCATCAGCCATGCTGATAGAAGGCAGAAAAGAGTCTTTCAGATGATTAACAGCTTAGTTTTAGAGGTGTTAAAATTAACAAGCCATTCTTTGCTCCTGTTAACAACAGACTGTAGGTCGTTTGTAAGATCAGCTGCCAATTTTGACCTTATTGAACTTAGATCAAACTTAGTAACGAGACAGGAGTAAATGGTTGTATCATCAGCATAGATATCAAGTTGAGATTATAATGTATTATTATTATTGTTATTATTATTATTATATAATATTATATATAATTATATAATATTACTAATTATATATATTAATAATGCAATAACTGAGCAATATTAAATAAAAAGTAAATTAGATATCTCTAGACATGAACAGTAGAATGAGAACAACTTTGCCCTATAGATTAAATAAAGGGTTCAGTTGGAAATTCCGTATAGGTTACTTGATGAAGGCCAGAAGACACCATAGCTGAACCGTGACAACAAAAATGAGGTTAATAGTCCGCATGTAAATATAGTAAATAATATAAACTGAGTCAGCAGTGAAGTACGACTGTGATTGTTTAAATTTTTCTTTGTGTGCTCAAATTTGCCAAATGTCACTACATGTTTCAAATAGATGAGGTGGCCAGAATAAAAGGGTGGGGGATGGAATTTTTTTAGTAACATTTCTGCAAAAAAACACTTCGTTCTAGAATGCTCACAGTATAAATTAAGGTGGGAAAAAAATTTCCTGAATATTTAAAAAAAGGAAGTATTTGGATCAAGGATGTTGCAGATGGATATTTCTTCAAAAGAAAAACATTAATGCTCTCTAGAGCATTTAATGGGAAGGTTAAAGCATTCCTTTATGTTTATAATTACTATTAGTAAATAAAAAGCTATATTTTATATATTTTTCAGTTTTTTTAGTATTTGTGCATTTTTTTTTATTCAATTAAAATTTTAAAAATTGGTTTGAATGTTCATAGAAATTTTAACTCTTCAACAGATATGATAATATAGGTATCATCAAGGAATTACTAAAAAAATCTTAAAACAGCATTTTGAATAATTTAAATTTTTTCTTTGAAGTTCAAATTCAGTTTTATCTGATAATATAGATGTCATCACAAACTTACTAAGAACAATTAAAAACACATTTGAAATAATTTAAATGTCATCTTTGATGTTAAATTTTGCTTTTATTTGAAAGATAATATCCTAAAGTTAATCTACAAAGAAAGAAGAATAGTTTTACATATTTAAATAAGGTTTTTAGACATTTTTAAAACATTGACACAGTCACATATAATAGGATAAATAAAATTATTGTTAGCCATTGGCTAAATAAATATTTTTATTATTTATAATCCAAGAAATTATATACACCTTGTAGTAATAAAAGCAAAATGTTTTCTTTTTTTGCACGTGACATTCATCTCTTCTTCACCCTCCCACCTCTGCCCACTTACTGGCTACACCCAAGAAACAAAGTCATTAAATTCTCAGCAGAAATTAGCAAGAAAGTAATTAGCTTAGAAGTTAATGATACGGAAAAAAAACACATTTTATGTAAATTGTAGTTTTCTTGCTTAATTAAATGATCCTTTATTTTTTAAAATTCTTGTGGAGTTAATTTTTTGGCGATTGATTGGGAATGTTTTGAATTAAAGTATGTGTGAGAAAATTAATGACAAGTAGCTATTGATTCAATGTAGTCACTCCACTTCAAGTCATTTGAAGATATGAGGCCAAGAAGGTGCAGTGTGTTGCTCTCCAAGAGTCTAGTGTCAGCCATGCAGGTAGAAAAATTTCTCTTTGGTGGTTAAAAGAGAGCAGTTTTTTTTGTTTTTTTTAAGCGTATCACCCCAAGCAAGGCTGGTGGCCACTATCACGCATGGGGTTACAGAAGGGTTGGAGGAAGAGCAGATAGGAGTGGTAAAGGAGGGGATGTGGAGAAAGAGAAGGATGGAGGGTCGATCAAGGCAAGGGGGTTACAGGAGATTTAGAGCGTGAGCAGATAGGAATGAAAGATAAAAGGAAGTGGAGAAGGGAAGTGGATAGATCAAGGCAACTGGAGATGACAATTGACGCTACACTTAAACCGTTGGAGATTGTATTTATCAGGGAAACAGTAATAGGGAAGGGAGTTCCATAGGCGAGATGTGCGAGACATGAAGCTATTGGAGTAGAAGAGACGTCTACATCTAACAGTATCAACGGTGAAGGGGTGGGAATGGGATGCCAGCCTCGTAGGACGCTTAAATTCATGAGGCTTAGGGACAAGCGAAAGCAACTCCTCGGAGCAATTACCATGGAAGTACTTGTAGAAAAGGCAGAGCGATGCAACATCGCGTCTGTGAGAGAGCGACTGCAGACGAGATGACAGATCAGGGCCAATCACATTGCATATTCATCTCTGGATCTTATCAAGAACCCTGAGGCAAACAGCAGGGGCTCCAGACCATATATGGCAGCAATACTCCATGCAAGGGCGAATGGTCAATTTATAGACTTGGAGGATCGATTCCAGGGAGAAAAATTTCCTGGCTCAGCACAGGGAACCAATTTTCCTTGCGGTGGATGATGCAACTGACTCGATGTATTTGTTCCATCTCAGATCAGCGGACAGCGTGAGACCGAGCAGCCGCAGAGAGGAGCTCTTGAGAAGTTGGTCCTCAGACATTCTAATGGGATGCAGGGATGGGTCCTTGTGGTGGTTAATGGAGAGCAGTTTTGTTTTAGAGGCGTTAAAGTTGACCATCCATTTCTCTCCCCAGTCCACAACCGATTGGAGGTCCTTTTCAATTTGAACTGCCAGGTTAATTTTGTCCACCTCACTAGATTTGTGCTTGAGGCAGGAGTAAATAGTAGTGTCGTCAGCGTAGATACCGACATGGGAGTCTATGGCATCAGGAAGGTCGTTTATAAATATGAGGAACAGAGTAGGGCCAAGGATGGAGCCTTGAGGAACACCAGCGTTAGTGGGATAGGAGTTGGAGATGAATCCACTGAGAACAACCTTCAAATCCCGGTTTGACAGAAACGACTGATGTGGAGGTATTAAAATTTACAAGCCATTTCCAGCACCAGTTAACCACTGATTGGAGGTCCTTTTCAAGGGCAGCAGTCAGATTTACTTTATCAGCTCTGATAGATTTGCTATTGAGACAGGAGTAAATGGGAATGTCATCTGCATAAATACCTACTTGGGAACTGATGGCATCAGGAAGATCACTGATGAAAATCAGAAACAGCATAGGACCCAGGATAGAGCCATTTCACGAGCCTTTTCAAGTGAGCCTTCATTTCACGATTTTGATAGGCACAATTGGATTAAATCAATCAATTATCCTGTAATACCGTATAGACACCTCATTTTTATTCTTACTTTAAACAGTGTGTGTAATGACAAAAGCACATAGGTGTAGGCTTTAAGAAAGCTTTATTCAACTGAGAATACAAGGTTCACATATAGTGTCCTTTTATAGTCCCAGTAAACAGAAATAACTATCTCAAAGAGGAGAGTAACAAAACAAGGGGAGACCACTCTTCATTATTCATAACAGTGTGTATTATGTTTATCAGCTTGCCCTGCATATTCATACTTCAGAAAACTAGAGAGCATTTTCTTTAAGATTTCTCTGATGAATATGCAGGCTGCCCAATACATTATAGGTGTAATACATATAGTGTTTAAAACAAAAATAAAAATGGGACATCTATTTCAAATATGAGTATCCACTATAATAGCATTTGAGATATATATATATATATATATATATATATATATATATATATATATATATATATATATATATATATATATATATATAAGGTGTATTTTGGTAAACAGAATTCTTCCAAACATGTTTTGTTAAATTCAACCAAGTTCTGTCTATTTAATTTTTTATTATATTTTTCCAATTTATGAATGAGATGTTCTATATTTTATATATAAAATATTTAATATGTGTACAATATATTTAATATGCAAAAAAACGTCTACATGATTTTCCATTTAACCATTACATTTGATGTCAGTTTGAACTGATTCAAATTCCAGTGATCTAAAAATGCCAGGATTTAGTAAAAAAAATATTGTCTACCATACTGACAACACCTAGTTCTTAATTATGACTGTGATAGCCAGAAGTACGTGAACCAAAAAAATATGAATTTTGGACAATTAATTCATAATTTCAATCCTGCCAATATTAGACGAGGTGTTGCAAACAGCAGTATACACTTGACTCAAATGGCTTATGAGTTAGCGATCAGGCAGCATTTGATAGATAACCCAGGATATGCTGTCAAGTACACAGATACAGCATTCACTATTTTATGCAGAGCACGATCAACCAAACACTTGTGAATTTTGAAGGCAGTGTATATTAAGTTACATCGACCGTCTCTATGTAGAAAGAAAGAGAATTTTGTTTGCTCTCTGTTTCTGTTAGGAGGGCTGTGAGTAAATTTTTTTCTATTTTATAATCACTAGGAACTGATATACTTTGGTTTATTGCCATATTCCCCCAGCATTTTCTTTTCCTTGTTTTAGTAATAAATTTCAATTTTAGTCATGCTTCCTCATTTAACCCTCATGTATATACTTGGGTTTTGCTATGCAAATGTGTTTATTTAAGAAGGTATCAACATATACTTCTGAAGAAGTCTTGGTTGAAAAAAGATCCTTTAAAGAATGCATTTTTGTATATATATACATATATATATATATATATATATATATATATATATATATATATATATACACTTTACTGTATATTTGTAGAATTAGCCTTTTTTTCTGCCAGGTGTGAAACACATGACCTTCTGTTAAATTCCATTTGAAAACCATCCCAAGAAGTTGAGTGAAAATATGTTTTTGCAACAAGTGTGTACCAAATATAATCTGAATTAAAATTCCAATCTCAAGATATTAATTTCTACCAATTTCAAGAACCCCTCAAGCATAAGAAACAAATCCACTAGGAATAAGGACTGAAGAACTTTCTAGTTGCTTTATGTCAATGGAGAATATACTATTTAGATATGCCAAAGTAACCACATTCCGAGTCACACCCCATGCAATTAATCCCAAACTTGAAATTTTACTTTTTGTGCCACAGACATTCTTAATATATATATATATATATATATATATATATATATATATATATATATACACTTATGGTATCTTTCTATGCTAGGCACAGCTCTCTCCTAAGTGGTATGCCTCTTTTACTAATTAATAAAGAATACAAGATGTTGATGTTCCACACTACTTCAAATCAAAGGTTAAGAAGAAAGCCTCCATCAATACCAGATAGTGTGGTAACAGTTTGTAAATTTGAGAAACCTATTTTCCTGAAAAAACTGTTTTGATAGAAAGATTTTTTAAATTTCAACCAAAAGTAGCACTTACTGTCCATCAATCAATGCTGTATGTTTCCTCATAGGGAAATAGCTAATATTACCATTACCATGTCAGTGTAGATTTTATTGTAGGAAATATTTTCATCTTAACCATTTTTCTTGTTTTTTTTTTACTTAAATGTCCATGTCCATTCAAGAGATAGGCAGTCATGGCTCTCCACAGATTCATTTTTTTTATTATCTGTGAATTACTATTTCTTCAGAAAGATAGTAGAATGATCTCTTATTTTTTCTCCATAATTTAAATTCAGGAGAATTCATCTCTTAGAACAAGTGTCACAGATGGCTATAGAGTCTAGCTACCTTGCTATTTAATCCATAGATGATGGAGAGAAAAGATAGATTCACACCTTCCTTAAGGGTATTTGTGCAAAAGTGTATTAGTGCAAAAGTGCTAGGCCAGAATTTAAAAAATAATAAAAAGTAATAATTTGTATAATAATAAGAAATATAATGTGTTCTGATGAGTTTTCCTCTTTGGTACCTCGACTTCATTAATTTAATCACAGTACTAGATTGGCAGTTAAGTCACACCATTTTGCAGATGAAATTGCTAAGAGTAAGAATAAGTTCTATGCTAACAGTTTCTTCTTTTGCACCTCTCATTTCTGAAATTTTCTTCCAGCTTCATGCTTTCCTGTCAACTACAATCTTCCAAAATTTAAATGCAACGTCAATTGTCATCTTCTGTCTCCTTGAATCCTGTTCTTTTATTGTCCTTGTTTTCTTGGATTCTTTCACTCTCAGTCACCCTCTTGCCTCTTAGTGGATTTATTGCCTTACTTGAGGGTGAAATGATTAAAAAAAATATACATATAAATAATAATAATTTTCCCGATTCCATGTTGTATGATGATAATCATATCATTATCCACAGACTACTTCTTTGTACAGTGGTTCTTTTTCTATTTTGTTCCATCTTGCCTTTTTTACTTCTTTTTATTATTTTTTAACCTCAGTTCATTGAAGAGTTTCTATTTTTTTATCTTTTCTCAGCTAATCCTCTCTCAATTCTGTGCTAAATAAACTATATTTTAACCCTTTAACATTCAACACGCTCAAACCCACCACATAAATATCAGCTCTCAAAGTCTCACTGCTTGTGGTCAAAGTTTCACTGTTTGCGTGACTGTGTTATGTGTCATGATATTATATATTATGGCAGAGTTTACATAAGGTAGGTTGAACATTGAGTGACAATATTTATGTTTGAATGCTAAATTTTAATCAAATAGTTTAATCATAAAATATGCGTGTAATGAATAACTCGAGGCGAATAAACTTAAGAAAGCTTTATTCAACTTAATACAACTGCTAAATGAAAGAAAAAGAAAAGAATTAAGTTAGCTTATTTGTAAGTATATGAAGTCTGTCCATTACCAAACAGAGGGGGAAGCAGGTTGTAGGAATTACTCACAACATTCTCCCCCACCGGCTAGTTATTCGTACAGAATAAAGTCTTTCAAACGACCTGGCATTTTGCGGGTCCTTTGGGAACATCTTAATTGTTCAGGTGACTGGTGGCCGTCTACGTCAGACGACATGTTATAGTTATCGTAATTAACGCATTTCTGCGTAGAGGGTCTAGCCTTGAAACGGCACCGTTTTTTTTCATGTTTCGGTTGCTGGGTGTCTGAAGAATAAGTGTCAGTCTCCGATGTAGGGTGAGTCCATTTTTGGGGTGTCGTTCTTTCTTCAGAATCAGAAGTAGAAGAAGGTTCATAAGGATAATCGGATTCATCCGGTAGAGTATCTGAACTAGAAGTACGCAGGATTTGATCGCCTAGCTTAACTGGGCTGGTTCTGAAAACTGGATTTTCGCGATTCTCCCTCGCAGCCGGCGCGAGATCTCTTAAGGAGACTTGATTGTCTTCCTTCTGCAGTTTCAATCCGGGCGTATTGGGGGTTCGCCTCAATTAGTTTCACTTTGCTGACTAAGGGGTCATGTTTACTATGACGAACATGGTGTTTCAGTAAAACGATTCCAGGTTGAGCAAGCCATGAGGGGAGGGAAGTGCCTGTTGAGCTTCGTCTTTAGAACGGAAAAAACCTCTCATGTGGAGTGGCATTTGTAGATGTACACAGTAGGGTCCTGATAGCGTTTAGAGCCTCGGGGATGACACTTTCCCATTTTGAGATCGGCATTTTCCGGTTTGCTAACACCAACTGAACTGTTTTCCATATTATTCCATTATATCTTTCACAGAGTCCGTTCCCTTGAGGGTTGTAAGGGGAGGTTCGGCTTACCGCCACTCTTCGTTCATGCAAAAAATTCTTGAGATCTTCCGACATAAAGGCAGATCCCTGATCTGTATGAATATATGCAGGCACGCCGAAAATTGCGAAAAGGGAGCAGAGGCCTTGAATAACTGTAGTAGCCGTTACATCAGGGCATGGAATGACGAAGGGGGAATCTTGAATACTCGTCAATTACAGTAAGCATGTATTTATTTTGAGTTTTAGAAGGTAGTGGACCCTTGAAATCCAGATTAAGCCTTTCGAAAGGCTGAGTGGCCTTTATGAGTGTTGTTTGAGGGGGCTTATAGAATCTTGGCTTATTTTCTGCACATATTTGGCAAGAGTTGGTAATTCTTTTTACATCTTCAACTGAATATGGTAAATTCCTGCTCCGGACTACATGAGTCATTCTTGTGATGCCCGGGTGGCACAATTCTTGGTGTATGCTCTGAAGATCAGATGAGCTTGCTGTTAGACTGCACACCCTTGAAAGTGCGTCAACTGCAGCATTCTCCTTTCCAGGGCGATAGGAGACGTCGAATGAATAACAGGAGAGTTCCATCCGCCATCTTGCAATTTTCTCATTTTTTATTTTACTTGAGTTTTTCGGGTTAAACATGAATGATACCGATTTTTGGTTGGTGATAAGGTGGAATTGTCTACCGATCAGATAATGCCTCCATTTTCCTAAAGCTTCAACTATGGCGTACGCTTCTTTTTCTATGGCAGTATGCCTTCGTTCAGACTTCGAGAGTGTCCTAGAGAAAAAAGCTACAGGCCGACCATTTTGTCTCAAGGAGGCAGCTATTGCCGAATTAGATGCATCGGTTTCAACTACTAGTGGAGCTGAAGGATTAATGGCAGCAATGGCAGAATTAGCAATATCCCTTTTTAAATTTTGAAACGCTCTAATGGCTGAATCAGATAATGGAAAAGTTCTTACTTGAGTAAGTAAATGTATTTTTTCAGAAAAGGACTCAACCCATTGGGAATAGTGGGCAAACATGCCAAGGGCTCGTCGTAATGCAGCTATATTTCCAGGAATTGGTAATTCCATTAGGAGTTTAAGTCGTTCGGGGTCCGGTCTCATGGCACCATTTCTGACTATGTACCCTAGTAGCTTGATGCTTTTCAAATTATATGAACACTTTTCCTTATTAAGGGTCAGGTCATATTTATTTACGGCGGCCATGAATCGTTTGAGGTTGTGGTTATGATCTTCCTCGTTATAACCGCAAATAGTGACATTGTCTATGTATGCCACAGTACCTTTCAATTTCTCCTTAGAAATGATTTCGTCCATTACCCTTTGAAAACTTGCGACCCCATTTGTAACCCCAAATGGGATCCTACGGAATTGATATAAACGCCCACAAGCTTCGAATGCCGTGTAAGGTTTTTCCTCCGGCTTGATGGGTATCTGATGGTAGGCACTCTTAAGGTCCAACGTACTGAAAATACGATACTTAGTGATATCGGAAACCATTTCGTCAATACGGGACAGCGGATACGCATCGAGCTGTGTATATCTGTTGATGGTTTGGGAATAATCAACAACCATCCTCTTTTTATGGTTTTCATTAGTCGTTATTAGGACCTGGGCTCTCCATGGCGATTTGCTGAGCTCTATAATATTTTCCTTAAGAAGTCTCTTCACTTCCATTGCAATAAATTCCTTGTCTTTGAGCGAATGGCGTCTAGATTTTACGGCTATAGGTTTGCAGTCAGAGGTTAGATTTGAGAAGAGAGATGGATATTGGACTTTTGCAGTTGCTAATCCACATATTTGCAGCGCATATTTGCATATGAAGTCTGTCCATTACCAAACAGAGGGGGAAGCAGGTTGTAGGAATTACTCACAACAATGCGTTCAGACATTTATTTCTTTATTGATTTTATTTCTTTATTGAGAAGCCATGTTTTTATTTTGCCACTCTCTATATCTTATAACATATATCTTTCTATATCTCTATATATATATCAAAAGAAGTAGGGTCACATCAATAACAAATGATGTATTTAGATAAATGCTGAATTATGTGTGGCAAAGACAACCATAATTGTCTCTCCCACACCACCACCACCACCACCAAACTACTCTACTATAAAAGTAATGGTCAAACCTCACATAAAAGCAGCGGTCAAATTGCATAGAATAAAGGTCCTTTACAAGTTCAAAGGTTCATCTGTTTTTCTTTACAATATGTGAAATGTGAGGCTTGAAATGAACATCATCCCATTACCCCAGGGGAAAAAAATATAAAACATTAGTTTGGGATGAATGGTTAGACTTTTTGGGACGTTTCTGAGAGGATGCAAAGTTATTAATTATAATTATAGTGTATTTATTCTGAAAACAACTAATTTATTAGGATAAAAAATCCTACTCCTCACTAACAGTGGTGAGCTTTCTAAATAAATAAGCAGCAAATTCTGTCTGAACATCCATATGTCTGCAACTCCCTCTAACTCATGCCACACTTGCTCTACATAGACATATTATACCTTTTTGGAATTAGGATGACCCCCGGATTGAAAATCTGCCCTTCATCTGGTGCTTGAACATCCGACATTGGGATTTGTGCCCAGATGAGGTGGGAAGAGTTAAAAATCCAAATTTTAAAATAACTGAAAAAAATTAATGATTTTATGTTTTTAATTTATGTTGAGTTTAAAGTAACACACACACACTTTGTAAAATTTTTTTTATTAAATTCAGTTTAAAATATCTCAAAAACTTTGTGACTTGAGGAAATCAATTTTATTTCTTCAAAATGTCAAGGAATCAGAGTTAAAGTGAGAGGTTTCATGACATGAGGTTTTTGAAGTTTTGTGGAGTTTATGATTGATGAACTCAAGACAATTGAAGTTCCATGAAATTTGTGATTTGAACTCAATTTTTGGCCTGAATTGGAGTTTCAGCCCAAATTGATCTTTTGGTCAGAATCAAACTTATAGCCTGAATCAGAGTTAAAGTGAGGTTTTGAAGTTCTATAGAGTGAATTGAGGAATTCAAAGTTATTTCTTCAAAATTATCTTTGCCATTTTCTAAGCTGGACCAGAGATCCCTTTAGTTTTAGGCTGGAGGCCCAATTAGCCTTTTGCAGTAGCTAGCTTAAAAGTCCACACAGAGTGTGACTTGTAAGGTAGTTAATAAATAAAACACACATACACATTTATACATGCACAAATAAACAAAATTTAAGCACCACTTTTTAAACTGGTGAAAGAAATCGGAATGAAATGAAGGTTGAAGGACTGAATTTAGACATTTGTATTATTTATATCTAAATGTGAAAAATATTAAAATAAAATCTAATTGTAAAAAATAATTTTGCTTTAATAAAGAAAGAAAGAAAATTATATATATATATGTATATATATATGAGATAACAATATATATTTTTATATATCAAGGACAATATTGAGGAAAGATGTATGACAAAGTGAAAAAAAGCTTTGTATGACACATTTCGTTTGATGAAGTCCTAAAGGAGAAAACACATGAAAAGTTTTCTACTTTGTCATACATTTTTTCCAATAGTTAAATTGTCATCTAAATTACACAAAAATGAAAATAACACTGACATCTCATTTTAACAGATATATTTACTAAAATTACACAAAAATATCTTGAAATGCTAAAGAGTGAAATTATTCAATAATATCGCTATTGGCTTAGACCACAGCCTCCAGATAACTTTGGAATCTTCTGCAACTCTTCCAGATGGTCTCCTTGTTTTAGTTGGTCAATGCTGCCATAATCTTTGCCTTCAGTTTATCTTTGGTGTTACAAGGAGTTTTGTTGGTCTCTTACTCAAATGCACCCCATACATGAAGGAGGTTGCAGTCAAGGGAGTCAGGTGGCCAGATGTAAGGGTTGATGTGGTTGCAGAGATTGTCTGAGAGGCATGACTGGGTTCTCCTGCTTGTGTGGCATGGTGCAGAGTTCTGTTACCAGACATAGGATCTTCCAGTAGATACCCTCTTGACCCAGACACTTGATGTAGGCTTTTGTGTTGATTCTGAGGCCCTGTGGGAAGATGACTGGAGCCATAATGTTTTCATCACTTATGATCAATTGACTGAATATATCACTCTTTCTGAATCCTCTGCAATGTCCTCAGATTGACACCTAAACACTCTGAAATATCCGTATTGGTACTTCCGATGTAAATGGCAAGCAGTACAGCATGCCATTTCCAAATTTCAGCAGAATGAATTGCATCTTGGTGCTCTTTTTCTCACAGATTGTACCCAACTGACTCTACTATACTGTGTACTTGGCAAAATCAAAAACAAACAATGCACAAGCACAAAATGAAAATTATATAACGGCAACAATTTATCTGTTACACCCTGTATACATACATATATATATATATATATATATATATATATATATATATATATAGTCAAACCTAATGAGCCAGACAAACCTACCAAGGTTTCACTTAGGCAGATTGTCAGGGCTATTGTTCGATTCTGACCAAAAAAACAATTTGTGCTGAAACTCCAATTCAGGCCAAAAATTGAGTTCAAATCACAAATTTCATGGAACTTCAATTGTTTTGAGTTCATCTCTATCAGTTTGAATTTTATCCATGAATTTAATTTGCGACTATTTTTAGATTGGTAATTTCTCTTACTTAAAGTTTAGTTTTTAAGTTAATATGGAGTGATATTTAAAGGTAATATTAGAGATCTTGCTCTGTCATATATTGTATACACGTCCATGCAAGTTTCACATATACATACGTTCTTTTACATGTGCAGTCATTCATACAGTACACATGTACCGATATACACGGGTAATTTCATGTATTAATACCTACATATATCTTTTTAAATGTTTCTGCATACTTACACACACACACACACACACACATATATATATATATATATATATATATATATATATATATATATATATATATGTGTGTGTGTGTGTGTGTGTGTACTTAGTATTCCCAAAAAAAAAAGATTTTTTAAAATAATATTAGGTGATGACTTTAGTATTCAATTATCAAAAAATCTAAATATTTTATCATCAATAATGATTATTAAAGGGTAATACATTTAAATTCAAAATTAAATTATCAATTTCAAAAATTTTCCTCCATATTGTAAAGAATTTTAAACTCACAATCCCAATTGGAGAATCAGACAGTTAATTATAAGTTTAGATGCTTTGACAAAGATGATAAAAACCTTTTTCATTCTGACTCGTTAAAATGTACTAATATCCTTTTATAGAGAATATGAATGCCAAATTCTTAAATTGAAATATGACAAAAGTTACTCTGAGCATTAAATTAATTACCATCAACACTAAATAAAACTATTTTAATCAAATATCTTAATTAATAATATGTGTGCAGACATTATCCAGGATTTGTTTCTTAATTGAGAAGCCATACTGAAGATGAAAAAAGAAGGAAAATTTAACTCATTTGTTTTTGTATTTATTCATTTTAAAAACATTAATATTTTAGGTTTTTTATTTTATTTCCTAAATATTTCAATGTATTTTTTATTGGGCAACTAACAACAACTAAAATGATAACACATTTAAAACAAAATAAGCACAATATTTTGATTTCAAGATGGTTTAGAATGTTTTCAGGATGATTGTGAAAAAATTAGTCTGGAGTCCTGGTGTAAATCTAGTGAATGTTTGGGAATAGCATGAAATACTCTTTAACAGCTTGAATGAGATAAAAAGCATCTATGCTAACCTAGTTTGACACAAAATAACGGTCGAGAAAGCAAACAAACTAAACTATATAATGGTAACAGCACAAAACAAGAATCTAAATGTTCTCTCTCTTTATTATAAAAGACATTCAAGAAAAGAGAGAAAAAAAGATACATACAAGTATGTATACAATTATGTATCTTTCAATGCTTACAAGTACTAGACTATCCACTTAAATAAGGTTTGATTTTGCTGATCTTTGAAATAAAAGAGTTCTTTGTTTTGTTTGTCACAAATCTGAAAAACCAAGCATCTAATATTGAAACTCAGACTTTTCAATTTACCCAGATTTTTTTTAAAACCATTACTTGTTCCAAGAAACAATTGTCCTTGTGTTATATTTTTTTAACAATGATGTTCACCCTGTACAAGGTCCAAGAGCCACTCAATGTAGAGGGTTATAGAGTAATAGGCACAGTTCATGGGGATATGTGGGAAGATAACGGTTAATTCTAGGCTTGAACAGGTTAAGGTTGTAGTTATCAGGGAAACATCCTCTTGGGTGTCAGTTCCACAAAGTAGCCATTTATGGGAAGAAGCTGCTTGCGTAGAACTTACATCTCACAAATGAAATATGAAGAAAATAAGGGCGGTTCTCTACTATCTGATAAGAATTTATTCCCTCTGTGCCCCCCTCCAAAAAAAGATCCATGAAGACTTGTAAATGCTAATAATGTTGCATTTTACTAAAGCAAATCCTTTGTAGAGTTTTTAGAGAATAACTTGTAAATTGAAAATGTAAAAGAAAAAAAAGGAGGATGCAAAAAGAATCTTTGAGAAGGTATTGGCCATACAGAAACTTAGCTGCATTGGTTTCAATCTTGCTTGGGAATGACTGCAGAACACTTACCCCTTCCCTTTTATAGGCAGAAGTACACAAATGCATGCTGGGATTTTTTTTTTTTCATAGCCAATAAAATAGGCCAGTTTACAGTTTCACCTGAATCTGTCTTGTCTTATGTGTTTGAATGAGTGCGTGTTTGTAGTGAGTGGTTGGATTGTACGAATGTTTTATAGATTTTCTTCAGCCCCGCATTGATTTCGTCCATTGAACTGATATTTCTGCCATATTTAGGGCTGTGGGGGGTTTTACTACTAACAAATTATTTCTTTTAGTTTCTTGTATATAGAGTTATACTCATTGTAAATATTCATTGGGGATTTTAGATTGTTATTTTATTCCCCTCCCCCCACAGACGATGTATTGTACATCTGGGGACAAATTAGGACTTCATAGAGTCTCTGGGGCATTATGGTGGATGTAGTAAGAATGGTATGTAATGGATGTGTTGTTTTGGTGAAAGGAATATTGTTCGTATGCTTGGGTCAGTGTTTGCGGCTAGCTAAGTTTAAAGTTAAGACAGAAGATGACCGTCCTTTTCCCCCCTTTCGGCCTTGTGCCACACTTGTACCTTTGTACAATAAATAATAATCTGTCTTGTCTTGAAGTCAGAACGCTGCATTCACTTGTCTGAACTTGCTTTTGTGCGCCAATGTCAATTCTTTGAACTTTTTGACATATTATTGTTGATTTGTCTTGCCTACATATTGTTTGCTTGCTTTATATTCTTTTTGCCCTGTTCTTTTCTTTTCTTTCTCTTGTTATTGATTATTGCAATCTTTGTCAATCTTGTTTGTTGGACAGTCTGTTATTTATTTTTGCATTTGACAATGGCTACTCCCTCCACAATAAAACTGGCATTAAAAAAAAAAAAATGAACAGGAAGTTAAGAGCTTACTTTTAGCAACAGTTGAGAGTTTTTGCTAACAATTATATTGCCTTTTGTTAAGGGAAGTAATTAAAATCAAAAAGTGGATTTTATCTGCGAAATACAGGAAATCAGTATTCATCCTCATTTCCTTTATGTACCCAAGTCTAGACACATGCACATTTTATACAATTTTAAAATTCAACCTCAGTCAAGCACTGAGCACAAAACACCACTGTCCAGTTTATTATAACTCCATAATCTTTTCAATGGCTGAAAGCAGTAATGGCACCTCCTCTGAATACAGCATAAAACACTTCAAATACCTCAGTGTATGGATCAGTTAAAATAATTTTAATAAAGAAAAATTGAAAATTTGTTTTTTTTTAATCATTTTACCCCAAGCAAGGCAATAAAGACACTAAGACACAAAAGGTTACTGAGTGTTAGAAAGTATGAGAAAAAAAAGAAAAATACTATTAAAAAGAGAGAATAATAAACTACTACGAATTGCTGCCACTTCTTAATAACAACAAGGATAAGAATATTAGTCTGACTGTAGATAAGGATAACACCTCATCCCAGAAATTCAGAGAGAAAATATTTTAAGACTTTCAGTTAGCCAGTTATGTGCCATGCATGATACATGACTGACGAGGCAGATTTCTGCGGTAGACCAGTTGCCATCCAAAGCTATAGAACTCTGTCTGTCCTGCTATTTACCCATAGCTTAGAAGAAGAGGATTCATACCTTTCCCAAGGGTATTAGCACGTAAGTGAATGTAATGGATTCAACTGGAATTTGAACACGGCTCTCCGATTCCTCAATCCAAGCCACTATGACTCCACCATGCCCAAACATGGGTCATTAAATATCATTTTTTCCAATTATTATTCTGGGACTTTCCTCTTTTATGGAGTCACTCTTTTCACCCCTGACTTTGTAAACATTTTGGAACAGTCCACTATTGTCAGAACGAAGACACTGCCACTTGGCATTGCCAGTGCAAAGGAGAGGACTAGTACAAAATGGCATACCCCATTTCTAATAGAAGGGAGATAAATCTATACAGCAAATACTTACAGACATTACAAACAAAAAAATTACTTGGGGTTTTGTATAATATGATTCTGCCTAGGATAAAACAGGCTGCATCAATAGCTAGTTATAAAAAATTACTAAAATTAACTGAAACTGGCACAAAATCAAATAAAAAGATTGTATTGCATCAAATGTTCAAATAGCAAGGGCCTACCTTGAAAATTAGGAATTCAAATTTTGTCATTTAAAACCTGGGCTCAAACATCAACCACTGGTGACCATATTCATATATGAGCTTGCTTGTTAGGAGGCACAGTGGCAGAGTGGATAGTGGCTTTGATTGAGGATTCGGAGACCCAAGTTCAAATTCCAGTCAAGTTTATTACATTCCTTTATGTGCTAAAACTCTTGGGAAAGATATGAATCTCTCTCTTCTACCCCCAGATATGGGTAAATAGCAGGACAGACTGGGTCCTATTGTCTAGGAGAAGGACAACTCTGAATTCAAAACCTCCTTCTTGTTGTCAGATCCGAGCATTGGGATAGCCATCCTCTCTCCTTATTCCCTTTCTCTCCCCTGGTGGCAGTGACAGAGATGTGAATCAAAGAGCTAAAACCCTTGGGAAAGATATGAATCTCTCTCTTCTACCTCCAGATATGGGTAAATAGCAGGACAGACTGGGTCCTATAGTCTAGGAGAAGGACAACTCTGAATTCAAAACCTCCTTCTTGTTGTCAGATCCGAGCATTGGGATAGCCATCCTCTCTCCTTATTCCCTTTCTCTCCCCTGGTGGCAGTGACAGAGATGTGAATCAAAGAGCTAAAACCCTTGGGAAAGATATGAATCTCTCTCTTCTACCTCCAGATATGGGTAAATAGCAGGACAGACTGGGTCCTATAGTCTAGGAGAAGGACAACTCTGAATTCAAAACCTCCTTCTTGTTGTCAGATCCGAGCATTGGGATAGCCATCCTCTCTCCTTATTCCCTTTCTCTCCCCTGGTGGCAGTGACAGAGATGTGAATCAAAGAGCTAAAACCCTTGGGAAAGATATGAATCTCTCTCTTCTACCTCCAGATATGGGTAAATAGCAGGACAGACTGGGTCCTATAGTCTAGGAGAAGGACAACTCTGAATTCAAAACCTCCTTCTTGTTGTCAGATCCGAGCATTGGGATAGCCATCCTCTCTCCTTATTCCCTTTCTCTCCCCTGGTGGCAGTGACAGAGATGTGAATCAAAGAGCTAAAACCCTTGGGAAAGATATGAATCTCTCTCTTCTACCTCCAGATATGGGTAAATAGCAGGACAGACTGGGTCCTATAGTCTAGGAGAAGGACAACTCTGAATTCAAAACCTCCTTCTTGTTGTCAGATCCGAGCATTGGGATAGCCATCCTCTCTCCTTATTCCCTTTCTCTCCCCTGGTGGCAGTGACAGAGATGTGAATCAAAGAGCTAAAACCCTTGGGAAAGATATGAATCTTTCTCTTCTACCTCCAGATATGGGTAAATAGCAGGACAGACTGGGTCCTATAGTCTAGGAGAAGGACAACTCTGAATTCAAAACCTCCTTCTTGTTGTCAGATCCGAGCATTGGGATAGCCATCCTCTCTCCTTATTCCCTTTCTCTCCCCTGGTGGCAGTGACAGAGATGTGAATCAAAGAGCTAAAACCCTTGGGAAAGATATGAATCTCTCTCTTCTACCTCCAGATATGGGTAAATAGCAGGACAGACTGGGTCCTATAGTCTAGGAGAAGGACAACTCTGAATTCAAAACCTCCTTCTTGTTGTCAGATCCGAGCATTGGGATAGCCATCCTCTCTCCTTATTCCCTTTCTCTCCCCTGGTGGCAGTGACAGAGATGTGAATCAAAGAGCTATTCGCATGAATTTGATTTTGGTGGACAACTCTCTGCAATGAAGAAGCTCACATACTTGAACAGAAGCATTTCCTTTGCGACTCAATGGGGATTGAGACAGGCAAGACTTGGCAAACCTGGTTGCATTGGGCTGTCGGATGCTTGGTCTTTTAATGTCCTCCTTGGTTACAGCAACTTAACTGGTGCTGCCCTCTTCCACCGAAAACCTCCAATTATGTGTTAAATAGCCTTAACAACCCACAATTGGCCAAGTTTGGTGAATACAGCTACAACCCTGAAGACATGCTCAATCAGGTATGAGTTCCTTTAAAAGGGTGAGAAGTCCCTGGGACTGAGAATCTCTGGTACCTCACTTGTTAGGTGGAAAATATCTCATTTACCAAGGAGGCCTCAAATATAGTATTATAACCTTGATAACACTATAAAGAGATTTGAACGAAAGAATCTTCAATCAGATATGAAATGGTTCAAAATAAGTCCCCCACTACCCATGCAACCCTCCCTGAAACTTATACATCAGAGAGAGAAATGAGGATGTAAAATAAAACATTTCCACCATCATGAATCCTTGCTCTTCTCTTCTCAAAGAAGCACTATATAGATTTCATAAGGCAATCTCAGTGACTCTCTCATTTCAGTTCAAGTGTAGTCTTGGGGCTTGGATAAGATATTAAAAGGAATATCATCTAGGGAGTTTATGACATTGGAGAAAACATGTTAATACATTCCAGTAGGAAACTATAAACTTTAAGTGCATGACTGTCATAGGCTGATATAAATGAATTTCCACTTAAAAACTGTGGTAATAACTTAGTGTTCATAGCAATAGAATAGTGAATGTAAAGTTCAATGTTCAATCTACAATGCCAGTTTGGTGAGAAGTTTTTGACATTGATTTGAAATCTGAGAAAAAGAAACTCAAAGTAAAAATAAAAATTGTAAAATTTAATTAAATAATAAAATAAAGATAAAAATGCAAATAAAATATTTAAAATAAAAATAAAATTAAAATTGCAACAAGATTAAAATAAAATTAAAATAAACAATAAAATAAAGATAAAAAATAAGAATAAAAATTAAAATAAAATAAAATTAAACTAAAAGTTAAATAATAACAATAAAATATGAAAATTGTAACAAGCTTAAAATAAGGTAAAATAAAAAATAAACCATGAAATAAAAATAAGATATAGATAAAAAAAAAATGAAAATAAAAATAAAATAAGAAATATAAATAAAAAACAAAATATAAAAATTTTAACAATATTAAAATGAAATAAAAATTTATAAAAATAAAAATAAAATTGTAACAAGATTAAAATGATTTACATTGTCTGATCATATCAAACGATTTGACAGATATCATATTTTCACTGCATACTATGTTCTTTATTTTCAAACTGGACAGACATCTTAGTCAAGCTGGGAATTAGATTTATGTTGATTGTCAGTACAAACCAAGTTTTTTATGAACACGCTGTAGTTGGTCAACAAGCTCAAAACATGTATGAAAATTTACATTCCGTAACAAATGAAACATTCTGAGTAAATTTTGCCAAGGTTTCCCAATTCATCATAAGAACTGGTTGTAAAACCTGTTAATTTCAATCATTGGTCTTCTCACAGATTTTCTTTGGGTTTCTGTTTCACACAGCACCATCCAGTAAGAAAGGCAAAATCAATTGGTATATTGATTGTGAACGTTTTAACACTTCCACTGCTGTTAATGCACTTATATGTCTTTATGCACTTATATTTTTATTGTATTATGCATTGGGGTGTTGTTTAGCTTAGTGTGTACTGCAGAGTATCTGATCAAAACCCAAATGGCAGCACCCATAAAAAATTGATGTCAATGTTATTTATTTGCAGTAAGTGGCAATTTTCTTTTTACCCCAAACAGGCTAGAACAGCCAGGCAACAATGCTATAAAAATGAAACAGTGAAAGGTAAATAGTCATCACAGTTGAGTTTCAATTAAATGAAGTAGTTATACTATTATTCTACTGATCTGTATTAATTTCTACCTCAGATCAAAGTGTAGTATCTGTCCTCAGGCAAATAAACTGCATTCTGTCTCTCAATTGTTTCTGTCTTCAGACAGAGCACAACTGAAAAATATTGAGAGATGCCCAATTCTGTGGAACAGCTGCCTGCAGCAGTACCTCACTCATTGCATTAAAGAAGGGTAATCAGTAGTAATACCAATTCCAATGCAACTGACAGTTATGGGGGCTGGGCTATTTTTGGGACTGAGAGTAAGGGAAGGCATGTTTGTTGGCTGAGTGAAAGACTGAAATGCAGGTAGGAATGGAAACATAAAAATTATGATATTTAAATCCTTTATAGAGAGATAGAGCCAAAGAAAGATAAAAGAGAGGAAGCAGTAGAAAATATGTAACAAATCTATGTTTTAAAACATTTAGATAAATCATGGTCAGGCAACAAACATTGGAAGGGATAAGGGAGAAGATGAGATGATACAAAGGATAAGAAAAAAAACAGAAACACATGATAACAGTTTTAGTTGCATTGGAAAGGATAAGGGAGAGAATGTGAAAATACAGGTAAAGTGTGAGAGACAAGGAGAGGTATTAGGTAATACTAATCTTAGTTGTATTGGAAAGGAGAATGAAAGCATACAGGCAAAGGATGAGAGATAAATGGAGGTATTAGATAATGAATGTTCTTAATTGTATTGGAAAGGATAAGAAAGAGAATAATATACAGGGAAAAGGTGAGAAAAGAGAAAAAGTATGAAAAAATGCCTAATCTTACTTGTATTGGAAGGGATAAAGAAAGGAATGAGAAAATACAGTCAAAGGGTGAAAAAGAGCAGACATGAGAAAATGGCTAATCTTAGTGATATTGGAAAGAATAAAGGAAAGAACAAGAAGATACAGACAAAGGGTAAGAGACAAAGAGAAGCATTAGATACCTTAGTATACCATTTCCACAAATTCAGCTAATTTTTATTATTATTTCTTAAACAATCTTTTCTTTATTTCATTTTGGCCATATGTTTTCTACTGGCATGAAGTGGAATGGCTATATTGAATCAATAGCTTCGTCTTTTGCAAGGAAAGTTGATTCACTGTATCATGCCTGAAAATTTTTTCTCAGCAAAATCAATTATGCACAGTTACAAATTTACCATTCACCCATGCAATGAAAACTATTGCCATATCTGTTCTTGTGCTCCTTCTGTACATCTTGAGATTCTTGACAAAATCCAAAGAAGAATCTGTAATGTAATTGATCCTGACCAGGCATCTTGGCTTCAGTCACTTTCTCATCGACATGACATGGCTTCCCTCTGTCTTTTCTACAAATATTTTCATGACAATTGCTCTGACAAGCTTTTTTTTCCTGGTGTCCAGAATACATGAATTTAAGTGTGCTATTTGATTGGCATCTAAGTCCCGCCATTTTACTGTTAAAATTGCAAAATGCAACCACCACTCCAACAGTTTCTTTTCTTGCACTTCCTACATGTGGAGCTTCCTTCCATTTCCTTTCTTCCCTGACTACAATGTTCAAAAATTTAAATGTAAAATCAATTGCCATCTTCCATCTTGAACTCTGTTCATCTTTTGTTCATTCCTTAATACTCCCTATTCTCAGTCTTCTATTTCACTTGCATTTCCTGCAAGCCCCTGTGTACTGATGACATTATTGCTTTGCTTAGGGTGAAATGAAAAAAAAAATTTGTTTTTATCACAAATGTTGAGATCACATGACCTCTAAACATTTGAGTATAAACTAGGATTAAACTGTCTTATTCTGAAATTGTTTGAAATATTTGACAGATTAAAAGATTATGACTTCAAAAGAACATTACCATTGGTGTGCGTTATTTATATTTATATGTTTGAGAACATTCTCATATGCATCATATCATATTTCTTCTTTAAGTAACATGTCCCCCTGGGACATAGGTAATCATAGCCCACCACAACTTTTTGTGCTTTGTAGTTTTCAATAAATTTTGTCTTTTTGCTATTTCTCTTAAACTCTGTTCTGCAATCCATTTAGTGAAGCCCATCAAGTATGTTATGCACTGTTTTCCTCTGTTATTTTCCCCTCAATCTTTCTTGTGAGTATTAGATTTTCCAAGCCCTCCTTCCTCATTATGAGCCCCCAGAAATTTCAACTGCCTCTTCCTGATGTTAAGTATAAGTGTCCCTTTTGTTTCTATTTTCTCTAAAACCTTATAGTTGCTCACATGTTCAGTCTATACTCAGCATTCTTCTGTAGAACCACATTTCTGTCGCTTCAAGTCTCTTCTTCATCTTCGAGGAGATTATCCAGCACTTTTTCTATCTTTCTAAAGTTTTTCTATCTCTTAATACTCTGCTTTGCTTTTGGAATGCATCTTTGGCTATCCCAATATGTCTTCAGATTTCAGTGTCACACTTTCCATCCTCTGTTAGAACACTTTCCAGATATTTAAATTTTTGTACTTGTTTGATTTAAGTATCCCCAAATTGTAATTTGCATTTTGCATTTTCAGTTCATTCTTTTGCTGACAACCATGCATTTTCTTCTAGCAGCTCATGTTTAGTCCTTTCTTCTCATTTTCCTTCGCTACACTCTGTAGGAGTTTTTGTAGTTTTCTTTCTATGTCTGCTATCAACATCTGCATGCTGTTAAGATTGTGGCCACCACCAACAAATCCCGACAGGACATCTAATTCTCTCAGAATGGCCGCACTGTATAGGTTGCACAAATCCAGTGAGGAGACACATCCTTGTCTTACACCCCTTTCTATTTTGATTGAGCATGGAATTGGCACACACCTTAGTGTTTCAGAACTATTCCTAATTGGCACACAGCATGAAAATTAAAGTTTGTAAAAGTATTTTTGATACACCCTGGATCTATAAAAGAAATGTTTTTAGATAGTACAAAGTACTCAATGTTGGTATATAAAATATACACAAAATAAAGAACAACTATAAAATACATAAGAAAAAAAAACAGTACTTTTATAGTTATTCATAACTAGAAGTTTCATGTAGATGTAAAGTTAGTCAATGTTATAGTCATACAATAAGCAGGTGATGAAAGAAGCAATATGATATTCATTCAAAAAAGAGACCCCCCTCAACTAGTATTATATAATATAATACAAATATATATATATATATATATATATATATATATATATATGCATACATATATATATATGCATACATATATATATGCATACATATATATATATGCATACATATATATATAAATATATATGCATACATATATACATATATGCATACATATATAAATATATATGCATACATATATATATACACACACACGCATATGTGTGTGTGTGTGTGTGTGTGTGTGTGTGTGTGTGTGTGTGTGTGTGTGTGTGTGTGTGTGTGTGTAAATATATAGAAAAATAGGAAAGAACATGTTAGGTAAATAATCCGAAGTTCATATTTTCTTTCATATTTTTAAAAAATAATTATGCGAAGGAATCATATTTTTTAAAAATAATTATAATATATATATATATATATATATATATATATATATATATATATATATATATATATATATATATATACTTAGTTTTTCATAGTTTTAAACATGTTGGATTTCATGCCAAAGAAAGTGTATTTGCAGGTAATTTTACAGCACTACTTTATTCAAAAGAAATCTGCAGCTGAAGCCCACAGAATTCTTGTTGAGACTTATAGCGACCATGCTCTCTCAGAAAACCACATGCAGAGATTGGTGTAGACACTTAAAAAATAATAGTTTTGACGAAGATAAAGAACGGTCTGGAACACTGAAAAAGTTTGAAGACAGAATTAGAGGCATTACTTCATGAAGACTCATGTCAGGTGCAAGCTGAACTTGCAGAATCATTAAGAATTGATCACACAACAGTTTTGAAATGTTTGAAAGCATTAAGAATGATTCAAAAGCAAGGACATTAGGTGCCATACGAGTGGAAGCCAAGAGACGTTGAACAGCTGCTTCAACAGCAGAAATGGAAAGGTTTTTTGCATTGTATCCTGATCGGCAATGAAAAGTGGATACAGTACAATAACAATAAAGTGTAGCAGATCATGAGGTAAGCTTGGCCATATATCAACATCAGTGGCAATGCCAAATATCCTTGGTTCAAAGATTTTGCTTGCATTTGGTGGGATCAGCTGGGTGTATTTTATTATGAGCTGCTCAAACCAACCGAAACCATCATCGGAGATTGCTATCAACTACAATTGATGCATTTGAGCCTAGCATTGAAGAAAAAACAACTGCTGTATGAGCAGAAACATAAAAAAGTGATTTTGCAACATGACAACACTAGATTACATGTTACAAAATTGGGAGAAACCTAATTGGAAACACTTAAATGGGAGGTCCTACCCCACCCTCTTTATTCATCCCCATCCAATTATCCCGTGTTCTGATCGATGGCACATGGCCTGGCTGAGCAGCACTTGCATTATTATGAAGATGCCAAAAAATGGGATGACTTGTGGTTAACGTCAAAAGACGTGACATTTTTCCAACGTGGAATTAGAATGCTGCCAGAAAAATAGGAAAAGTAGTGGCTAGTGATGGACAACCGCTTTCAGTGACATGTTTCTTACTAATTTTTGTAAATAAAACATTACTTTTCATGGAAAATCAGTGAGAACTTATTCAAGGTCTTAATACATGCATATATATATATATATATATATATAGATATAGATATAGATATATATATGGATAGATATGCATATATATATGCATATATATACATGCATATACAAGGGTCATTCAATAAATAAGTTGAATTTTTCGGTATAAGGACTTCTAATACAGATAGAAGCTTACTCTTTTTTATTTTTTTTTGTTTTACTTCTTTTTCAAATGGATTTAATTTCTTTTGCAGATTAAAAAAAAACTTTGAGAGTTTTGGCGATTAACAAAGATGGCCGACCAAGAAGCATGCTCCAGGATTGAACAGCGGTCAGTTATCAAGTTTTTGGTTGCTGAAGGGTGCAAACCAGTTGAAATTCATAGGAGAATGTCAACTGTGTATGGTGCCACATGTTTCAGCCAAAAAAATGTCTACAAGTGGGCTAAATTGCTTAAAGAAGGACGGAGCAGTGTTGAGGATGAAGACAGGCCTGGGAGGCCTACAGAAGTGAGGTCTCCTGAGGTGATCGAATCAGTCAATTACCTCATTCAGTCTGACAGAAGGGTGACAGTGGATGACATTGCAAGGACTTTGAGCTTATCTGTTGGGACAAACGCAGGGGTCATCCGTCAGAAGGAGTCATCTTGCATCATGACAACGCAAGGCCTCACACAGCAGCCCAAACGGTGCAGACCATCAACGAGCTGGGCTGGGAACTGCTCCCTCATCCCCCTTACAGCCCAGACCTTGCCCCTTCAGACTTTCACCTGTTTGGTCCCTTGAAAGTGTTCACGAGGGGCACAAAGTTTAAAAGTGATGATGAAGTCAAACGTGTTGTGAGTGACTGGCTGAGACATCAGTCCAAAGATTTTTACGCTGAGGGAATACGGAAGCTTGTGCACAAATGGGAAAAGTGTGTGACAGTGCTGGGAGACTACGTTGAAAAATTAAAAAAAAAGTATGCACATATATATTTATATATGTGCATATATATGCATATATAGGGTGACTCAAAAAAATGGGAAATTTTGAAGTGCGTATTGCCAGACATGAGCAAGTGGCAACACTGCGAGACAGTGACCTTGAGCAAGTAAACATTTCGCCATTTTAGTAATGAGAATGAAATTCACAGTATCCCAGCTGAGATGTTGCAGCAGTCAATGAGGAATCTCAACAGCAGATTTCAAGAATGCATTCGTACAGGAGGACGCCATCTACAGGACGTAATTTTAAAAAAATGAAAATTCCATCATTGTTTCTTAAATGGCATGTTTTAAGGTTTCAATTACTATGAATTAAATATTTTTCTTCCATCACTCTTGGTTTTATTGGATTGTTAAAAAAAAATTTGTTTTCATGGGTCACCCTGTATATATGCATATATATATGCATATATATGCATATATATATATATATATATATATATATATATATATATATATATATATATATATATATATATATATAAAATTAATAATTAAGCTCTTGAAAATATATTTCAATTGAGCACTGTTGAAAGATAATATATATTCTATAAACAACATTCAATGCAAAGCTCTTCAGTAAAATGAATTGGAGCACTATGACTGATTCATAAAAAACAATACACTACAATTAGCTGTTTCTCTTTGCCGAGTGATGATAGCTCAATGGCAGAAACACTGACTGACACTAAATCATTCGGGTTTCAGTACTGGCTTGAAGCATTCAGATGTCTAGTTGCACTGAGAAGCTATAATACTGCAAAACCGTACTGTCTGCGAATGATATAATATATATATATAGACATAAAAGTGTTTATTGAGATCAACACTCAGCGGCAACAGTCTGTTTCCTGCTTAAATGCAATCTTCAGGCCATGTGTGCCATGTGTTGGCTCAATTATTTATATATGCTGGTCAGTGGTGCATTATGGGTACAAGGTCTATTGTATTATTCTAACAGTTATTCAGTGGGTGGTAACGCTATGTTTTGAAATATTCTAGAGCCTATTGAGTAGAAATAATTGTGGATTCAAATAAGGTCATTTATAGCTATTTTATAGTGTTTGTTAATTTTTTACTCATTATTTATTATTGATTACTTTATTATTTATTGTTGATTATTATTATTACATTTACTTGTGTTTATGTGTGAATTCATATTCATAGTTTCTTCATTCATTTATTATTTACTTAATTTGTTTATTTATTTATATTTTTTGCTTATTTTATTTTACTTATTTATTTTCATTATTATTTTTTCATATTCATTTTTAATGATAATAAGTTATAATGATAACTCCTCATCCAAGAAATTCAAACAGAAACCTTGGCTCGATTATCAGCAAAGAAAGCTCCAGATTAGAAATAATTCCAAAAACAGCACAGACAATGGCAGCCGTCATAAAACTAAGAACCATTTTGAAAGGCAAGAACATCTGCCAGAAATTAAAGATTAGACTGTTGCATGCATTGGCATTCTGGATTATTCACTATGCCTGTGAATCTTGGAGATTAACAGCAGAACTACAGCCAAGAATCCAAGCATTAGAAACAATATGCTACAGAAACATCCTAAGCATCTTCTATGCAGACCGTATTTCAAACGATACAATGCAATCATACAAAAAAAACAGGACTTTTGGAAGACCTCATATTCAGTGTCAAGAAGAGAATTTTGAAATGGTATGGACACGTCATAAGCGTCAACAGTCTTTTCACCACCATCCTAAAAGGTACCACCGAAGGCAAAAAGATGAAGAGGCAAAAAGAGGAAAAATGGGCTGACAACACCACTGAGTGGACTGGAAGAGCATTTCCAGAAACTCAGAAATTGGTATATATTAGAGGCATATGGAGGGAGCTGGTCAGGTGCTCATCTGAGTAATGACCCTATGAGTAAGTTTGGTCATGAGATTGATGATGATAATAATGATATAAATGTTATTTAGTTTCTTTTTTTAAAATAATTTATTCTCATCGATATACAAATATATCCATGAATATGTGTAATAACTAATTTCCAAAGAATAAAATACATCGTACCACTTGATACTGACATTTGACAGACTTAATGTAAAACAAACAAGTTATTTTAGAAATGTCAATTTAACAAATTTGGGACATTTTGTCTTTATTTTTTATGATGCAGAATTAGGGTTGGTTTTCATGACTCAACAGTACATCAGGAATGCTCAAGTGGTAAATTGCATAATACTTAAAAATGGACAATCAAAAAATGAAAAAGAAAAAGAAAGATTTTAATCTGTCACAAGTGAGAGAATTTTTATTGCAATAGAAAACATGTGGATTTGTCAAAAATTACTGAATTTTTTTCTTTATTTTAAACAAAAACAAAAATCACACAGGAAGCTTAACAGTAAACCACAAAACCGAGCTGGCACTAAATACCTCTGAGCCACCTGACTGGAGGACCCAAGCCTGTTGAAGGGAGCAGAGAGGAAAAAAATTGACATATTGTAGAGTTAGAGCCCTGTATTCATGACTGAGTGTGGAGGTGGGGCATAAGCACTGAATACTGACACTGTAACAAAAAATATATAACCATGTCTCCTTGACCAAGGGGAGCCTTCAAGTTAGAGCACATTGGCTGTGGTTTGACCTACAGAGGATGAACTCCTCCAGGTGCATTTGCCCAGCACATGCTGGTCATAAATGAATATCTCTCTGGTTTTCAACCCAAATATGCAAAGAGACTGGTCAGGTTCACAGTAATCCTATGACAATACCCAGTCATAGGACTGAGGATGACACTGATGAGATCCCTACCACTGTGTTCTGCTCTCCATTTATACAATCTCATTAAATAAGTTACTCAATCTTTCCCTCTGCTCCTCCTACCTTCAATAGGTTCTGTGAGTATCAAATTCCCCAAGTCCTTAGGTATTTTTTTAATTGTTTCACCAAGCAAGGTGATAATGCCACTAGAATGCAGGAGTTATAGGGAGTGAAAGTGAACAAAGACTGAGAATGGGGAAGATTGAGGAAAGAACAAAAGATGAACAGAGTCCAAGAAAACTGGAGATGGTGATTGACATTGCATTTCAATTTTTGAAAATTTATCAAGGAAGGAAGAAATCAGAAGGGCGTTCCACAGGTAAGAAGTGCAAGAAAAGAAACTATTGGAGTAGAAGTGGTGGTTACATTTAACTAGTTCAACAGTAAGACCTAGTTGCCAATGTTGTAGCATGCTTAAATTCATGTAGTTTGGGCATCAAAGAAAAAAGATTATCATATTATCCAAGAAAATATTTGTAAAAAAGACAGAATGAAGCCATGTCATGTCAGTGAGAAAGTGACTGAAGTTGAGATGCCTGCTTAGGATCAATTACATTGCAGACTCTTCTGTGGATTTTGTCAAGAATCTTGAGATATACAGCAGTAGCACCAGACCAGATATGGCAATAGTGTTCAATGCACGGACACATGGCAGATTTGTAAATGTGCAAGATGGATTCTGATGAGAAAAATTTCTCTATATATATTAAAAATGTACAAAGTAACACTGTCTATTTCCCAATTATATCAACTCAGATTCACTCGGTTACACAGATGCTTCCAATCATTTCTGGCTGGTTTAGCTTTTAATCATGTTACCATTTTTTTTAAATGAGTAATTTTCATTAGTTTTTAAAAAAATGGCTCTCCACAATTTCCTGCTCTTTGTAGCTCATAGTAAATTTTGTCTTTTCACTATCTCTCCTAAACCCTGTTCTGCCATCCATTTGTACAAGCCCTTTAGGTAGGTTATGCACGGTTTTCCTCTATCCCTCTTGACTTCAATATGTCCTGTAAGTGTAAAATTTTCCAAGCCCTCTTTCCTCATTATGTGCACTAGAAATTCTAACTGTTTCTGATTATAAGTGTCCTTTTTATTTCTATTTCCTCTAAAATGTTGTCATTGCTCGTGTTCAGTCGATAGTATTCTCAGCATCCTTCTGTAGAACCACATTTCCCTTGCCTCAAGTTTTCACTTCATCTGTGAGGAAATTGTCCAGCATTAATTGTTATATGGGAGGATTGATATAATAAAGCAGTATTTGTTAAATATCCAATGTGGTCTTCATTACAGGAATTTATGTCTTCCAAAAGAACATTTTCTAGGAATGGTTACATGTTTTTGTTGATTTCCAGAGAATACTGGGACAGAAGTATCAATGGGATTCATTGCTTCTTAGGAGTGTTTCTCAAGATTTTGAGTTGAACTATCGCTTCAGTTATGTGCCATGCGTGATACACACGTAGGCGATCATGTATCTTTCGATCCATGACTAATAAGGCAGATTTTTTCCTGCAGTAGATTGCCATTTCTTTCTGCTCGAGACCAGTTTCCATCCAAGACTAGAGAACCTGGTCTGTCCTGCTATTTACCCATAGCTGGGGGGAGAAAAAGAGGATTCATACCTTTCCCAAGCATGTAAGTGAATGTAATGGATTCAACTGGAATTTGAACTTGGCTCTCCATTCCTCAATCTGAACTTTTAACAATTACTCCAATATGCCTCCTCAACTATCTCTTACAGATTCTAAATCCTTTTTGTTTCCCTTTTCCCTGAAACTTCCTTGTTACACACATGTTCAGTCTCTGGTATTCTCAGCATCCTTCTATTGAGTCATATTTCTGTTGCCTCAGATCTTTTCTTCATCTGAGCGGAGATTGTCCAGCATTTGCTGCTGTATAGAATGACTGATATTGCATAACAGTTCAGTACTCTTTTCTTCATACACATTATTTTTTTTTAAGAGAACTGACATTTAAAAAAAACATTATAGAATCCTATTCATGAATCTCTGAGTAACTACAGGGTGAAATTTGTCATTATAAATGTTAATCGTTTCTGTATAGCCTTATTTTTCAAACAATTGAAAATTAGGCTGAATCACTAACCACTGATTATTTTTTTTTGTATTTCCGGGTAGGTGACATTGGTATTCAAGGCTATAGCTGGATAAAGCTAGTGGACTCTAGTTATAGCTAAAATTGGTGCAATTTAAAATATTTAATTTATAGACTTTTATATTTGTATACAATAGTAGCCTTTTTGTTTTAATGTACAGAAAAAAGTTGTCAATATTGGATTCATGATATAGAATAGGTTAGGTTAGGTTAGAAAGAAAAGAAAATTTTCTTTCTATTTGTCACAAATTGATAAAATTTTCTTAATTCTTTTCTTTCCACTTTGAATTTCTTGACCATTTGTTGGCCATCTTTGGTACTAAACAAAAAGGTAGGACAAACCTCTGTGCTCCTTATGAAAAATATAGGTGATCTCCCCCTGGTTGATAAGAACCCTTATAGGGAAGATTGGTCCATTTATCTGATAACAATGGGTAAGACCCAAATTTAAGTGGTAAATGGATTTTTGGTGCCAAAAGTGAGTGGCCTGAAGACCACCGAGTTGAAAGGACACACTTGAGCCTACTCTGAAGGAGAGGCAATGCTGGCCATGAGCAAACCTGATTAATGTATAGGCAACCAGACATTTGAAGAAGAATATGATCAACTTCAGATAAGTGTTTCAATAAATTTCAAACTGATATATGTATTTGGACTTTGTCTCCAATGTCATGGCAATAACAGTTAAAGAAATATATTTAGCAATTCTCTCTTCTCATTTTCACTGTATACTGTATTACTTATATAAAAGAATTATTTTTTGAACTTTTCATTTGTCTCATCATTTGTTCCTCTGTTATAACTCATATGGGGAGTCACTATCCTTGATATATGAAATTAAAAATTTATATTAAAAATGAGGCTTCATGCATATATGGAATTTAAAGGTTATGTGTTGGTGTCTACTTTTGGTTCGGTGTGCATATTCTTATGTAAACAATTAAAGAAGAAGCATACAAAATCTTGGTTTCCTACTATGGACTGTTTCTTCTCTACTTTTTATATAAACTGTAGTGAACCAAAGTTTTCAATGTTTTTTGGATATGGCCATTTTCTTTTTTCTGGTGCAGGAGTTAGGGTAAGTAAATATAAGCATCAGTCTAATGGTCAAGCTAAAGTCAGCTTTGTGCAGAGTTGGAATGACCAAAAAAAAGATTGATTTACTTCATAGGTATAGGTTTCGGAAGACACATGCGAATGCAATGTGTTGGAAAGTGGAAAGAGAATTCAGTTGTCATTGGACCAAGGAAACAAATATGCTCTAGCAGGGATGTCATTTCCACATGTTGCTACATCTTGGAGTAAAAGGTAGAAAGAGGTAGAAAATGTCTGTCTTTTGATAGACTTAAACAGCACCACCTAATGACGTTTGAAGAAGCCAAGGAGGGTAATAAAATTTCCGGTTCCTTTACTCTTAGCATCATGGGAAAATGTATTTCTTTTTCTTTTTTTTATTAGTTATTATTATTAATTAATTAATTTTTTTCATTTCATTTTCCTACCCATCTAACAAAACTTCAAACACAGAATGAAATGTAACCAATGATACATCAAAGGATTAGTCTCAAACTTAATGTAGAGTTGGATGTGAAGTTGGTGCAATGACTATCAGAGCAGAAAGTGGAATGGGTGTGCTAAGTTCAAATTCTGGCCTGGTCTGTTACATTCATTTTTATACAAATGCCTTTGGAAAATGTCATGAGTCCCTTTCTTTTCCTCTCCACCATCAACTATATATCAAATAGTAAGTCAGACTTGGTTCTCTATCCTTGGATGGGAGCCAGTCTAGGAGAAGAACAGCTCTGAATTCAAAACCATGGAGAAGGCAATGGGGAAATCACTTCACTATATTTCTCAAGATGTCATGGCAATTTAAAAATAATAAAGAAAAAGTCATCTGTGGAGGGCCATGATCCTCTATGCCCAGAAGGGACATAGCTTTAAAAAAGAAAAAAAATTGATTATCGAATGATCTATAATGGTCTGTAAACAATGATAGTTGATTATCATGAGTTAGTCATAGAACATTTTAATACCTGTTTGTATCGTTCATTATGTATGGTTAGTATAATAGTATTGGTGTGGGAACTGGAATTAGTAAACTGAGTTCAAATTTCAGCTACATTCACTTTCACACTACTGCCCTTGGGAAAGGCAGGAATCAGTGGCAGACTGACCCACCAAGAAATTTACCAGTGGGCCTCAAAATGATGGTCTGTCACTTTAGAAATAACTGAAAAAACTAAAAACTAAAAAAAAGAAAAGAAAAATATTAGGTAGATGTTGGGAAGATTTAAATAAGGCTTCTTTGATGCTACAATTTCTTTTGGGAAATAATTGATATGCTCAATTCCTTGTTTAATGAAGTTTTTTTTTGTTTTCTTTTGATGATGATGATGATGATGATGATGATGATGATGATGATGAGGAGGAGGAGGAGGAGGAAACTGATTTTGCAATAGAGAGGGAATTCAAGAAGATAAGAACATCAAGAAAGAAACAGATGCCTGGTGAACTCCAGAGCGATAAAAGAATTGATGATCCAATGGATCAATACAGGGATTAAGTGGGTCTTTTTGACTGGACCCTTTTACAATTTTCCTGGTATAAGTTTTTTGATCCACCACTGGTAAAAATCTATCTCTTTTCTCCTCCACCAGATATGGAATAAATAGTAAGGTAGACTGACATCTCTAGTCACGGATGGTAGTCAATCTAGGAAAAGGAAGACTGAATTCAAAACCATGGTGAAGGCAATAGGAAACCATAAATAATAATTCATAATTCAATTCATAAATAATAAAGAAAAGGAATCTGTGGAGGTCCATGATCACAAGTGAACTGACAAAAGATAACAATTATAAAAATGTAGGTTCTGGTCAGCTTGTTTCATTATGAGGGCTTTAAATCAAATGTAAAATTTGCACTTTTAAAAATGTTTATTTTGATGCCCCGTTTACTAGATTTACATATGTTCAGATATTTATCTCTCAACACAAAATATGAGGTCAAGAAAAGCTTAGCATATATATATAATCAATTCTTTTATAAAGGATATATATATTAATGTTTGATCATTTCATCAGATTTTGGGAAGTGAGTGGTTTTGAAAACTTTACAGAAGTCCCTCATATATTTCTTCTCAAAGAATAACACAATATTGGAAGACAAATCAAAGAACAGATGACAAAATTTGAATCCTGAAACAAATGAATGCCCATCCATCAATCACTTATATTTATATATTAATTTATCTTACCTGGGGCAATGCCAGGTAAACATGTTTTAATATTTTTATAATAACAACAATAATAATATCTTACTATATAAATTCATATAGTAAAAAGGAAATGAAAAATTATATAAAAATAATTAAAGGAATAATAAAAAGTAATACAATAGACTTTCTTTGTTCATTACATTTTCTTTTGAGGGAAATGTTTAAAAAAACATTTATTAAAAGAAGAAAGTTACTAAAACATAATCTTTACATAAAAAACGATAAAATGAAGCCAGACAGTTGATAAAAAATGTCTTGAATAAAATTTGATGTGTGAAACATTGTACATGTGAAGCTCAAAGGGATCATGTAAGAGAACTGCCAAAATGAAACCTGATGGTTTTGTATAAAAAGAGACATGTATAAAATTTGTAAAGAAAAGTGACACAAGTCTCAAAACCATCCTAAATAAAGTTTGCAAACAGGCATGGTTTAAAGAGATGAAAGTTTATGAAAATACAAGTTTTATCTCATTTTTGAATCTCAGTTTATAAAAGTGAACTGTAATCTAAAAGAAACTCAGCAACGCCTGTGAATTTACCAACCTTCTCAACTTCTTTTGAAAGTCAAATGACCTGACGCAAGTGAACAATTTCTTGATAATAATTATAATTGTTTTTATGAGTCCAACATAATTGTGTTTAGAATTTGTTATCTTGTCTAAGTGTTAGGCACAAGAAGGAAAATTTTGTGCAAGTTTGTTTTGTAAATTTTATATTCTGTGCTATTAATATTTTTATGTCATTTAATAAATCTAAGTTTCTTTCAAATTCCACACCAGAGTAAGAGTCTTGTGTGTATTCATTTGTGCCCTTCATAATACACAGGATATGATACTTGATATTTTCTCTTCACCTCCTCTCTCCCATGCAAAAATCCTCATATTACATGTGGCAATGCCAGGTAACCATGCTTTAATCTTTTTATAATCGTTAAATAATTTCTCATAAATCAGCCAATAAAGAGTTTCAGACATTCTCTGCAAAAGGAGGCTTTTTATAGACAATTTACCAAGTGAATGTCATAGGTTATTGTTGGTGAATTAGATCCTTACTTAGTAGCTTATTATTGTCGCCTTGTATTGAATTAAGCTAAACTTAGTAAATGTCTAGATTTAATCCTACTTTAAGTATTACTAGTTTGTGCTTTAGCTCTTGCTGTGATAGTTTAAGTTGGTAGTTGTACTATGAAACTCTCAACGCATTCTGTTGTGTGTTATGATATCTTGGATATTTCTTTCAGTAGAAATAGTAGTAAAAACACATGCTCTGAAGATATTGAAGACATGAGTTTCTTTTGGTTTAGTTGATAGGCTTGAAATAGACATTTTCTGCTCACTTTTTTGGAATTGATAAGTTAATCTTCCTGAGAAAGGAGATTTGGGCAATATTCTAAAGAGAAAAAAAATCTTCCTTATTTATGATTTTTTTTTTTTTGCCCTGAGCCGAGGGAAGAAAGTGGGGAGGGGAAGCGAGGGAGAATAAGTGAAGAAGAAAGAAATCTGTTAATCATTTGGATCAGTTGGACATTTCTTAGAACTCATTCCAAATCCAGAACTTAATACTCTCTCTCTCTCCCTCTCTCTCTCTTTCTTTCTCTCTCATGGTTGTCATGGTTTCATATGCATTAAACTAAACATTACCTCTACCTCTAATTTTTTCATCCTTTGCAGTACAATTCCACTCACCACAGTGAAACTCTAGGATGATTCTTTGCTATGAAGTTATATATATATATATATATATATATATATATATATACATATATATATATATATATATGTGTGTATGTGTGTGTGTATATATATATATATATATATATATATATATATATATATATATATAGGGTTATTCAAAAAGAAAGAGCAGATTTTGAAAATTTAATAAAAACAAATGGTAAGAGACAGAAACATATTCAACACATTATCAAAAAGAAGCATTTAAACAAGATTGAAAAAAATTTCATTTATTTTAATAACTTTAGACTTTTTCTCATCTAGTAATGTGTTGAATGTGTTTCTCTCTCTTAGCATTTGCTTTTATTAAATTTTCAAAATCTGCTTTTTTGAATAACCCTATATACATATATATATATATTAATGCATGTTTCATTGAATAATATAGACAAGTTTTGTCTATTTTGTCTGATGATGGCTTATGTAAGCCAAAAGCCTAGACAGGATTAACAATAAAAACATGTATCAACATAGTGATTTTCTTTCGTATTTCAGTGATAATGCTAAAAAGCTTATTTGACAATATGAAAGGAATTTACTTAAAATAAATAGACAAAACTTGTCTACATTATTTAATGAAACATACATTAATGAAAAAATGCTGCTTAAATATACATATATATATATATATATATATATATATATATATATATATATATATAGAGAGAGAGAGAGAGAGAGAGAGAGAGAGCATGCGATGAATAAATTGTCATCTAAATTATGCAAAAATAAAAGTAATACTGACATCTCATTTTAACAGATATTTATCAAAATTACACAAAAATATCTTGAAATACTAAAGAGTAAATTTATTCAATAAAATCACCATTGGCTTCAACCTTCTGGTCAGTCTCTTTGTTTAAGTTGGTGAATGTTACCATAATCTTGACTTCAGTTTATCTTTGGTGTTAAAGGGAGTTTTGTTGGTCTCTCGCCCAAATGCACTCGACACATAATAATCAAGATGGTTGCAGTCTGGGGAGTTAGATGATCAGATGAATTTTTGAAATCTGCTTTTTTTGAAAAACTCTCTCTCTCTCTCTCTCTCTCTCTCTCTCTCTATATATATATATATATATATATATATATATATATATATATATATATATATATATATATATATGTGAGAAACATTCATGAAAATATTTTTCAAAATATGTTTGATTATGCATTTCACCGTTTAGTCTTCATCAGATCAAACGTGAAAAAATGAGTTGCGTGTGTGTGTATTTGTGTATGTTTACAAAAATGAAATCTTATTATTTTTTTCCCAAGCTGGCATCTTCTATCTTCTTGAATCCTGTTCATCTTTTGTCCTTTTCTCAATCCACCCTATACTCAGTCTTTTCCCTCACTTTCACTCTCTGTAACCCCATGCATACTAGTGGCATGTTCACTTTGCTTGAGATGAAATAATTAAAAAAAATTTAAAAAAAGAATTCACCAAATTCTTTTTTAACAAGGAAATCAACCAACATCAAATAAAAAAATGCCATCTTTCATTATTGTTTTTTTTTTTTTTTTCATTATTACTTCAGTTTAAATTAATTTTTATTTCTAGGTTGCTTCCTCATTGGTTCACTCTCTGATTCTTACCTTTTGTCAGCCATTTTTTTATTGCTATTTCATTATGTCAGCCATTTTGACTACTAACATGCAATCAGTTAATAACTGAATAATTTGAAATGATTCGCTCAGTGACTAATTGTCTTGTAAATATAATGATTTCTGATGGAAAGCAATGCCCTTCAGTCAACTAATAATCAAAATAGATTAAAATTGTATTCTTGGGTTATAAGTACAAAGAACTCATATATTTATATCAGAGCCTAAGTATGTGTGCCTGTGAGTAAATACTTACATATATAGATAAACATATAAATGAACTGGAACAGATTTAATATAGCTTCTCTTCTTTTACATGCTAAGTCATTTCAAGATATAGGTGATCATGGCTCTCCACAACTTCCTGTTTTTTGTTACTCTAAGTAATTTTTGACACTTTACCATCCATCTTTGTCCTTCTTTTGCCATCCATTCACTCATTAAGTAGGTGATCATGGCCCTCCACAACTTCCTGTCTTTTGTTTCTCTAAGTAACTTCTGCCACTTTACCATCTGTCTTTGTCCTTCTTTGCCATCCATACCCTCACTCATTAACTAGGTGATCATGGCTCTCCACAACTGCCTGCTATTTGTTGCTCTAAGTAACTTCTGACACTTTACCCTCTGTCTTTGTCCTTCTTTTGCCATCCATTCACTCAATCATTAAGTGATCATGGCTCTCCACATCTTCCTGTCTTTTGTTACTCTAAGTAACTTCTGACACTTTACAATCACTTTTTGTTCTTTGTTTGCCATCTATTCATTCGTTCATTAAGTCAGTGATCATAGTTCTCCACAATTTCCTGTCTTTTGTTGCTCTAAGTAACTTTTGACACTTTACCATATTTCTTTATCCCTGTTTTGCACATTAAGTATTTACTATAGCAGGTATCAGATTTTGATAAGATAAATATATTTATATTATAGAAAAAATAATAGAAATATTTAGAATCCCATTAATTTTAATTCCAATTGACTTAGCATTTGTTCACTTCTATAAGTCATTAATCTCAGGACAAACAAAAAGAGAAAAATCTTTCATCTGAGACCTGCTATAGTAAAGAAAACTTTTCAGAATCCACTCACATGTAAATATGTGTGTCTATGTATTTTAAACTATATATATATATATATATATATATATATATATATATAAATAAAATATGTGTGTCTATGTATAGATATTTTAAAGTAAATATATTAGCTCTTGATAAAATAATTTAATCAGTTGAGCACTGTGGGGAGTAATGAATATGTAAGCAGTCACTATTACTGCTGATAATGCAAGACTCTCCTAGAAATTAAGTTCTCTGAGTGACAGGTGTGTTTATGAAAAAATAAATACGCAAAAATGCGCCTTTCTCTTTGCTGGGCGTCAATGGCCTAGGGGTTAGAATCTCCAACTAATGCCAAATCAGGTCCTGGCCTGAAGCAATAAGATGTCTAGCAATACAGCGAAACAGTCTGTCTGTGGATGGCTATGTATAGATATTTTAAACTATATATATATATATATATATATATATATATATATACACACACACACACACACACACACACACATATGCACACACAGACACATGTCTGAAATTATTATGCAAATTAAATAAACCCCAATAATACAAAAAGTTCTGAACCAATATTTGTCAAATTTAAACTCATCCATTTCCACCCTTAGTAAAATATTTAACTAAATTTTATGCCATTTTTAATGGATAGTTTTTAAGTTAATGGGAATGGACTGACTGAAGTTATTATACAGATTAAATTAATATTAGATTAAGACCCCTGAAATCTAACAAAAAACATTTCTTCTTTTTGTTCATAATATATGTTGAAACATGGGCAAAGAGAAGGATCTAACAACTGCTGAAAAACAAAAAATAACTAAGTTATTGAGTGAGAGTATGTCCCCATTGGAGATATCAAAGGAATTTTGCAGAAGTCACTGGCTGCTGAAAATATAACTAAGTTGTGAACTCGAAGCAAAGGAAAAGGCTTTAAAAACTTGCTTCCTTGAGAAATTTTTAGCATAGAACTTATGGTTACAACTAGCCATTTCAACTTTAAATTGAAGAGACCTCGTTGCCAATCTTGTACTGCATTTAAATTTGTAAAGTCTAGGTACTATAGCAAAACGCTCATCCAAACAATTACAATGAAAATATTTATAGAAAAGGCAAGGGAAGCAACTTTACAGTTGTGGAAAAGTGACTGAAGCTGAAACACCAGGTGAGTATCAATAATATTGCTGATTCGTCTTTTTATTTATTTATTAAGAAAACAAATGGTGCAGTTGACTTTATTAGTACCTTTGTTAATCACATTAACTTCATAAGATCACTTACACTTTTTGATTGGCAAATGATTACCTACAAGAATATTTAATTTCATACTTTATGTCCTAAAACTGTGTGATGGAAGACATTAGTGAAACGTGTGCATTCTACATGAAAACATCTTAGTGTGTTTCTCTTGCTCAAAGCCAGAATGAGGTTAGACTTAAAAGTAAAAACAGGATAAGGATTCTTGTGTTAAAATCAAATCATAACCAAGAATTACCAGACAGAGTAAAGTTAATGGTTGTACTAAGAATGAAACAAAGAGCATTCAGTTGATAATTCTCAGAAGTTGGTGCTTGGTGCCACTCAAGAGCTAGAGAGAAAATGGTCAGCTGATTACAAAAGGAAACCATCAAAAGTGAGAAGACAAGATGGCTTCTGTGTGTTCCTGTGAAGAGTTTAAGAGATTGTTGGTGGCAGTGAATGTCAATGAGTGAATGATAAAAATCAAGAGCTTCCTGTTTCTTAAGTACTCTGAAGCAAAGCTTTTAATGTTACAGGTTTTAATAAATCATTTTTGTCATGACTCATAATGAATATAATAGTCATATATGTTGTAGGCCAAAATATCAAATATATATAATGCCTAATATTGTAGGTAAAACCTTTATTATTAATATTATTAATCATAGTGTATCAATGAAGAGGTTATTGCTAAAATGAGTGCTGATAGCATGTAGCATGATATTCAGACACACCTAAAAAAATACAAGAGTTGATTAATATGAATAATCTTATCTTAGCTGATGTATTTCATCCTCTCAGGGACTTTATCAAGTCAAATGCAATGATTTTATTTTGTAACAAGTATTTATAGAGAAGAGAAAAAATGTTATTGGTTTTACAACATTTTTAAGTTTAGGAATGCTCATAAATATTTATTGGGTTAACTAAAAAGTCAGGCAAGCTATGGAAGACACAATATGACACAATTCAATGTCTAATTTAATATTACAGTGAGTAATTGATGGATTTGTAATTTTTTATTATTTTAAAGATTTAAATTATTTTAGTTTGAGATTAATTTATGTGTTATATATCTTGATTAACATGAGGTTAAAGATTTAAGCATTTTCTTTCAGTTTTTAACATTTTTGTCGACATGTATCTTAGCTTGCGAAAGTAATAATTCTTTGAGGAATGGAGGTATTGGAAAAAAATCAGGGGTGCAAATTTATATTTTGATAAAATTCAATAGGGGTGCTAAGTAAGTTACTTTCTCTTTTAATAAGTGTGGCATAGATTGAGGTTCTAGGAACATTCACTATAAACATTTTTGCCATAGGTAAACTTGCCCCAGGAATTTTTGCTGTAGAAAACTTTGCCGTATAGGATTTTTGCAGTAAGACAATTTCACAGCATTTTTTATTTTAATATGTGAAGTACATTGTTATCAAATATATCTGTCTCACATTATTATTACTTCAATTTAAACATTTTAATAAGCTAAATTATAGGATCAAAATCATGCAATTTCATATATCAGACTTAACGTTAAACTTTCGGTTAACATAATATCAGTCTGCCAATAATTCTCACTCAAGCTATATATATTATTTCAAACAAACTTAAAACTTGAATGCACAACCAACTTTAATATAAAATATCTGATCAAAGAAAGATAACCCTTTCAAACTGGCAGTAATTCTTTTGAAATTTACACAAATACTAAATTTTGAAATATGCAAAAAAAAGATGCGACAAAATTATCTTACAGTAAAAATCCGGTAAATGTTTATTTTAACACCCGAGCGCTAATATCCCTTCAAATTTTTCCAAAATAGTCTTATTTCCATGCAAATGTATATGCTGAACTCAAATCAACAATTAGATTTTGAAGAAACCTACCTTTCTGGATGTTAACGACCTGAAAAAATCGGACTCTTTCCTCGTCTTTTGTCAGCCATTACCGACATATTGATACTTAATTCACTGCTGAATTTTGTCGGTGGAGGTATACAATTAGAGCCTATTTACTTCCTTTAAGAAAGTCCTTGCAGAAATTAGTACGCATTTCCGTAAAGCGATTTTTTTTTTGGTACTTAATTTAAGAAGAAAGTTAACTTTCAAATTACGGTTAGGTGTTTATTTTTTTTCTTATTCTTTTTTGTCTATGTTTACATATATATGAAAGTTAACTTTCTTAAATTAAGTACAAAAGAAAAAAATCGCTTTACGCAATGGAAACGCGTACTATTTTCTGAATGAAAATAGTTCAGCAGTGAATGACGTTCGGGTGTTAAAATAAACATTTACCAAAAATCCTATATGGTGAAGTTTCCTATGGCGAAAAATTCCTGAGGCAAGTTTTTCTACGGCAAAAATGTTTACAGCGAATGTTCCAGATACAACTGATTGATATGCAAGGTCAGTAGAGTTGTACAATAGACACTACGACCAGAAATAATAATTTTTTTTCAAAACTTTTTCAAAAAAGATTTACGTAGAAAACTGGTGCACTATTAAATTTTATCAAATTTGGTAGGGCACCAATTATTTATGTATATTTATTGTAAATTGGTCTCCCCCTCCACACGCACAAAGCAAAACAAATATGTTCAGACATTTTAAAATGTAAAAAAAAATGTTTAAACTTTGAAATTTTTAAAATGCGGTTCTTATTTCACAGATTACAAATTTCAATATTTTTTTAAAGAAAAAAAATTTTAAATCTTTTGCAGGTATTATCCTTTTCTTAGCTTTTAGAGGTAACTCCCTAAACTACATTCAAACAAAGACATGTTCATGCTGCCTGAAAGTAACATGCGATGATACTGTCTGTCACTCCTATTAATCCTAGTAATTGTAAAAACCAGACTTGGAGAGAGAGAGAAAAAAAGACAAACCATAGCAAAATGACTAGTTTTAATAAATTTTTAAAGCAAAATAACAACCAATACAGCACTAAAGTATAAAGATATATTTTTATAGTAAAATAACCGACGATACACTTTATCATCTACAAACTATATATTGAAAAAAAACATGTTTTCCCTAAATGTATAAAACTGTGCACAAAATATCTGTAGTTGAAGTTATAAAATTGCGTACAAAATATTTTGATATTAAATAACCCATAGAAATTTATTGATTGATAAATTGATTGGTTTTAACAGTGTGTCAACTTGTCTTGGGTTATTTTATGCCAAGAGGTAAATTGTGGAGGATGGTCAAATTTATTGTTTTTTCAATGATTTTTTTTGAGTTTGACATTGCGTTGTCTGCAGTTGTTTGTTGCTAAATGGATTGGGAATTGTTTTGAGGGATAATTTTCTAGGGTAAAGTTCATGGTTACTGTTATATGTTTGGGCATAATTTTATTTCTTTCAGGAAGGAAAAAATGTCATCTATTCTGACATTTTTTTAATATATCTCTCATATTATTTGTGTTGTAAAAGTGTTGTCTGATAATGGCAAAATCATCACATTCTATTAGAATGTGTTTAACAGTATAGGGTGTTTGACATGCTATGGCTGGTTTTCTTGTTTAAATAAAAAGGAGTGTTAGTTTTGTGTGACCAATATGGAGTCAGGATATAGTGACTTGTTCCTTTCTGGCTTTTCTGAAGCCTAGTTTTCAATCTCCTATACTGGGTTTTATTGAGAAGATTGCGTTATGTTGATATTTCACTAAACAAAACAACCAACAAAAAAAACGGATATGTAACTGCTTAATGCTGAAGCAAAAAGAAGATTTTGTAAAAAAAAATTGTAGACCACTCTTCTGGAACATTCCTTTCTATTTTCAGTCAGGATGGATACCATATATAATGTAAATGATATGTTGGTTGATTGCGAAGAGACATGTCAGAAAGAATGAGCTGAAATTTACAAGTTACTGTAATAATTCTAACATCCCCCTTATCAAGCTGGCAGACAGTAGCCGAACAAATATCATCACTTTTAAGAAAAATAGTGCCTATGTTTTTGCACATTCGAATGAGACTGTACAAAGTTGTGGCCTGAAAAAGTACACTTTATAATTTTTCCTTTTGTTTATATAATTATATGAACATAAATGTGATTGCAAAACAACACACTAAATGCATTAGTTGTTCACCATAGGAAGTCAGACCATAATTTCAATTTAAAAAATGGTATTTTAATTAAAAGAGAAAACAATTTAGTAAGGCGAAAATGTGTAGAAAGGGCTTTAATCTGTAGGTTATCCACAGTAAATTTGCATCCAGGTTCTTACAACATTTCACCTTTCAGATCTTCTATTATCACTGAAGGGACATGACATATAGAAGAATCTATTCCATTGGTGAGATGTGAACTTGAGCAACTTCTTTCTGCTGTTTTGTGGAACTTACTCCCAAGAGGATGCTTCCCTGATCACTACAATTTTCAAGTCTAGGTCAACCATTATCTTCCCCCACATATCCCCTTAATCTGTACCTCTTACTCTGTAACACTCAAGTGGCTCTTCGACCCTGTACAAGGGGAACATCATTGTAAAAAAAAACAGATTAAAGATGTAAAGTTGGACAATGTCATCAAATGAATAAAAATTAGAGAAACATAATTTTATACCAAAAGAAAAATAAATGATACAATAGAAGAATAAAAGATGAATGTATGAATTTAGTATTAAAACAAGTGCATTGCAATTTAACTGATGAAACTATGTTTATTTACACTATTTATTTATTATATTATTTATTAGAATGGTTGGCAAAGCATCAGCCAATCGATTCAAACTTTATAAAATGGTAAATAATAGAGATTTCCTTATAGTTGGTTCACATATTTTAATAATTTTGAAAATATTTATAAATTTATGATTAAAAAATTGTTTTCATATTTATTTTCTTATAAATTGGTAAATGATAAATATTGCATTGCATTAGTTTTAATTTAGATTAGATTAATTTAGATTAGATTACATTTTTAGAATGTTGTAAATATAAAATTATTCTTGTAAATAAACAATCTAATAGATAAATAGTGTTTAATATTTGTGCAGTAAATTCTCAAGAACAAAAATAAATGTATAAATTAACTTTCATCATATGTTTAGGTTTTATTCCAATTCTAATTATCACTATTTAAAACAATAAATATTGCCAAAGAGTGATGGTAGTTAAAAAAAAGTGGTGTCATGGGAAAAACTGTCCTTTTGACCCACTTCTTATTGAAACATGTTTATCCATGTTTGCCAAAATATCTGTAGGAATTCCCCTATTGCATCATTAAAAATTTCAGCTTAACAAAATATTGCAATAACTATTTCATTATTTAAAGAAGTAAGAGGGTCCAAATGAAAGGATTCAAAATTGACCAGGTTTTCTATTCCACTGAAATGGATGTTAAATACAAAAGAGTGTTATTGTCTCCTCTATTTTCTCCTTCCTTCGTTCTTTGTGCTTTCTTTTTGCTACTAAAACCAAACAGCATCCCTAGATCAAACGTTCTCTCTTTATGTCCACACTCCCATCTTTCCTCACAAAATGGAATACATGGCATTATTTAAAGAATTAAGAGGGTACAAATGAAAAGATTAAAAAATGAACAGGTTTTCTATTTCACTGAAGCAGACATTAAATATATAAAAGCGCTATCACCTACTCTGTCTTCCCTTTCCACCTTTTTTATTATGTATGCATTTGTTTCTCACTAAAACCAAATGGCCTCTCTGATATATCTTTTTCTTCTGTCTGTTCTTGTAATCAAAATATAGTGGTCCATTATTTATCTGAGGCAATGGCAGATAGTAATGCACATGCTAACTTACTAACAAACAGAGAAACAAGCAGAATTTTGATATTTTGGGGGTTCATATTACAACACAGTGCAGCAGTGAAAGAAAGAACGAAGAGAAAAAAAGAAAATGTAAAAGTGAGAGAAGAAAGGAAAGAGAAAGATAATGAAATAAAGAGAAAGGACAAGAAAAGCAAAGATATCCAATACTGTTCCAGCCATATTACACAGTTTACTTCTTGACTGCTGATTTGTGGAACTGACTCCCAAGAGGATGCTTCCTCAATCACTATAATCTTAACCTTAATCAAGTCTAGAGTTAAACATTATCTTCCCCACATATCCACATAAGCTGTGCCTCTCATTCTGTAACACTCTACCTTGAGTTGCTCTTAGGCCTTGTACAGGGTGAAGTTATTGTAAAAAAAAAAAAAAAATGATTTATGATAAATTATTGAAAATGAAATAACTGAGAATTGGTTGATAGATTGATTTTGTTTAGCGGCATATCAACACTTCTATGGGTTATTTAATGTTGAAATATACATATTTTGTACATAATTTTATACTTTCAGAGTAAAGTTATGATTTTTTTAGATACACAGTGCTGTGCAGAAGTAAGTGAACCCCTAAGGTAATATTTAAAATAATTGTCTCTTTTTTCCAGATAATCAACAAATCTTAATTTTACTATATATTCATTAAGAAAAACCTTTATTAAATCAATTACAATCACTTTCAAAAATTTTTATCAAGCTGGAATAAAAATATGAATTAAAAATTAAAAATTATTTTCTTAGGGGTTCACTTAATTTTGCACAGCATTGTATAGTTTGTAGATCATAAAATGTATTGTTGGTAATTTTACTAAAAAAATGTATTTTTATATTTTTTTAATGTTCCATTGATTGTCGTTTTGCTATAAAAATCTATTGTTGCTTATTTCATTATATAAATGTACTGTTGATTTTTGTTTGGGGGGGGAGGTCACTATTTGCCCATAGCTGGGACCCCCTAACAGGTGCTACCACTCTCAGTCAGGGTGGACCTGGGAACAGCAGTAAATAAGATGTGGTTCCACGCTCCCCAAAACCACCAATCTCCCGATCAGAGGCCTGTAGTTTATTGTCATACCGAGGACTAAACATGACTGAGATAGAATCTTTTTAAGGGAGAGAATTACAAGAATGTACCCAAAGTTCTTTTTCTCACAATCAGAACTTTGCCATGTAGAATGTCAAAATTAAGCATCTTTTGTTTTTGTTAAGCAAATGAAGCCTTTATCTGATAGATAATGGGTTTTAGTGTGAAATATGTCAAGGAAGAAGTGAGGCTACTCTGCCTAATGGATGCTGTGAAAGTTAGGGAACAGAAAGTTAGGGAACAGACAATTGTCAAAATAACCAACAAAAGTAATTTGCGGGTAAATTTGAGAGGAGACAATGAATGAGAGAAGACGGTTCTTGGCGTGTTGGTTCTTGGCAAAGAAAATAAGGGTGTAAACAATAATAAAGAGTAATGTTCATGGCACAGTGGAGCGTAAAAGAATCTTTGGCAAAGAAAAAATAGCAGAATTTGTTTTTTTTTACACTATGAGTCTTTTAGTGCATTTCTGTTGTACAACACTGGGTACATAGAGCCTAAGGTGAACTTCGATACACATATACAGACAGCAGACATATAAAAAAAATGTATGAACTTACATATTCACTAACATCAACAAACATTCATATATAACACCTATATAAAAAATGGCTGGCCACTCGTATCCAAGGATGCCTGTCTACTAGGGTGGCTAGCCAATCCCTGTTGCAGACGCCTGCTCAGACATCTGTGTTTAGTTCAGCATCCACAGAGCCAACTTGTGGTTTATACTGCAACTATGCTGAGAGAACCTTAGTTACAGTTTGTAGGAGGTAGCGCATTATCTAGTGTGATCAACAGTCTGAACAAGGCCAGCAAATTCAGTCGGGTTTCGATCCTAGCTAGAGGCAACCGGACGTCTAGCCACACTGATGAGCTGTGAAACAGCGAAACAGTCTGTCTATATATATATATATATATATTTATAATTATTTATTTGAAAATTATAACATAAATATGTTATAAAATCACTACAAAAATAGCCATTTTGATTCAACACCTCTGGTGTCTTATCAAGTGATGATGTT
>OZ038501.1:31502864-31627864 GCA_964036315.1 Acanthosepion esculentum | reverse complement strand
TGATTCCTCCTGCTATTCATCTCGAAGTTCTTGAAAAAATCCAAAGAAGGATCTGCAATGTAATCGATCCTGACCTGGCATCTCGACTTCAGTCACTTTCTCACTGACATGATATGGCTTACTTTTGTCTTTTCTACAAATATTTTCATGACAACTTATCCAACAGGCTTTTGTCCCTGGTGCTACTAGATTGGCATCTAGGTCCCACCCTTTTACTGTTGAAATAATTAAATAAAACTGCCACTTCTACTCCAACAGTTTCTTTTCTCGCACTTCCCACCTGTGCAACTCTCTTCTGTTTACTTGCTTTCCTGATAACTACAATCTTCAAAAATTTAAATGCAACATCAATTGCCATCTTCTATCTTCTTGAATCCCGTTCATCTTTTATCCTTTCCTCAATCCCCCCTATAACCAGTCTTTTCTCTCACTTTTACTCTCTGTAACCCTATGAATACAAGTGGCATTACCTCCTTGCTTCGGCTGAAATGATTAAAAAAATAAATAAAAATACACAAAGTGGGAAATGCAAAAATGTTCTTGGAGTAATGAACCAACAAAGATTTTTAAAATATTCTGCTGTTTGGTCAGATTTTGGGAAATGGATCCAGTCAAGAACTTTTAAGCCTCTACTTGTATATCTGATCCAATTAAATGTTAACATAAAAAAATTATAAGTTTCCCACATACCTTTCAATATTCTTCTGGCATCAGTTTAAACTGACATCATCCTTATCCCCATCTAAACTTATTATAAACTATAATAACTATGTAAGTGAAAACTCCACTGAAAAATTTTAATCTGAAATCAAGAAAATACAAATATTAATCAAAATAGTCGGAATATATAGAAATAAGAAAGTATCAATTTAAACGGATTTCAAGAAGAAATGGGTTAAGGGTCTATGAACAATTTAGAAAGCATTTAGCATTACAATTAACCAGGTTATCCCAGCAGTATCTCACCAGATATTATTGGTTGGTTGACTTATTTGTATAGCTTTGAATATGATTGCCACAAACATGGATGCAGCTTCTGTCCAAATTTGGAGCTTTGTAACACAGTCCCTGTTCTGTGGAATGTATATGAAATATATAAACACTTCCAAAATGAATGGTATCTTATTGCGTTTATTCAGGAAGAAAATTTATTAATTGAATCTTGCTAATGCAAGACCAGTGTATTATAGTCATTTTGAAAAAGCAGTCTGATTGTCTATTTCCAAGGTTTTGCTATCAAAATAAATATTCCAAAATTATTAAGAAATTTCTCCTATTGTATTTGTCAGCTATTTTTTTATTGCTTCATTATTCCTTTTTTTTTTCTTCTTAGTATCACAATCCATCTGTACGACTTGCCTTGCTGGTAACCAAGCTAGAAGCATACAACAGGATACTGTTTTGTGAATCGTCTAATTGCAACCAGCTGCAATCTGTCAAAAACTATCAGTTAAGAGGAACAGGAAATGACAAGACAGGTTTGTGCAAAATACCTTTTTTTTGCCTCTTTTTTTCCTCTCTGACAACAGCAAGCTCTCTCTTATCTGATCCCATCCTGGTTTCAGTAAAAGGTGTTAAAGAAACAATTTTCAAAAATTTTTCTTTAATAAGATTTCTCAAATATTCAGGCTGCTAGATGAAAATAAATAAATATACTGTTTAATAATTTAAAGGAGTGTCTACTCAAATATGAGTATCCACTAAAAATTAACATTTATGTAATAAAATCTATTGGATTAATGAATAAAAAATCCATCCCTTTTTTTAGAAATTGCCTTGTTTATGTTAGGATATGAAACTGAGTAGATATGTCTATTTCAAGAGTCATAGAAAAATCTGTGTTTAAAGGCACTATTCAACTTAATATATATATATATTTCACGACTGACAAGGTACTGTAATTAAGCTTTTTATTTAATTTTTCTTGTATTCGTACAAGTGTTTTCTTTTCTGGGCACTAAGTGTATAAAAACAGTTAAAAAATTCTGTATTTCCAAGCACTTTCAGCTATGCTTTTAGCCATCATCAAGGATGATTTTATTTTTACTTTTAACTGAATGTATGGGTTACATTATGTCTGCATCTAGAATTATAGGGATGTTTTATTTTCCAAATACTATCAGCATATTGTGGCTGTGTTTATAGTTAATGTTATTGTTGGTTTTTATTTAATGTTGGTTTTTTCCTTTTTATTATTAGGAATTCCATTACCCTTAATTTTAATTATTTCTTATTGCCTTCCTTGGAGTGAATTGTTTAAAAAACAAATAAAATAAAAAAAATAAGTGAATATAACAAAACTGACTGGAATTACACCAGCCACACTTCCAGGCTCACAGCACTTGGTATTCCCAAATAGCCAACCATCTAGGGACTGACTAGACTCAACGTTGCTTAACTTTGATGATTGTATGAGAACTGGTGTTTCTATGCAATATTTGTTTCTTCCTCTGGTGGACTTTATCAAGGCAAATGGAAGGATTTTATTTTGCAACATGTATTAGGTTGGTGCAAAAATAATGTCGTTTTTTGACGTTCAACTTCATGTGAGAAAACAACATTATTTTTGCACCAACCTAATATTTACAAAGAGAAGTAAAAACATTGGTATTTTTTCAAATTTTTATAAAGTGAAAAGTTAAGGTAAACCATGAAAGATGTTAAGTGATGCAATTAAATACCTAATAAACCAAAATGAGTAAATGCTGCTATTGTTGCTTTTGAATCTTTTTTATTTGTTATATATATATATATATATATATATATATATATATATATATATATATATATATATATATAGCTTTTTATTAATGTAATTATTATTTATTATTTTCTTTTAATTTTATAAATTATTTATGTATTTATTTACTTTAAGTAACAGGTTTTGATTTAAGCATTTTCTCTTAATTTTAGTAAATTTTTATAGACATGTATGTTGGCTTGGGAAAGGAGTATTTCTTTTAGAAAAGACAATATTAGAAAAAATTCATTAACCTGAATTTTTAGACAGGCACACATATTTACACATGTAGTCAGTCTGATGAGATGAATATGCTTATATTTTGATGAATATAAGCATATTCATCGAAATACAGTGCTGTTCGATAAAAGTGACTCACCTGATTTTTTTTACTAACAATATTTTTTGTCTATTGTTTTAAAAATAATTTTTAATCTTACTAATATAAAGATCCCTTCCCGGCCACCTAGGAAAATAGTTTATTCACCCTAAGGCATTCTATTGATAATTATAAATTTGGATATAAATGAGATTCAGGAAAAACTCGTGTGCAAAAAAAGTGACTCAGATATCGCATTCTAATGATTAAACTGGTAAATTTTAAGAGCTTTTGATAAAATATTGAAAATTATTTTACAATACACTCAGAACAATATTCTAGAGAATTCTAGAACAGCTTAAATTAAATCTAGAGTATTACAGAAAGCCTCATACAGTATAAAAACAGCTTGAAATAGCCACTCAAGTCACTAACCAGATGAAAGGGTACAAACACGCATCAGAACCACTTAAGGCATCTATTACTGCCCTCTCAAAAGCAGGCAAGTCTATGAGAGAAATTGCTATAACCTCGCAATTAACTGTCTCTTGGGTTCTTAGGGCACATAATGCTCCAAGGAAGGAAACAAGGGGACGAAAGAAGAAGATTGATGACAGAACTGGCAGGGTAATCAAGAGAGAAGTTGTGAAGAACAGGACTATAACTAGCCAAGAAATTGCAGCAAGTCTAAGCAAAGAGCAAGGTGTTAGTCTTGCCTCTTTAACAGTCTGTCGGTGGCTGTTAGAACAAGGCTACAAATCTTGTACATGAAGGTTTAAGCTGCTAATAAGCAAAGCCAACAAAGCCAAGAGAATTGAAGGAGCTCACTATTACAAAAATTTCATCGTAGAAGACTGGAAGAATGTTCTCTTCTCCGATGAAACGAAAGTTGAGCTAAATTCAAAGGATAAGGTGAGTCACTTTTATCAAACAGCAATGTAAATTTATTCATGACTATGGATTTTAAGTTATTTTTTCTAATTATTATTATATATATATATATATGTGTGTGTGTGTGTGTATATATATATATATAAACATAAATATATACATATATATATTTATATATATACTTATATATTTTTGTATATATATATATATGTGTGTATATATACATACATATATATATACATATATATATATACACATATATACATATAAATATATACCCATGTATACATATGTATATACATAAACATATATATATATACATATCTTGACTGACTTGACTTGTATCAGTTTTCACCCTGCTCGGGTTGAACTGGCTTCCTTCCGAGCAAGTACAGCATCTCGGACCATCGCTGCCAACGCCCGATCATCCTGAGCCAGGTCACACGAAATGGCGAGCCACTCGTGACTCCATCGTCAAAGACCAACTACTTGCGGACCCAATAGTACTGCTAGGTCATCCATGATCGAGCTGGCCCACGTCTTCAGCTGCCCACCGACACGTCTTTGCCAGCCAGGAAGAGGAGGAGGGAGAAGTACATCACGGATGAGCTCTCCCTCCAGGCGTCGAGCTGCATGCCCGAACCATCGGAGATGACGCTGGAGCAGGACGGATGGAAGAGGACAGAGACTCAGGCGACGACGCATAATAGTTGCGGGCACACGATCGATCCAGCAACATCGCAGAATGCAGCCAAGTGGCCACGTTTCACAGCTACTTAGAAAGGATAGTCCGAACAATAGCCTGATAGATGCGCCCCTTTGCAGCCACGGAAATTTCTCGTCGCCCCCATAGTGACCGATTGAGTTGCATGAATGCGGACCTTGCAGCTCCTATACAGCGTTCGACCTCAGCAGCAGCCTGCCTGGATGGTATGATGGTTGAAACGAGATAAACGATAGACTGCACATCCTCCAGATTGACCCCGTCCAGCATCGGTGGCTGCCAGTTGATTGGATCAACCAGGGATGGCATAACTTTGGTTTTCAAGGCATTGATGGTCATACCCACATCCTGTGCTGCAGCTTGCACAAGGTTGACCGCTGCTTGCACATCGTCACAGTTCGATCTGACCAAACAATGTCATCCACGTAGGCCAGATCAGACACACATCTATATATATATACATATATATACATCTATATATATATAAACATCTATATATATATACATATATATATATACACATCTATATATATATACATATATATATATACATATATATGTACATCTATATATATATACACACATCTATATACACATATACATATACACATATATATACATATATATACATATATATATACATATATATATGCATATATGTACATATATATACATATATGTACATATACATACATATATATATACATATATATATATACTAGCAGCATGGTCCGGCGTTGCCCGTGCTTGATTCAAAAATCGTACGACTCATACAGCAATCGCTATCACTTGACTTAAAATATTTTTGCCCTTCCTTGACTTTAAAGGAGTGCCCTTTGCTGCACTGATGTTGCTACGTGCCTTACTTCTTGCCTATCTCACACTGCGAATTTTTTCTAAGCTCTATACTAAACATTAAATCTGTTACGAAAAAAGAACTAAACAAAATGAACACAAAACGATCAGCTTTAAAAAAGGACTCATAACTAGAAAAAACGAATAAAAAAGAATGTTAACAATAAATACTTTTTCACACCCAACCCAGTTCTGCGGAATCTGATTCAACGTTGAGTTTAAGCAAGCGAATGAGCCAATTGGAATAAAGTGCCATGCAGATTTAAATTTTTCCCACTTGTGACGAATGCAGCTCTCAATTTTTTTGCATGCTAGCATGCTAGTTCATTTGTGTCAGTCAGCTGTTGGCTTTCACGCTGGCCAATAGAATCTTCCTGCCTATTCGTGGTAGCCAGCTATAGGCTCTCACTCTGGCCAGTAGGAAATGGCCACAAACTACATGAAAACTGCCGTAGATGCATGAAAAAATCGATTATTTCCACTATCGATGGGAGTTGGGAAATGCTAACTTGGAGCATGTGCATGTAAATTTTGGCACAAATCCATCGAAAATTGCAGCCGTGCATTCGTTACACACACAAACACATCCTTCCTTTTATAGATAGATATATATATATATGCATATACATGCATGCACAAACAGACACACATACACATGCATACACAAACACACACTCACATACACAAAGAAGAAGAAAAATTTCAATCTATCACCAATAAAGTGTGCATAAATTATTTATTGACTTCATATAAAAATAACAAAAATGAGAAAATCAACAGTCAATTGCTTATACCTCCTGATGAGTGGATTGAATGATTATAAAAAAGGTTTGTCTACGAAACTGCGAAGTTAGGGTACTAAATATAACATCAATCAGCTAAGTGACAAATTTTATATTTTTTTTATTAATCCTCTTTCTCTCTCACTCTCTCTCTCTCTCATATATATATATTATATATTTATTTTTTGTTTTCTTTAATATATATATATGTATAGAGAGAGAGAGACAGACAGACAGAAAAATAGATAAATAGATAGATAGATAGATAGAGAGAGAGAGAGAGAGAGAGATACATGCACACATAAAAATATACACACAGATGTATACCTACATACATAAATTCATTCATTGCCTTTGACATATGTCAAGATAATAGGAATCTATCAATAATCAGCTTGGGGTGGTTTAACTTGACATTGACATATCCTGATACAGAATTTTGTTTCATGTACAGTTCCAATGTATCATTAATGCAATTTAATTTAATGTCAATATTTGACAGTCTTCAAGATAATCTCAAAAGTAAAATTAGAACTCAGTTCTTTAAATAATCTAAAGAGCTTTTTTTCTAATACTATTGAAGTTTTTCTACAGGTAATATTTTCAATAAAAATAAGGCTGACATCTCCGTATAGACAATTATCATCTATATCAATAATATCACTCAATTCATACAAAATAAATAATTCCACAAGCTCACAAGGCTCTACTCCATCAAAAGAATATTGGTATGTCAATATACACATCATTTTTCACCCACACTTTGCTATTATAATACAGTATGGACTTAGAACAGTGTTTAATAATTTTCACCTGCTGGTTCGAAGTTCCTATATATTGCTTGGAGAAGTTGATTGTCCAGTGATTCACACAATATGGAAGGGCAAAGATCCTTTATTTCATACTTCAAAAAAGTACCACCTCTTTGGTTTTGTGTATTATTAAACCATTCTATAGATTCACCAGTAAATCAACACTTGTTAACCTTAGTAGCTAATCTGAAGTCCTTCGGATGGCTGCTAACCTTAGTAGCTGTGCAATGTGCTTAGTCTAGTTACTAAGGTTAACCAATTATCTCCTGGATTATTATTTTGCTGACTTTACACAGTTCTCTCTTCAACAGGTTCAATAGCAATACTTGGGCCTATTCTTAAAGCCTGCTTTGTCATATTTAATTGTGCAGAACCGTATAGTGACCAGAAACACTTCTTTTCATCAGATGATATTAAATAGTTATAGAAACTGAAGAAATTTTCAGAGGGAGATTCTATAAATTTCAACTGAAAGTAGTAGTGGCTGCTCAGATGTTTCCTGATAGGGAAACGGCTAATATTACTATTACCAATTCAAAAATTTTGGGAGCTCCTAAAACACAGCCTTTATATACCATCACCCAGGAGAGGTCACTCCAGTCACTCCACCAAAGTAGTAGCATAGCTAGAGATGGGCAAGGTGGCAGTTTGCTTCGGGCAAAACTCTTTACAGGGACAGTACTTTTGGGTCTGCTGCATAAGCCTGTATAGGCTGTATTGAAATAAAAGTGGTTTTAATGTTGGGACACTACTCACTCTTGAAGGACTTTTTCAATTTCAAGTAAATTAAACTATAGGATACGAATTACAGTGATTGTTTTCTTGGTCGAACAATAAACATTACACAGTGTTGTATTCAAGGCTGTCTTATCATTATTAACAATGTGAAACCTGTGAACGGATCCAGGGGGCATTCTTTTAATGCAACTGTACTGCTGTGTGTTGGAGACACATCTTGGTTGTTCTCATATAAATTTCAGTTATTTCCCTTGACAGAAGATCATTTGTGGGTATGTGTTGCTGTATTTTTCTTCTTTTGGGCCTGTTAATAGTTAATACATACATACATACATATATATATATATATCCGATGCGATGAGAATGAAAGTAATATATAAATTCCAACATTCGCAGCGTTAATTCAAAAAAGAGCTCGATACAGGTAGTAGAGCGATAATTATTTATTTATTATAATTTTATCATATAGACAAAACCATTTTACTCACAACAAAGATGCAACTTGGTTTCAGTGCATTTTAACTGCACATCTACAGGTGAGGGTCGAAAATGGTTATGAACGATCCTGTTTCTAGGCAAGCCCGGATGTAAAACGTCACATTTTTCTTCTCAAAAAAATGGAAAATAGGAAGTGACGTTTTACATCCGGGCTTGCCTACAAACAGGATCGTTCATAACCATTTTCGACCCTCACCCGTAGATGTGCAGTTAAAATGCACTGAAACCAAGTTGCATCTTTGTTGTGAGTAAAATGGTTTTGTCTATATGATAAAATTATAATAAATAAATAATACATATATATATATATATATATATATATATATATGCGTGTGTGTGTGTGTGTGTATTAAGGGGAATTCACTGTGCAATATGTTGTATTTTTTGTAGTGGGTAGGAGGAAGCATACAAACACAAGGGCTTTCCTGGATGACACACACTCTGCTATGTCACTGCAACAAAGGACTAAATTTGGACCAAATAGGGCACTACCTTCATCTCATGAGATAAATGGATGCCTATGCATTTCAAAAAGGATTAAGAACATTAGACTATCATTTTAGATTGATAACTGTGACAAGGTGAGCGAGAGGCAAACAATACAATCAAGAGTAAATAAAAGTACCATGCATCTTATCTCATCTGGTGTTTTCATTTTAGCTTGTCGTCTTTTCAGCTCTTTTCTTTTTGTCTCTTCATTAACTATATTTGCTTTCCTTTAAATTTTGCATTTTAATTTTAATTGAATCCAGTTACACAAAACAGAAAAAGACAATTTTCCTTCCTGCCTTAAAATCATGTTATGGACATTCTCCATAGAGTCTGTCCTTTTACTCAACCGGAAAATTGTTAATCCCACTTCGAGAAAAAACACCAAGTGCTTTTTTAATAATTCACCTCATCAATTTTCCATCTATAATCTTTCAGAGACGTCTCAGTGGTGCAGCCTCCAATGAAGGGTGATTAAATTTCAAACTCTGGTGACAAGTAGGTGAGGGTCATGAAATGAAAATTCCGACTTTGAAACCAACCCAACAAAAATCTCAAAACAGCAAGTCTTATTTCTTTACAGTTATAGAATTGGAGTTTTTTTTTTTTTTCAGTAATAAAACATGAATTCAGAGAGAATTAAAAGAGAAAATTAAAAATATGTGCCATTTGTACAGCAAATCATTAAAACTATGTGTGTTTTATGCATTAAAGATTGATTTAAAAACTCAACATTACTTTGAGACATGTTTCTATACAAATATGTTAGTCAACACTATTTACTATATTTAGATATTCTTTTATATAAACTAGTTTGGTATCCGTCACTTTGCTGATGGAAAGATGATCAAATTTTATATCTAAATTGTTTCTCCATTTTAAACACTACATTTATTAGAAAATATATTCCGTCTAAATACGGAAGAGTCATGAAAGTTACTTCAAAGTGTTGCACATTTCGGTTTATATTTTTTCTTGTTACCCAAAGATTGTTGCCAGACAGAAATTAGTCCTACGATACAGATATCCATCTCAATTTCACTTAAACTGTTTATTTATGTAGATTTGCTTGTATGAATGTATATTTTAATGCAACGACAGATCTAAAAATATTTCTACAAATTGAAAATAATCTTTAGAATTTAATTCTGTTTATTATTGAATTATTTTAGGGTTTAAAAAAATCTAAAAGTTTTTTTTTTTTAAGCATATCACTCCAAGCAAGGCTGGAAGCCACTAGTATGCAGGGGGTTACAGAAGGTTTGGAGGAAGAGCAGATAGGAGTGGTAAAGGAGAGGATGTGGAGAAAGATAGTGGATCGATCAAGGCGTGGGGGTTACAGAAGATTTGGAGTGAGAGCAGATAGGAGTGGTAAAGGTGAAAGGATGTGGAGAAGGGAAGAGGATAGATCAAGGCTGCTAGAGATGTCGATTGATGTTACACTTTATTTTTTCTGTATCTGAGTTTATGATTATATTGGTCAGATAGTGATTGGATTGTCCAGACTGACTGGGAGGAGAATGTAAGAGATGTCTGAAGTTCTGAAAAGGAGTATTAATATCATTATTACTAGTTATTACCTGTCACTTTTGCACTGATGGCAAGATGATCAAATTTCAAGTATAAGTTGTTTGTCTATTTCAAATACTACATTTATTAGAAAATATATTCAGTTTAAATAAAAGTGACTTCAAATGGCCATACATTTTAGCTTATACTCTTTTCCTGATACCCAGAGTTTGTTATCAGAGAATATACAAGTTCAGACTAATGTTACCAGCACCCAGTGGTGACAGTGTGTTTCATGTTTTAATGCAATCTTCAGGCCATATTTAACAGAAACATAGCCTGGAGACTGCATTCAAGTAGGAAACAAAAAGTAAAAGAAAAAGACTCTTAATAAATTTGGCTAGGTATAAGAAAAATTTTTAAATTCCCAGCACCTCTTGTTCATGCATATATGGAGTTGTACCAACAAAACAAATTTAGTCCGATGAAGTCCTGAAGGACAAAATATGTCATAAGTAAACATTTTTCACTTTGTTATATATAGGCACAAGTCCAAGTGTTTAGAAAGTTCACTTTCTGGCCATGAGACTCAGGTTCAAATCTCACCAGGGCCTATTTATTATGGATAGGATTTCTTGATTATATCAGTCTGGGGAGGTGATGTTAAACATGCAACACCTTTGGAAAGTGCCTGAAAACTACGCCACAGGTTAACCCAAACCTGGTGAGTCAAATTGGCATTTTAGTGTACTGCTTGAAGGTTTGAGTGTGAAGGCCTTGTTCAAAAAATTGATCATGACAGATTATGCATTGGACTCTGTGGGTTGAGCGGCCGTCTGTAGTAAGGATATGCTAGCTGGGTGGGAAGATAGGTGTGCTTGGAAAAGAATAGCCAGCCCCCCCCCCCCAAATGACACGTTATGACTTTTGGAGAAATCTGAATGAGTAAAGTGTGTTTTAAAAGGAAAATGGAACCATGCTTAAGTATAAAGCTCTTTGTAGCCAAGTGGTCAAAGCATGTCAGGTCTAACTAGGAGGAAGCCGGTTTGAATACTGCTGAATTGTGCATTTTCTTTTATAGGATTTCTCAAATGTCCAGGCTGGTAGATAAAATAAAATACTGTTTAAAATAAATGGAGCATATACTCAAATATGACTATCCATTAAAAATAATGTTTAAAGTAATATATATGTGTAAATTTCTTTTCATTTTTCGTTTCAACCTTTGGAAATAAAATCTGATGATCCGCTGTCCTTTAAAAGGGCTGTGGTGAAATAATTTATTATATGGAACCTTAAAGTGGTCTGTTTTTATTTAAATTATTAGCTCTGATTTACATTGAGCTCTCTGGATTTTATCCTCCTTGGGTCTACCCATACGGATTACCTAGTTTTTCGTAAACTATATATATATATATATATATATATATATATATATATATATATATATATATGTGTGTATATATATATATATATATATATATATGTGTATATATATATATATATATATATATATGTGTATATATATATATATATATATATATATGTGTATATATATATATATATATATATATATGTGTATATATATATATATATATATATATATGTGTGTATATATATATATATATATATATATATATATATATATATATATATATATATATATATATATATGTGTATATATATATATGTGTGTATATATATATATATATATATATATATATATATTTTGAACAATAAAAAATATTAAAAAATTAAAATCTTCAGACACACTGGGTTGTATATTAATATTCTTTTGTTTTTATTATTATTTCAGTTAGATTCCTTGACTAGTTTCAGCCAACATGGCCATCATCATCAGAAAAAAAAAATTCTGCTTCCTTATTATATATATATATAATGCATATAAAAATAAGCTAAGCATTATTTATTTTATAGTGGATAGGTACATAGTTACACATTTATATATATATATATATATATATATATATATATATATATATATATATATATATATATAGCATAATGAGAGGCCACGTATACTTTCTTGATATGTATATAATATCTGGATAAAATAAATGAAACAAAATTGGGTGTTTTTTTTTAAAGTATTTATTTCTGTGTTTTTTTCTGATGGTCTGAAATATTAAATATATACAAAAAAACACAAAAAATAAATACTTAAAAAAAAACACCCAATTTTGTTTCATTTATTTTATCCAGATATTATATATATATATATATATATATATATATGTGTGTGTGTGTGTGTGTGTGTGTGTGTGTGTGTATATGTATATAACTTTAAACATTATTTTTAGTGGGTTCTCATATTTTGAAAATAATGTTTAAAGTAATATATATATATATATGTATATATATATATATAATGCATATAAAAATAAGCTAAGCATTATTTATAGTGGATAGGTACATAGTTATGCATTTATCTCAACACATGTCATTATGTACAAGCTAACTAAAAAAAAGCTCTTTTAAATAGTGTTTTCCTTTTTATTTCCTCCAGACATTTACTGCCTGCTTCAAATAAATGGGTGGCTGTATGAGAAAAAGAAAAAAAAGAAAGAAAGATAGAAAGAAAAGAAAGCTTGCTATTAATATATTTAAAATTTTCAATGTAAAATAAAAGACAATTCATTCTTTTCATTGTTGAGTTAAAAAAAAAAAGAAAAGAATAAAAAAGACAAAATGAAGATGTTTTAATATTTACAGAACAAAGCTTATGGTTGCTGTCACCACACTGACTAGAATCCTTTGTTGTTTAACAATTATTTTTATAAAAATAATCAATGATCTTTGAAAAGAGGAATATATAAAGTTTAATACAAATATTAATGCAATCAGTATATATGCCTAAGATACAAACTGACATAATAAAAATGTTATCCAGAGATTGATTAAGATGGAGAATAATTCAAACATGGTTGCTACCAGAAAAAAAGTAACATCTTTTTTCTTTTTTTATTTAACAGTGATTTTCACAGTTTATGTGGATATATGGGAGAGATAACAGTTAACCCTAGACTTGAACAGGTTAAGATTGTAGTGATCAGGAAAACATCCTCTTGGAACAGAGCTGCTTGTGGAACTTACATCTCACCAATGAAACAACAAAGGAATAAGCATGGTTCTCTACAATGTGTGTAGCATGGAAGGTCTTAGCTGTGAAGGTTAGAACATGTGGAACTAAGGAATGTAGTTTGTCCGTACTTTACATGGAAATAGTGATAAAGCAGCAAGAGGCTTGTGACATTTTGTCTGTGAGAAAGGAATTGTAGAGTGGAAAATAATTAGTCACCCACAAGGACAGTGACGCTTTTGGACTCTATTGAGACTGGAAAGTAAAGACTGGGTAGCTCCTGCCCATAGATTGCAGCAGGACTCCATTTTTGGATTAATCTAGCTCTTGTAAAGGTAGAGGATAGCAGGAGGAGTCAGGTAATTAGTGAAGCAATACAGGGAACTGACCATTTTTACAATATCTTTAGTCATGGATCATATACATATGATCCATGGCTAAAGGCCTGGATTGAGTTTAAAGCCCAATAGGCGCTGAAGGTACAGGGCCTCCCCGAGGGAATATGCATGTAACTAGTTTGGTTTCCAAGAGATTGAATGTAACCAGCCAGTTTTTTCCCTCACTGAGATATTAGAGCTAGATCAGTGGAGAGATCAGCTGCCAACCGTGGGTTATCTAGAACAGGGGTCACCAAACTACGATGTCAGTTCATCCGGCCCGCCACTTCACTGTGCCACAAATGAGCTATACTATATTTATATGGAATTATCAATATAGTAAAAACTTGATATGTAGAAAAAATTAAAATAAATGTAAGTAAAATGCCAAAATTTAGCCAATCTGATTGTTGCATTTGACAGTAATATAAGTTTTAGGAAAATCAATGAAATAAAAAATTCTGCAACTTTTTGCAACTTTTGATATCCAAGCACTTTTTTATGTAAGTACCTGCAATGAAGTTTCTAAGAAAAGTGATTACGAGCATGCTGCAGCAATTACATTTTAACTTGTATTGCCGTGTTTAAATTGGTTTGAATATGCTGTATATAAAAAGGACTGACTTCAGCAAATTATGTCATATATTTTAACTGAATTTATTATAAAATCTAAAGTATGTCAAGTCAGAACATGTAACAAGGGTGACTGCTGAACATTTGAAAGCATTTCTCATGGTTGGATGCAGCAATACCAAAACAAATATTAATTATATCTTAAAAGGTAAACGCCAGTTTCACAAATCTCACTAACCTTTGGTGCTGCTTAGTTTGTGAGATTCGGATATGTGCGCATTTGGTGTAATATAACTATTTTATTGCTATTGTCGCCTTCTTGGATAACTTTTTAGTAAATAAGTATGTTTGTTGTCTTTATTTTTGTGCATTCAGTGTATTGTATTGAACAAAATGGTTATCCGGCCCACGCTCATCATTCTCTCAGTTATCTGGTTCTCTGTGAAAAAAGTTTGGTGACCACTGATCTAGAAGATAGAGTGCATGAATTCACAAAAGGGTGAAAGATTAAATAAAAAACTATGATTCATCAAGAAATTATCAAATATTTCTTCGTTACTCAACTGTCAAATAATTTTTGTTTTTTATTTGCTTAAATCAATGTTTCCCAAAGTGGGCGATAACACCCCCTTGTGGGTTCTGTTATGCTGAAAGGGGGCACTGGGAGTTTTTTTTTATTTCATTTGGGGGGAGGGCAGTGAACATACTCAGGTGGAAGTGGGCATGTATCCATTTTTTTCAGTTTTCAAAAATTATTCAATATTGGCTACAAAAGGAAATTTCTGAAAGTGCTGCAGAAATCTATCAAACTTTTCTTCCTTGATTTTTCAACTTGCAATATGGCTGCCTATGGTTTCAATGCAGTTACAGAGCTTTTAATTAAACAAAGAAACTGCCTGCAAATTACAAAACAAGGTGATTTATGATTACTTCCAAGAAGCATGCAACCTAGATTAAGAGCCGTAGCCAGTAAGCACCAAAGTCAACCATCGCATTGAAAACATTGAAATAAGCTATCAAATAAAAAATTTGTTATAGGATTTTAATCATTGGCATTTCTAATAGAAATGAAAACAGCATTAACATTATTTTTGCACTAATACCTAAGTGTTATCTTGCTATGAAAGATGAGTTCAGCATAATATTCGAAATTTAATCTGATGGGGTGGGGGTCATTGACAAAAGGTTTGTGCCCAAAGTGGGTGCTGGTTGAGAAAAGGTTGGGAAATATTGGCTTAAATAAACAAATTGAAATCAGGTGCCATTACAATGTTGGTAAGGAATCACCACCACACCTATTTTGTTGGATAGCACAAAGCTACATCCGACTTATTAAGGGTGCCAATTTTAACCAAATAATTGTCAGTGAATTCTGAGCGAAATGCCTCCTGCAGAACAGATAACCATTTTTCTGAACTGATATTCTTCCTGCACACCAGAAGCCTAAAATCACCCACACTTCAAATAATTGTCTTTTCTATCTCATTTCTTTGTTTTTCTTCATTTTTGTCTGTACTCTTTCTATCTCTACTACACCATCTCACTTTTTCTATTTCCTTTACTCACTTTTTCTCCATTTCACTACAATCTTTTGCTCTTTTGTGTTTAATCCCTTCCTCTTTTTTCTTTCTCTCTTGCTTCCTTGCTTAATAACTATTAATAGTTAGACAATCTCATCTGATCCTGTCCAAGAACAAAATACCTTTAACAGTTAAGCAAGAAGCTCTCTTGCCAAGTTAAAATGGCTGTAATCAGCTCCAAAAAAGAAAGCCAGCACATAATCAATACAGTCAAGTTCAATAAAATGGAGAATACAAAATTTTACTGGGAATAAAAATCAATAAATTCTTAGAGCTACATTAATCCAAACCTTTGCCAAAAGTTCAACTGCTCCAAATATTGGTAAAAACCCAAACAAAAGCCAAAAATATCAGTCAAGGAAAATGTGATCATGTGATTTCATTAAACCTTGTCATTAAATCAACATAATTGATAACAAATATTTAATTAATATTGAGAACAGAGAGAGGAATAAATATTGCACGAGCGGTAAGGAAATTGCCTTCACTTACAATCAGTATTTTTCAGTTATACTAGGCATGTGGTATTTTTTTCAGTTATACTAAACATACTGTATTTTTTCAGTTATGCTAAACATACAGATTTTTTTTTTCCAGTTATACTATATTTTTTCAGTGGAAAGTGGGAAAGTGACTGAAGTCAAGATGCCAGGTCAGGACTGATAACATTGCAGACTCTTTGGATTTTGTTGAGAATCTCAAGATATATAGCAGGAGCACCAAAGAAGATATGGCAGCAATATTCTGTGCACAGACAAAGTGTAGATTTATACCTGTACAAGACTGATTCTTGATTCTGACAAGAAAAATTGTTAACACCTGATAAGTATATTAGACTAAATTTTTCATATGTAAAATCTTAGGCTGTTTGGAAAATAATGTCCGATTTTAGAATCTTATTTTTACATTTTAGATTTCATTCCTGAATTAATGTATTTAAACAATATTTAAATGAGTCGAAATAAGAATCCTGAAAATCTATGCATTTCTGCCATTGAGTTACAAGGTTATTTTTTTATAGTAATGTTCACCCAAGACCCAAGAGCCACTTAATGTAGAGGGTTACTCTGTGGTGTTGTATGAACATAAGAATGGGTAAGAAGTGAAGTTTGTGGTGGCTATGCGGAAAAGATATCTATTAATCCTAAACTTGAAGAGATCAAGATTGTAGTGATTGGGAAAATATCCTCTTGGGAGTCTGTTCCACAAATCAGTAGTTCTTGTGAAGAAGTTGTTCGAATGGATGGAATACAATGAGATGATTCATCTTTGTGTAGGTGGCATGGAAGGTCAGTAGAGGTCATTGCTGGTGGAACTAAGGAGTGTAACTCATCAGAACATATGCCATGGAAATAGCAATAGAGCAGCTGAGGCTTGCAATGTTTCATCTGTGGGAAAGGGGTTGTTGTGGGAAATAATTCATCACTCACAAGGCTATGTAGATGCTTTTGAACTCTATCAGGACATGTAAGTGAGGGCTAGGCAACTCCAGACCAGATATGGCAGTAATGCTCCATCTTTAGTCTGACTTCACTCTTCTTTATGATAAAACTCTAAAGGTTTAGACACCAAGAAATCTTTGAATGCACTTTCTGCATTTTCTCTGCGATGGAATGTCTTTTGGTTTATAAAATTGTCAAGATGCTTGAAAAAGTGGTTGTCAGTGGGTAAGAGAATAGGGGAATATGGTGGATGCAGCAAAGTTTTGCATCCAAAGTCAGTTAACTTCTGCAACACCATACTGGCAACATATGGCCAAGCAACTAGCATAAAGCAAAACTGGACCTCATTGATTAACCAGTGATGGTCACATTTTGCTTAACTGAATGTGCATTTTATTCAGTTGCTTACAGTAAATTTCAGCAGTGATACTCTGGTTTGATTTGGTTTAGCTTATTTTGTTTTACAGCATATCAACCTCAATAGGTTATTTAAGATTTTTAGGATAGCTTCATATGAATAGAATATGTATTATTTGTGAGAAATCAGTTTGTAGATCAGGTTTCATTTATGTATTTTTGTAAAGAGTTTTTTGTTGAGAGTCAGATGCATTGTTGATAATTTTTTTTTTCCAAAAAATGTATTGCTGGTATTTTTACTATAAAAATCTATTTTTATACTTTAATAGTGTTTTGACCCCAGTTTGGGGTTAGCTATTTGCCCATACCTGGACCCTAATAGGTGCTACCAACCCAGGTCAGGGTGGATCTGGGAACAACAGCAATTAACTGGTGCTCCTCAAAACCTTCCAATCGGAGGCCTTGCCACTGGATGTAGTTTGTGATGCTCTGATTAGATTCTGTTAAATAATAGTTTAGCAGACTATTATTTTTTTAGAGGAAGTGTATCTCTGCTTGGACTTCCTGAGGTTGACCTTCAAGGTCAGATGGAAGACAAAATGAGGAAGTCGATTTTGATTGGCTGAATGAGCATAGGAAAGGAAATAGAGAAATCAATCTGACCGTCAAGCAATGTAGACATGGTTAATTTTGTGTCTGAAATGGCTCTCCAGTGAAGGAGAGTGACCCCACTGGACAGTTAGAAAATGTAGACGTCGACATGATTAATAAATAGTTAAGTTAAAATTCCCTGTGTTGAAGTTCTTTTATCTCTTTTCACTGTTCAACCAACAAATGGATCATTTGAATTTTGCAGATGCAGTATCAAGCATACACTTCAAAACATCAAATTCTCTGACTTTCACCAATTTCATGTGGAACCAATTTATTGAGTTAATTCACCTTGCCAATTTTCTAGAGATAGTCTGATATTATCGAAATGCTGCTAACCATTATCGGAGACATTTCTCTGACCATTTGACAAGGGTTTTCTTATAGATGTTGACTGTCAATTGTAAATGGACATCTGATACCACCTTGACTTTCAAGACAACTGTGGAAGTTCAGAAACCAGTGCCATACTGTCCAATCACAAGTGGATCCCCCACCCCAGGCTCTGTTAATGAAAAATGAAGAAATGTTTTTGTTTTTGTTTTTTTTCATGAGTTCAAACTTGGTTAAAATGCTTCTCAATTTTTCATGTTCAAGATGAGGCATATTTATTTGAATAAAAGATAAATAAAACTGATAATATATTTTTTAAATATGCTTTTAAAAATTGTTATGCAAATTAAAAGTTACCATTTATGTTGTAAAACACATTTTGTAATATATGTATATAAAAGACTAACATTTATATGTTACTCATGTGTTCGGCACTTCAACATGGTGGAATGGTTAACAATTTTGTCTCACTAGATCAATTGTGACTGAGTAGGGACTCATCACTGGATGCCCCATACTCTTGGACTTGTGCTTCATCTAAGTTACGCTTAGAAAATCTGATCACTTTGATACGGTGTAGTGGTTAACAAGATTTTCTTGCTAGATCAATTACAACTGAGTAAGAAGTTTGATACTCATTGGGTGCCCCATACTTTCAGCCTTGTGCCACACCTAAGCTAGGCTAAGAAAGTCAGTGCACTTTGACATGGTTTAATGACTAGCAAGTTTGTTTCACAAATTGTCATGAAGAGGAAATGTCCATACAACAGATTTAATGATCTGACACAAAATAATACTAAAAAATCTTTAAAACAAAGATAAGAGAGTTTGTTGTTCACAGAATGGATATATCATTGCATACGTTCAAAAGTAAACAGAAAGAGATAGTTTGAAATACTTAGCTTTTTTTGATTGTTGAAATAAAATTCTTTGAAGTGCCACGTGCTCGGTTAAATCTGATAATATAATTGGTGAGTAATTTTACACTGGATTCATGAACAGAACAGGAACCTTTCACATGATTTCAGACACCCTTTTCATGTTAATTTAATTATTTTATCATTTTATATCAAAATGGATTTTGCATATGCTCGATATTTTCTTTTCTTTCTTTTTCTTGGCTCAATAGCTAATTTCCGTGAAGGCAAGGTTTTCATTGGTCCAAAAGCAATTTCACATAGGCTCACAAATTTATTTTCATGGCCAATCTCTGTGAAGGCAAAGTTTTCAATAGTCCAAAGAAAATTACACATAGGCTGGCAAATTTCTTTCTGTCTTTCTCCTCAGCTCACCTAAATTTGAAACGAGTGAGTAAAGGGAGTTATTATTATTTCGTACTCATTACAAAGGAAACTAGATGCACCAACTGTACAGTAGTTGGTACTTTGAAGGTCTGGTTTATTCAGGACAATGTTGGTGTTCAAGTGAGACTGCTTTGCATCATTATTATATGGATTTTCCCAGATAGAAAAAATTAGTTAATCCATTAGATATGCAATAAAAAAGACTTTTACTAAGTATGAAACTGAAACAAAGAATCTGTTTATCACAAGAATTCATAGGAAAAAAAAGAAGGATATAAAAGTCTTGCTAAAAAGATCTTCTTCTATACAGTGGGAAAGTGGGGATTTATATTAGTTGATAAAGTTAAAAACATCCTTATAGAGAAAGACACAGAGGCAGACAGAGAGACAGCAAAGTTCTCAAGGTGTTGTTAATGTTCTGACCTGTCCAGGGTCGATAGGTCAACATCTGTTGTTGAATGAGTAGGACAGAATGAAAGTACTTTGACAAATGTTGAAACTGGAACAGCTTTGTAAAATTATGGTAACGCAAGCAATTGAGGAAAACTTGGTGAGTTTGTTTCACATGTCCCAAATTGTTTGTATTATGTTTTTGTGTTTTTGGCCAGGTGTTAATTTCTCTTCTATCAGCTAGAAAAACTTGATGAGTTTGTTTCACATGTCCCAAATTGTTTGTATTATGTTTTTGTGTTTTTGGCCAGGTGTTAATTTCTCTTCTATCAGCTAGAAAAACTTGATGAGTTTGTTTCACATGTCCAAAATTGCTTCTAACTATGGGCTCAGTTCTTTGAGGACATTTGCCAGAATTTAGTAAAAGTCATAAAGAAGAGCCTTATTTGAGAAAAATGACATGAATAATCTTGAGGAACCTACATAATGAATCCACCATTAGCCTCAATCACTGCTTCAATACAGAAGTTAAAAGGTTGACATATCCAAATCAAATTAGTTTTATCTATTTTGGACATTCTGCCAGTTATGGTGGACTTCAGAGATTTTATAGTGTTATGGGGGCATTGATTGACTTCCCTCTCAACTACGCCCAACACGTAGTAGTAGTCCAACAGGATTCAAGCCTGGAGAGTTAGGAGGCCATATGTTTGGAGTGGCATGATCATTGAGACTGTAACTCACCAATTCTTGCATTGTCTTGGATTTAGGAGACTTATAGTCAGCAGCATTGACCATTAAGCCCTGAAAAAAGAAGTGAAGAGGAATGGCATCTCTTTTGATGATCAGAATTCCCAAAACCATCACAGTTGCTGGAAACATTGTGTGCATGACTGTTAGAATATCTTTAAGATCAGCCACAATTTTCTTCATTTTGGATTCTTGTAAGAAATCCATATTTCATTGCCAGTGAGTACCTGATCAAAAATAACTTTATTGAGCACTAAGATAGACAAGTGTCCGTTTCTGTAAGTTTACCAAAGCTTTCCAGAGGTTTTACAAGAACTCTAAAGATAAATGTACTTTAATGATTTTCCATAACATTGTTCTTCTTTTTTCATCAATTTAGTTTTTCTTAGTCTTTTCAAGACACTTCATATGTATCTGATTTAAATTAATGTAACCTAGTAGTTTATATAATATAAAAATTGATGTTAAAAAATAAAACAACCCTCTTCCCTTTACCACTACTAGTGAAGGCATTATCAACCAAGGTGTTTGGATGGAACATTTTTTTTTTTTGTAAGACTTTATTCTGAGCCTGATTATGGCAATGTTGTCTTAGGCTAATGGTAATAAAAAATGGAACATTCTGGATAAAAAAAAGGACTGAGGAAAAAAACTCATCCTCTAGATTATTTTCCACCAATCAGAAGAATGGAATTTGAAAATTGCACACAAGTCAGTCAGTTATGTGCCATGCATGATACATGCTTAGGTGATCATGTATCTTTCGATACATGACTGACGAGACAGATTTATCCTGCAGTAGGTTGCCATTTCTGTCTGCAATAGACCAGTCGCCATCCAAGGTTATAGAACCCAGTCTGTACTGCTATTTACCTATAGCTGGTGGGGGGGAGAGAAGAAGAGGATTCATACTTTTCCCAAGAGTATTAGCACGTAAGTGAATGTAATGGATTTGACTGGAGTTCGAACTCGGCTCTTCGGTTCCTCAATCCGAGCCACTATCCATTACTCCACCGTGCCAAGTAACATTGCTATTTATTCACAATACTTCAGAGTGGATACTTATAACAAATAGGATCAACTGTGAGGAGAAGGTGTGACATTAGGTTCTGAGTTATCATGTGGCCAGACAACGACCTTCAGTAACATATGCAAAACTTAATACAAACAATTTTGGACATGTGAAACAAACCCACCAACTTTACCTCAATGATACAAGAGAAACTGCTTGACTTAATACAGGGTTTCTCAGTTCTTTGTGGAAACATCTTTTAATATTAGGTTGGTGCAAAAATAATGTCGTTTTCTCACATGAAGTTGAATGTCAAAAAACGACATTATTTTTGCACCAACTTAATAGCTCTAACTTTTCTTTTAACTTGTTCTAATTATCAGTTCTTTTCAGATAAATAATGACAAACATCAAGCTCAGCAAATGAAAAGGAATGCTGTAATCGTTGCCTTAAAGGCAGTGCATAGTAATTTAGAGATTGCACGGTCATTTGCTGTCAAAGTTTGCAAAGCTGCTAACAAGATTCTATAGCAGTAGTCAAATGTAAAACACCTGCTAATGGTCCTAATACTATCAGAACAGCCAAATTTGTATGAAACATGCAGAAAATTATTGATAAGTCACTTATGCTATTGCAAATGAGCTCAAGATTCCAAGGAACTCTATTGGAAGAATTTTACACAAGGATCTTCAATACAAGTTTTATGTGATGTGGAGAGGCCAATTCATGTCTGCAAAACACTTGTTGAGCAAGTCAAAACATCAAGATTATAGAATGTTTTGGTTTTTCGCTGATAAGAAAAACTTTGATCAGGACCAAAAGGTCAACTGAAAGAATGTAAGATGGTTATGCATGTTATTTAAAGCCAGAAAATATTTTTAGATTGTAAGAATTTTGAAGGTAAAAAATGAATAAATGGAGGATGGGGCCAAGTTAGTTGTGGGAGGTGGGGTGTGGAAAATATCCAGAAATTATCAAGCAGCAGAAGGGCTTATTTTGCATCAGAAAGTGTTTGGAATCAACAAATATTTGGGTAAAGGAGAAAATGTACATAAGGTAATCACGCAATGAAGTGTCTGGAAAGATTTCTAACCAGAATATTTCTTAGTTTCATTGATTTTTTTTTTAAGGCTTATCAACTTTTTTCTGGTTATTTAAAGCCAGAAAATATTTTTAGATTATAAGGATATTTTTTTTGAAAATAATAATTTTTAATGAAACAAATCCTACTAATTAACCCATTGCTGGGGAGAGAAAAGGTGGATTCATATTTTTTCCCAAGCAATAACTTTCCATTCCTTATTTCTATACCAAGCAAACACACCAACCCAAATTTAGACTGTTACCCCCATCACCACCAACACCATTTATCTTCCCCTATCAATTACTCACCTCCCTAATCAATTCATGATCATGAAACCCGTAACCCTATTAGGGTTGCAGATGCATCACATGTACTGCTGCAGTAGTAGTAGTGGTGTTTCCTAGGCAACATAGTCTGATGGATCCCAGCCCTCTCCAGACTGGTTTTGAATTCAGAGCTTTTCCTTCTCCTAGACCTGTTGTCACTCAGGACTATAGGACCCAGTCCATCCTGCTATTTACCCATAGCTGGGGGAGAAGAAGAGGATTCATACCTTTCCCTGGGGTATTAGCATGTAAGTGAATATAATGACCTCGACTGGAATTTGAACTCAGCTCTCCAATTCCTCAATCCAAGCCACTATCCATTGCTCCACCATGCCTCTTAAACAATTCACCAATCTCTTTACTTAACTTCATAGAAAAGCTTATAGACTGCATATTTTTGTAAATAAATAAAATAATAAATAAAATAAAATATTTTTTTAAAATTATTCTCAGCATATGTATTCTCAGCGCCAAATGAAGGAGGTTTTTCTAATAAATGGTGGGGGTGGAAAAAATCTGAAAATATGATAAACAGTGTGGGGGGGGGGTACTCAGTTAATGGGGTGGCTGGGAAATTGCTGAAAACAAGTCTTTCAAAGTACAATAAGACTTCAAAGAAATAAGACTAAAAATGCAAATGTCTGTCAATGTCTTTAAGTAAAATTATTTAACAAAATCAAAAATATTTCCATGAAATCTTGCCAACGTTACAAAACATATAAATGTCTATCAAAAAGGGTAAGAAAACGAATAAGTGGAGGAAGGGGTCTAATTAACTGCAGGAGTTGGGGAGGAATCAAAAAATTAACAAGCAGGATTGGTAGGGCTTATTTGGCATCAGAAGAATATTTTGGGTGAAGGGAAAAATGTAAGCAGGGTAATCACACAACAAAGTATTTTTATTTGGAAAGATTTCTAACCATTATATTTCTAATTTTGATTGATTGATCTGTTTTTTACAGCTTATCAACTTTTTACAGGTTATTAAAAGCCAGAAAGTGGCTTTAAATTGTAAGAATGTTATTTTTGGAGATAATAATTATTTACCATTGCTGGGAGGGAGAAAAGGTGGATTCATGCCTTTCCCAAGGGTATTTGTGCATAAGTGAATATAATGAACCAGACTGGAATTGGAATTGGCTTTCCGATTTCCAATTTCAAACCACTTTCCATTTCACCACCAGTACATACAAGCTTACAGCACCTGGTATTCCCAAGCAGTCACCCATCTAGGATCTGACCAGACTCAACATTGCTTAACTTTAGTGATCATACAAGAATGAATAAGATTTTAACAAAACAATTGCTGGAAACGTTTTTTTATTAATCTTATAAGAACTGAAATAGCAATGTAGAGAGAGCTGAATGCATCTCTTTTCTCTCCCCATATATGAGTTAAATAGACTGGAGCATCGCAGTGGCAACCAGTCTAGAAAAAAAGGAAAACTCTAAATTCAAAATTAGCCTGAAGAGGGATGGGATCCGTCAGGTATAAGCACACATATGCAAACAAGTCTGGTCTACTTGCCATTAATTTTCCAACACATACATTTATTTAAAACATTCCAGATTTTTTGCCAAAAAAACTAACTACACAAGAATTAAAAACAAAAAAAGGACCATTTAATTAAGCAAGAAAACTATAATTTACATAAAATGTCATTTTTTTTTCTGTACTATTAACTTCTGAGTTAATTAATTTCTTGCTAATTTCCACAGAGAATTTAATGACTTTGTTTCTTGGGTGTAGCCAGTAAGTAGGCAAAAGTGGGAGGGTGAAGAAGATATGAATGTCACAGACAAAAAAAAGAAAAGATTCTTTTTGTTTTACAATGGTGTTTATAATTTCTTGGATTATAAATAAAAATAATATTTATTTAGCCAATGAAAATGGCTAACAATAATTTTATTTATCTTATTGTAAGTGACCGTGTCAATGTTTTAAAAATGTCTAAAAACATTATTTAAATACATAAAACTATTCTTCTTACTTTAGGGTATTATCTTTCAAATAAAACCAAAATTTAACTTCAAAGATGACATTTAAATTATTTCAAATGTGTTTTTAATTGTTTTCAGTAAGTTCATGATGATACCTATATTATCAAACAAAACCAGATTTGAACTTCAAAGAGGAAATTTAAATTATTTAAAATGCCATTTTAAGTTGTTTTTTTTTAGTAAGTCCATGATGATAGCTATTATAATTATCACAGCTCTTGAAGAGTTAAAATTTCTATGAAGATTTGTTTACTTTAAACATACTTTTTTATTGTAATAATTAAACAATTAATGTGCAAATGTAATCTACTCCTGACACAAAACAACAGTAACTACCTAATGAGGATCAAACTCATTGTAGAAGTGAATTTAGATAGATAGATAGATAGATAGATAGATAGATAGATATGAATAGCCTGAGATAGATAAATAGATAGATAGATAGATAGATATGAATAGCCTGAGATAGATAAATAGATAGATAGATAGATAGATAGATAGATAGATAGATATGAATAGCCTGAGATAGATAGATAGATAGATAGATAGATAGATAGATAGATAGATATGAATAGCCTGAGATAGATAAATAGATAGATAGATAGATAGATAGATATGAATAGCCTGAGATAGATAGATAGATAGATAGATAGATAGATAGATAGATAGATAGATAGATATGAATAGCCTGAGATAGATAGATAGATAGATAGATAGATAGATAGATAGATAGATAGATAGATAGATAGATAGATAGATATGAATAGCCTGGGATAGATAAATAGATAGATATAGAGAGAATGAGATTGATTGACTGATTTCTTTTTTATGACTTATCAACCTTTTGCAGGTTATTTGAAGCCAGAAAATATTTTTAGATTGTAAGAATTTTGGGGGATATAATAATGATTTACTGATACAAATCCTACTAATTAACCCATAGATGAGGAAGAAGAGTTAGATTTATACCTTTCCTAAAGGTATTGGTGTGTAAGTGAATATAACAAATCCAACTGGAATTGAAACTCGGATCTCCAATCTCCAATTTTGAGCTGTTATCCATTACATCACCCACATATCCTAGCTTACAGTGCCTGGTATTCCAAAGCAGTCACTCATCTAGATACTGACCAGGCTCGGTGTTGCTTAACTTTGGTGACCATACGAGAACTGGTGTTTTAACATATGTCTATAAGCCATCAGTTTTTAATGAGTTTGATACATCCTAAATGGGTGTGAGGTAATGGTTAACGAGCCTGAGAGAGAGAGGGAGAGAGAGAGAGTGTATTTGGGAAACAGTTTCTCATTTATACAAGAAGTTTGATTAAAGACCTACAAAAATACTTTACTAAGAATTTTTCTTTTTAATATTTCAGGCCATTTTTCCTAGTTTCTTGTACATATTTAAACATAATTTGTCTAATAATCTATTATCATGAGTTTTGTTTGAGAATGATGAAACTAACGTAGAACAATATTTGATATAGTTTTTTACTTTTTTATGAACGCCGAAGTTGCTCAGACGTTGTCAATTTATACTTTTAAATATGTTCCAGAAACCAGAAAAATGATCCGAAATATAGAAAAGAAATTAAAAATCTTTCACGCTGTGTGTGTGTGTGTGTTTATGTTTGTGTATTTCTCTTTAACACGCACGTATGCCTTTTAGTTCGTACAACAATGGGATGAATATTTGACAAGTAAGCTAAGCAGTAAAAAAAAAATGTCAATGCTGAAAGAGGCTCTGGTGGTTAAAAGTCTTAATTTTTTTATGAGTGTTTGCAAAGTGGTCGTGACGAAGTAGTTATTTTGGGCCTTGTGCCACGTCTGGGCTACCCTGAGAGAATCACCATGACAAAGTAGCTTAGAGATCAAGTCTTCCGGGTAATGCGTGCGTCCGCACATGTCCCTAACTAACTAACTCTCTCTCTCTCACATACACACACACACACACACACAATGTGTTCCTCATGGTCTCAGGCGTCATGGTCAACCGTTCCAGTCGATCATTTCATTTCTCTTTTTTTTTTAAAGTGGCAATATGTAAATAAATAAATCCCTTTAAAAAAGCAAGAGTAGATATTTTTGTAAGCAGGGAAATATGAAAAATCCAATATATTTTGGAATGACAGACGCAAAAAGATAAAAACTGGAGTGGAATATAAACACGTTTTATTGCATTTAATTACCTGAATACGGTTTCGTGTGTGTGTGCGTGCGTACAACCGAAGCAATACATATGATATGGAAGTTAAGAAAAACAACCACGTGTAACAACACACATAAAGTGATTAGAAAATATCAATGTGGCTCATTGACAGCCGACACTTTATTTTAGTGATCGTAATTTACGAATGACAGTTTTTGACTTTTTGTCTTCTTAATGTTGTATAGAAGTATCTTCCTAAAGTAAATTTTTTTTTCTTTTTTATGCTAGGTAGCTAGCACAAAAAAGAAAGATTTAGCTAGCGATAGAGATAGATAGATAGATAGATAGATATGCACACAGACTGGGCGTAGTAGAGGAATAATACGCAGATAGACAACACTAACAGTAACACACACACAAACACACACATATGCAGGGTCAGGGATATGTCAGTGCATACTCATGATTTTTAAATTTTGTGTATGTAGTGACAGTGTGTGCGCGTATTTCTATCTAGGAACACGTGTCTATGTGTAAAGATAGAGAGAGCGAAAGAGAAGTGTTTTCTTTTGTTGTTGTTGTTGGTGATGGTGGTGGTGGTGGTGGTGGTGTGTGTGTGTGTGTGTGTGTGTGTGTCTGTGTGTGTGTGTGTGATTTTTTTTACCTGATCAGAAGCCCTTTAGTGTCTGTCGTGTCACCCACAGTCACATGTACACTACTGTACACAACAACACACACTGAACTCCGGTGACAATCGTCCAGAAATGTTATTCCAAGCAAGCTATTTTAAAATAAATCATCTCAATAAATAACACTAAAAATCATTTTTAGAGAAACAACGATAATTTTTTTTTTAATTTCATAGCTAATAATACGAAGAAAAATTTGATTTTTACCAGGAATTCAAACAATTTTTACATTTAATAAAAAAAAGCCTCTACACACGTCGAAGAGCCCATATCTCAGCCACCAGTTTTTTTTGTTTTTTGTTCGTTTTTTTTAACAGATGCACACACACACACACACACACACACACACACACACACACACACACACACACACACACACACACACACACACAAGGGGGATATTATAAGCTTATTACAAGATTATTTTTCATCTGAAAAAAAAAATCTCGCAATGTTGAGACATTGTAAATTTCTTAAGAAAAAACACCGAAAGAAATCGATACAAATAAATAAATTATTATTGTGAATGAAAAGAGAGAAATACCTTTTTTAGAGACCAGTACCCGTACCCCTAAAAATGCAACAACTCATTTTTTAGGTAAGTGAAATTGAAATATAAGATTTTTCTTTTTATCATTTTATAAAATAAAAATGTCTTATCAATCGTTAAAAAAATAGATAGCAATGATAAAACAATAACAAAAAAAAAATGAATTATTTAAAAAAATTTAAATAATCAATTGGTTTTACTACGAATAAATAAATAAAAAAGCCAACGGAAAGGAAATCCAAATAGTTCCTCCATCAGTAAAAACAGGAATTTTCAATAAAGACAAAAAAAATCTTTAAAAATGATTTCGTGTACTTTGGTTTAAGAAAAACATATTTTCCTAATTTTTCACTGTTCACATGGAAATGCGCAGGTTATTTTAATTTATCTATTTTCTTAAATTAAAATTTGGAATCAATTGTGAGAAGAAGGTGAAACTTGAAAATGAAAATTAAGGAACAAAAACACAATATTTTGTTATCCTTCCAAACAACAACTGAATGGTCGATGATGAATTGAAATATTTTAAATAAAATGAAGCAGAAAGCAGCTGAAATCCACCAAAATCTATTAAATAACAGAACTCCATTTTTAAGCGCTGTTTTTGAACAAGTGTAAAATACACCTGTGCTTTGAAAATCAAAAGAAAATCGTGGCAATACTCCTAGTATGACAGATTTATAGAAACATTTAAAATGAATGGTCAGAAAGGTGCGATTTACTTACTGTTAGTTTACAATATAGAGCAGGAAGACGGAAAAGAAAAGAGACGGTACGTAAAGCGGCGTGCGAGTTGTGCGTAGAGAACAAAATCTCTTGACGAAATGGGAGAAACTAAACACTTAGAGAGAAACTAAAGAAGAAGGCCAGCATTAAGTATTGTCCTTTCTATATCGATCTCTCCATGTTAAATCTCAACCTCCTTCACGTACAAGGCCCACAACACTTGTATTGTGATTTTTTTTTCTTCTGATTTTCAGAATTACTGCTTAGAATTCAAAAAGGTATAAAATTTCTAGGGGGTGACAGAAGAAAAATGTAGCAGAGTAGTCAGTGTGAAAGGAATTTTAGAATTATTCAAAGCTGTGTGTAAATGTATGCATAAAACACAGCAACAAAGAATGAAACGATATCGTAGAGAGGTTTTTACGACTAAAAAGAAATGCCATGTATTGTAGTTTATTGTCAAACTCAAAAGAATGATGAATTCCTTGGCGGTAGCTCAGTGGTATAGCGTTGGACTTCAAACCTTTCTATCAGATAAGTAGACGAGAGTAAACGTAATTTTTAAAAAATAAACAAATAATAAATAAAATAAAATAAGTCAAATTAATTTTTTCAAAAATTTAGTGGAATTTCCCCAAATGTAGAAAGTACAAATTGAACGAGGCAACACCACGATACAGCAAAGCATTTAAGGTGATAGTACTGATCGTTATCGAACTACTGGGAAAAATCCCGAAAAAGGATCTGGTGAGAAGGTCGAAAAGGAAATCCGCGGGATAAATCGAAGCCATCCCGATATTGACACAACTGAAAACAGAATACTGAGGAGGGTGCTGGAGTATTGAGGAGGCTTGTTGTCACATTGTCTGTAAGTGAAAACACACAAATTACTTAGTGTGAAAATAAAAATTCTATGAATGAAATAATAAAAGAACAAAAAAAAATTATTTTAAAAATACAAAAAAGTGGATAAACGACAAAAAAAGCTTCAAATTTTACCCCCACCTCCCAACTAAATTAGTTTTTGTTTGAATGAATAAGAGATCTTTCTACAAAAATGGGTTTCTGAGTGAAAATTGACCTTTTCGCACAAAGTGCAGTCACATACATTTTTACTATTGGTGCTACTTTTGCACAGCTTTTCATAATCATCACCCTTGTTTGGGCCTTGAGCAACTGGGTGGGTCTGGATGAACAGTGGAAATCGACGAATTTTTGGTTGCATGGAGGAGGAAAAAAAGGTATATGAAATGATGAATGATTACGTTTTTCAAAATTTTATCATTTTTGACATCAAATCACCAAGAATTCATCCTGTTTAAAATTATTGAAAACACATTTCATTATTTTAGTGGTGTTGATTTTCTTGAATGAAAGAAAACAATTTATAGACGTTCAATCGGTTCAAGAAGTAAGTGTCATACAAATTTTAACGAGCGTGAGTTACATGGTGACATTTTTGGAAGTATTACAAAAATATCGGACCAATTGCCAGCTTGTCTTGATCGATCAATTATTATAACTAAATAGTGAATTAATTCGATCCTCACTAGGTACTCCAGACTTGTGACCTTGTGCCTCATCTAAGCAAGGGTTAAAAAAGATCACTACTAGACTAGCGCCCATATCCTTTTGAAATTGTTTTTGTATTAAAAAATGTGTTTTTCCATTGTGTAGGAGTTTTTAAAACGCACACAACACAATATTTGCCTTGAGGGTGAGTTAACTCAACAACAAGATTCAAAGTTGCGAAAACAAATGTTCAAATATTTTTAAGGATTTCTTTGTTAAAAATTATGTGAATATCCAACACGAAATGTGTTTATCATGTTGAGTCATAGTGTGTGACAGGCAAATAGACTCAGCTATGTTTAACTTTAGAGAGAGAAAAAAAAGAAAGGAAAAGAAACGCTTTAGTTAGAGCCTGTTTCAGAATAATTAAATGATGATTAAAGTTAAGCAACATTATGCCTGGTGGGTTTGGATGGGTGATCTCTTTTTCAGAAAAAGGTTTTGAAGATCGATACAGCTTATTTTTAAATTTAATTTTTTACACAAAGATACCCTCACTGACTTCCTAAAAAACCCGAAAATGCATTTTATAATTCAAAATTATCTCCTTTGAAAATTAATTAAATGTTGGTTTTATTTGAAAGGTAAAAGCCTAAAAAGCTAATCCGTATTAAAAGAAAAAAAATAATTTTCATAAATTTTTAGGTATTTTTAAAACATTGGCACGTTCACATGTCACTCATCGAAACGCCATTTATAGACGAAAAATGTAAACAACTTAAAAAATCTCTTACAAATCTTATACTTGTTCTAGAGATGTGTTTCAAAGTCACTTAGTAAATTTAAGGATTTAATTAATTGAATTTTGTAAAAGTTATACTAATTCTTTTTATTTATTTATTTTTACTTAAAACAATGAAAATAACGTTTATTTCCTAACCGTAGTGTGTGTGTGTGTGTGTGTGTGACGTAATTGATCAAAAACAAAAACTGTATAATTTCACTCCTGACTTTAAAAAAACGCGCGAAAAATGAAAAATAAAAATTAAAGAAATACGGAAGACCAGCACTGCAATAATCAAGAAATTGGTATTTTTATTCATATTTAAAAACAAATTATCTTTAACCTTATATAGCCAATAGTTTAAGGATATAATTTTGTACTCTATACGCTTTTATTAAACTTGGTAGAATGAATATTTTTTTAGAAGTATAAGGAAGAAATTAATTAAAAACTAGTGAAATGATACTTTTATATATTTTTTTATTTTCTTACCTGTTGATTTCATAAAATATTTAAATGAAGTCTTTTTAAATAATTCTGCATTTAAGAGTTATTGAATTTTTCTTCCGATTCTCTATCCGCTTGCTGCCAGTATAGGTTCTTGATTATTCTAAGATTATATCTTTCCCGAATATATCAAGGTTGCTGAGCAGTACTAATATATCGGCTATTAATTTCTCAATTTGACATTAAAATTTGAAGGAAACGTTCCTTGAATTTTCAATGTTAAATTTGTTTCTTCTTATGAAACTTTTATAATTTTATTTCATTTATGAGGCTGAGATTTTGTCCATTTTTGATTTTGGGATGAGAAGGGGCTGAGTTTTTGTCCGCTGGTATGTTTTTTTTTGTTGTTTTTTTTTATCTACTAGGTTTTTGTCATGGATTCGTGCCCCACTTACTTGGGATACTTTGTGTCACACTATATTATTGTTACACTCTAGTAGATAAAACAGAATGATAACAGTGTCGAAACAATAATAAAGAGTAAAGACTCATAAATGCGAATGTCAGTGTGTCACTGTGTCACACGTTTTCAACGTTACTCCTAGAGGCCGTAGCGCAACATTAACATTGTGGAATCAGGCCGACTCCGTGAGCAAATTAAAAACATTCCGAGCCGGATCCGGATCCGCAATCATGAAATTTTGGTTTCCCAAGTTTTCATTATTGCAGTTGTTTTCAGCGATTTTGTTTTTACATGATTTTTTGCGACGAATTTTTTTGTACGATAACAATTTTTATAACTTTGAAATAAATTTAGGATTAACCGAAATTAATTGCGAAATTAATTGCGAAATCCTGCGAAAGTGACCCGTGAAATGAAAATAATTGTTTGTACGGAAAGTAAGGACCTACATACATCAAATTGTCCTTAAATTAAGTGGCGACAGAAGAATTATCGTTGAACTTTTAAAAGGTAAGCTTAAATATTAATGCAATATTTAAATGCAGCGATCAATTTTTAGTTCTTCTGTTGTTTATTGTTGCTTATCGCATCTACTCCTCCCTACCTATTGCGATGAAGACTCAATCAAGAGCCCTCTACAGGAGTTAGCTTAAATGCTGCCCGATATGGCGGCTTTTAAGCTAGTAGTTAATTGAACGAGTAAGCTGTTAGTTATTTGAACGAACGCCCGTGCTTTTAGAAGATTCGAGTGAAACTGACCCAGAACTTGACACCGTATGGGAAAAGGACTTTCGTACGGAAAATTTTTTATTGACTTAAAAAAATGTTTTGATTTCAAAAAAGGATATGGTGTACTGTAAATTCATATTGCGAATCTAGATTTGGAATCGAAGCCATTTTGCATTAATAACCAGCTGTCTGGCATGAACGCGGATAAAGATTGAAAAAGCTGTTTACGGCTCTTTGCGAAGAGGTTCCACACTTTGAAACGAAGACCAGATTTTACAAGCCTTGTAAAATAGGGATACTAATTAATACTTTTGTTTTTCTTTAGCACCAGTGAAAATTCGTACTCCCAGTGACGTGCAGACATTTGGTGATGTTGGGTCATACCCGGGGCCAACTCCTTGATTGTATGCCCCTAAGTAAGTGTATGTGGTGGGGTCTATAGAGGCCTCGTAATGAGAAATGTTAGAATGGAAGACATTTTAAATATGTAAAAAGAGATTAAATATGAAATAAACACGTTATTCAAATTAAATATAAACTAAATTTTTATTTCACTCTTGGATTGGATGGACTCCCAATATGGATGCCCTGGACCGTCACATCCTCTCCCCCACCCTTCTGCACGCTACTGCCGGTATTCCACACCGTCAAAATACACACGAAAAAAATTGTTGTTACCCGAAATATGCCGGAGAAGCAGATTTTACAAGTCAATGAAGTGAAGCTAATGGTTACAAAAAAATGTCAAAGACATACATACTGTATTGTTGATACCAATACAAATTACATGGACATAAACGTAGCATAAATGACGCTTTAAAATAAATTTCATCTGTTATTCAATAAATATTGAAAATTTCATTAAAATCCATTATTTAGTCGATTTTTAGTTAATTTTTAAACTTGATAGATCTTTTGCGGGAAAAAATCTCCTGTAAAATATTACAAATTATTTCTGTCTAAAGAAAACTTTTCACGCTATCGCTTTTTCCAAAATATTCGAGTTTTATAACACTGGGCCAGACATAGAGTTGCCATAAGCTCAAAATGAAATCTTATCGAGAAAAGGCCGTCCGAACATGCTACAGCGTGTTTGGCAGGAGCTGGACTACCGATTTAACGTGTGTCCTGTCACAAGTGGTGCGCATATTGAACCTTTGTGAAACTTTGTGAAATCTGTTATAAAAATTACATCCCTTTGAATATCTTGTACGAATTTTGATAAAGAAATCAACATGGAGCCTATTTAATTTCGTTTGTTTGGGACATGTAGTTGCTCAGATATTCGCATTTTAAATTATGTCAATTTGGGAGGGGACACCCTATTTATCCTTCTTTTATTTTCTTATGTAGTGCACTTTCTCAGATCACATTCGGCATGGAGGTCACACGCTTTAGTAGATCTGTGTTGTTGTGGATCACATCATACATATAGATCACACATTGAAGTGGCACTTGAAATTACCGTATTTGATGGCATATAAGGCGCACGTTTTTTTGTTACTAAAAATATCTTTTAAAATTCCCCTGCGTCTTATATGCCATATGTAGGTTTAAAACTGGCGATAGTCGGCCGAAATTAGATGACGCATTATTTAAAGATGATGATAGTATCAGAGTTTTGATAACGAAGATGACGAATTTCATGAATTTGAAGATGAATAAAATTTTGATGGTAACTGTACTGTTTTGCTCAATTGTAATAATTGCTTGATTTTTATTTTGTTTTCTTATCTTTGGATATAATAAAGATTTTATACTATCGTGTTTTTTTTTTCCTATTATTTTTCGTATAATTGTAATCATGGCTTGTTTAACCAAAATAATACCTCTTAAATATAGCCTAGGCTGTACCATTTACTAATAATTTTACTAATTACTAATTTTTTTCTTGAATTGCCCTGCCGAAATTGGGGTGCGTCTTATACATCCGTGCGTCTTGTTGCTAATTATCAGGCGGCTCTTCGATACCATTGGGCAAAAATTTCTTTAGGTTTGACGTGAAATAGTTTTCAACAAACTCTTGAATCTGGGTTCATTCGAGAAAATTTTCCCCATCAAAGAGTTTAGCACCGATCGCAAAAATGTAATACTCGGTTGGTGCAAAGTCAGATAAATATGGCGGATGGTGTAGAACATAGCAACCATGTTTCAAAATATTTTCATTGGTGTACGCGACTTTGCGTTGTCATGGAGGAGGACAATATTTTTTCTTTAATCAAACTGTGTACGCTACCACTACTGCGATAAAAAAAAAACTTAAGTAAATTAGTATACACCAAATTTGTTCTTAATTGTCACATATGATTGGTAGTTTGAATGATACATTTGTTATAAATCGGTCCCCAAAAGCGGAAATTACTCATGACGAATAGAATTCGGACATAATAAATCGCCATCTTAGAAAACATATTACAGTAAATTTTGCAAAGGTCAGAAAAACGTAATAATCGTTTCGTGTATGGTCGGGTGAATATGACGAGTTGGGTAGACCAAACCGAGCCAGCTCTAGAATGTTTTCCTACATTATTCTTGTTGTATGCAGTCTTGCGTTGTCATGGAGATGAACAGTATTTTTCTGTTAAGCTTCCACAACCATGCAAAAACTAAGGTATGTTAGTGTGCTCCAAATCTATTCCTAACTGCCGTGTATGATTTGTAAACGTCATTATAATTCGTTCCCCAAACTTCAGGTTCACAATGTGGATTGCATCATATCCTTTTTTAATCAAAACATTAAAAAAACAGAAAAAAAAACTTTCTATAAGAAAAGGTCTTCTTTTCCAATACGGTACCAAGTTCTAGGCCATATTTATCTGTTCCTCTCGAATCTTTAAAAAAGCATGGGCTTTCGTTCAAACATTAACTATGAGTCTTTATTGTTTCGACATTATTATCATTTGGTTTTATTTACTAGTGTAACAATAATTTATTTATAGTGCAACACAAAGTATCCCAAATAGTGGAGCACGAATCCATGACAAAAACGGAAATTACTTATGACTTAACCTAAAAGAATTAAGCGTGTATTCGTCATCAGAACTATTTCGACTCGAAGGCACATTGATTTTTCATCTTCATCATGGCTGCTTGTTTTCCAGCACTCACTGCCATACAGGAGGACAGATATCAATTTAGTACTCTTTTTCCTTGTTTCTAGCGAAGTTTTCCTATTTCTTATTACTCTGCTTAGCTTTTGGATTGCTTCCTTGGCTATCCCAATCCGCCTTCGGATTTCAATGTCACACTTTTCGTACTCTGTTAAAACACTTCCCAGATTTATGCACTTGTTTGATTTTGGTATCTCTGATTTGCAATTCGCACTTTGGGCGCATCCTTTTGCTAACAACCATGCAGTCTGTTTTCTTGCAGTTTATGGTTAATCCTTTCTTCTCGCTTTCCTTCATTACCTTCTGTAGAAGTATTTTAACGACGACTCCAGACCTGTATTTTTCTCGCTCTTCATGGATTAGCAACATCACTGAAGCCATGTACGACCAAGTCAACTATCAAGTAAGATCTTAATTCACTTCTCTTTTCCATATCTGCGAATGCATATCTGGGTCGTTGCATGTCTAATTCTAGTTTTTTGTAAATATGTAACTCAAGTGTTTTCTTTTAAATGTTATACATGTATCCTTGTTTTTATTCAGCTATTTACATGAGTGTTACTATATTGTAAGTATAGTAATGTTTTTTGGGGTTTTTTTTAAAGCAATTCGCCCAAGCAAGGCAGGAGTTACAGAGAGTGAGAGTAAGAGTGAAGAGGAGTGTTTGAGAAAAGGATAAAGAAAAGGACAGGGATCAAGGCCAAGGCCTCAGAAGGTGTCGATTGACATTACCTTTGAATATTTGAAGATTATAGCTATCAGGGAAGCAAGTGTTAGGAAAAGAGTTCCACAGACGGGATGTGCGAGATAAGAAGCTGTTGGAGTAGAAGAGATGGCTACTTTTAGTCGTTTCGATAGTGAAAGGATGGAACCTAGTAGCAGGCATTAAATTCATGCAATTTGGGAACCAGTGAAAGTAGCTCGTCTGAGCAGTTGCCATGAAAGTACTTGTAGAAAAGGCAGAGGGAAGCCACAGCACGTCTGTGAGATAGCAATTGCAGACGGGATGCCAGATCAGGACCAACCACATTGCATATCCGTGGTGGTTTTCTAAGCATAGCTTAGATGTGGCACAAGGCCAAAAGTATGGGACAACCAGTGAGGATCGAACTCACTACTCAGTCGTAATTGTTATAACGAGACAAGCGTGGAGGTGCCCAATTGCGTGTATAGTAATGATAGCCAAGCATATACGTTGATTCTTTCATACGTCTGACTCTCCAATCTTTTTCTGTGTCTGAACAAGCTTCAATAGCAGCAGAAGCAGCGAGAGAAAAAAAAGCCTCTGTAAATTCAGTCAAGCGTGACAAGCAGCAGCGCTAGTCTCATCAGCAAGCAGATTAGGCTTGAGATTCCAAGTTCTCCACTCACGATTGTCCCACAATAGTTTGCATGTAAATAATGGTAACTCCTCATCACAGAAGTTCAAACAGAAGCTCATTACTAAACTGTGAATCAATTCTGAGAATAAGGTACATATAGACAGCAAGAATTCATTTTTTTTTATCAATATCACCCCATGCAAGGCAGTAAAGCCACTAAAACACAAGGGGTTACAGGATGTAGAAGAAGTAGGAACAGAAACATTAATAATGAGCGGGAAAAGAAGAGAGTAATCAGGAAGACAGTAGATAGCGATATTCAACTCATCGGGTCTGTTTATTTTTTTCAATTTTCGAATAAGATCCGAATCGCAATTTTTAATAAATTGTTCTGTTTTTGTACAAGTATATTCAACCATCTGTCTCAGTCTGGATTACAAGAACAGATATTTAAATTGTTGTACTTGTTCCGATTTTGAGCAAAGCATTTAATAATTTAATAATGACGTCCTCATCTCAAAAATTCCGATAAAATTTATTAAAACATATAATCATTTCCATCAGTCCCATGACCGGATGTGGTCATAGGGTCGCTGCGCAGATGAACACTTGACGAGTTCCCTCAACATATCTGGGTTGAAAGCCGGAGAGGCATTTATTCATGTGTAACGTGTAAACCTGGCGAAGCCCATCCCTCTACAGGAAAAAACAATAGCCGATATCCTCCAACACTCACCTTGGTCACAGATACGTGATCATTGATTCCATTGGATGAACACTCCGTCCTGACCGCTGACTTCAATCTAGGAAGTCCCCCACCCAGCGATAGCGTGTTAACACCGAACTGGCTGCATACATAACTGTGGAGACCAATCTACCTCATTGTGCTAGATTAACGTTGACCCCTACACGAAGGTTCAGCTTCCCTTTTGCAGGTCTTGTTTTTAATTCGCCTTAGCAGAAAAGCGTGGTGGAGGAACCGGTTTATTCGCCGATGACCTGTCTATGCGTTAGTAGTGAGTGACATGGTATCCGTAGCACTAATAGATTGATCGGACATAAGGCCAGGATGAACACAGCAGATGACAAATTGTTTGCTATCGTTGAATAATACACACCGAATAATTATTTAGCTTAGGAGTTGAACCCAGACGGACGGGACGGGACGGACAGACGCTAAAAAACATGCATTATACCGACTTTCAAAATGTACAAGTTTGTTCGTTTAATCTGTTATATTCCATTCAAAAAGGTTGGATTTGTTGTCCAAAAAAAAACTATTGAGAGTTAGCCGCTCTTTTCTTGATCACTGACAACATTTTGTAAAAATCAAGTCAGAATGCGTATTTGTGTGTAAAAAAAAAAATAATAATAATAATAATAATAATAAAAAAAAAACAGAATAAAACTTTGAAGGAAGAGGGTTGTTGTTGTTATCATTATTATTATTTGGTATCATATTGCCAGAGATTAATTTTAAGTGCATAATTACCAAGTCCCCTCCGGGGTCTATGAGCAAAAGGGGCACTGTAGGTGAGTTATCTATGCTGATTTAAGACGTTTCGTTTAGATGGAGAGAGTTTGCGGATGGCGCGTGCAGTTCCACGCAAAGTAATAATTAATCTGTTGTCGCTCTGAGATGCTGATGTGTCCAGGAATTTTTCTCACGTGATTTTTGGTACTCTTCTTTATCATACCCAATGTCATTATCATAACAGAGATAATCACAGTTTTAAGTTTACACATGTTTTTACTTCGATTTGCAGGTCGTTATAATGTGACAGTTTTTGAAATTCTTTTTTAGAAACATTGGTGTCCTGTTGGCAAGTCATATCAATTAGTTGGCAGATTCCTTTTTAAAATCTTTTATGACTAAGTCTGATCTATTTGCATTAATTTTCCTGTCGGTGAGGATTGGGAAATCCCGCTGTATAGTCACTATCACCATTTGTGACATCATTCGGGTGGTGTTTGTACCGTGTATCCGGGATTTCAATATCATAGTTCGAACAGACATGCCAATGAATATATTGTCCTTGCCTCTTTGTAATCTTTCTCAGCAAGGACTGGGCACCCTGATACTATGTGGTCAACAATTTCATCAAATTTATGGCATAAGTGGCAGGCGGGATTTGAGTCATCTTTATTTATCTTAACGAGAACTCGTCAATGCGCAGAGTGGGCGGGAGGCTGCGGCGTCGGGTAAAAGTTAACGCATTTGTTTGGCTATCCATAAGTGAGTAGTGAGTAGGATACCCCATAGTTGTAGCCCGATCTGGTGCAAGAGTATATCCCTCTGATTCTATGATACTGGCCACCCCATTCTACTACATCTCAATTTTCATAAGGTAGCATTTATATAAAATACCAATTTTATTGTAACCTAATTATGTACAGTACTGGATCATATGCAAAATAGTTGAACAATTCAGCTTGAAAAACAAAGTAAATGCAATGTATCTTAATATAAATTAGAAACATCTCATCTTAAATAAATCAACAATGTTTTGTGGCAATTTTTAACATCAACTAGAGAGTTTTTTCTTTAAAAGTTGAATAATTTTAACACATTCAACACTACGGATAAAACAGTGAATTTTATATAGTGTTTTTTTCAAAACTTAGCATGGGCAAAGCAAATTCAAAGACCCCCAGATTGACGTCAAAATCCGCGAAAATTTTTCATCCCTTAATAGTCAGTTGTGCTTAATTTGTAATGTATATAGGTAGAAAAAAGCAAATGTTGATAAGATAGCGAGTGTCACAAAGCACTTTCCGGGATCCCCAATCAGGCTTGCCCTCCCCCGGTCGAGGAGAAGTACGTACCACCTGTGATTGAAGCTTTGTGGACAGCCTGATAAATCATGAAGGCTGTTTCAGGCCCAATGTAAATCGATGTGATTTCTCATCCTCAACATGGCTGCTCGTTTCCTGGCAAGCAGATTTGTTCTTTCAACACCCAAAGAACCAAAATGTTGTCCTTCTCTTCTACTACGGCTAGAGAGTCCAGTTTGCCTAGGGAGGAGGAGAAGAGATGGATTCACACTATTCCCAACGGCATTTGTGCAAAAGCGAACGTAACGATCCTGATCGGAATTCGAACACTGCTCGTCGATCTCTCATGACAAGCCTCTAAACATTACACCACCTACACATCAACAAACTTGGTAAATAACACCTATAAATGCGTAAGCGGGCTCCTCGGCGTCAGGTAATTTTAAGCAAGCTTGTCTGGTTCACCATTACTACTAAGTAGTAAGTTTGGTCCTTAGGGTTCTCCCTACTTTTTGCCTTGTGCCAAAAATAATTACCAATTATGTGAATTCTTAAAGATAGAGTCTTCTTTGATTAGATTTTTTAATTAGCGTTGTTTTTCTTTGCGCGGCGGGTGTAGTGATTCATAAATAAGAAGCGGGAGTTGCGTCCTATGTTTGTTAGATTATTAAAGGAAGAGAAGTAGAATTCCCATAATGCATTGGAAAGACAGTTCTGGCGCGAAAAATACAAAATCTTTCTCTGACCGACAACCGTTGGACCAAAAAGATGTCTCTAAATATAAATAAGCCTAAAATCATTTCTTTCTTTGTATTACAAATCAATATATATGGTCTGTGAATAAGATGAATCAATTACGTAAGCAATTGTATGTTTAATCAAAAATTAGTCATGTTATATCTTGTTGCATGCACACCAAAAAAACTCTTCATAACTATTTCATGTTTTCGAATATTAATTAATTTAACATGTTGCGGATGGATGATATAATCCCAGATAAAAATAACAAAACCAAGAACAAGGTCTTCATATCATTCGCACTCCCACACAACAGTATCTTAGTTTCTCAGTCATTCCTATTTTAAAGTAGGTTAGGATATAGTCTGGAAATGCCGAGAGGAAAGTTTTTTAAAGAATCGTTTCTTTTCCAAGGTTTGGATCTTTTCTGTTAATTTACCCCCAAAATATAAAGAATTTATATTTACTAAAATTCACACAAAACTCTTCCAGAGCGAGGCCCTTCCATTGCACTCAGATTGGGTTGACCTTTATGATCACCCCAAATGTGGGCGACTCGGGTGCGCTATTTCTAAGTGTGGGGTCTGTATTCGCGCTCACCCAAATACAGATTTTTTTTTTTTTTTTTTTTTTTCTAAATTGTAAAAATTCCTTGCATGTACCTCGAATATCCTCGTTATTTAAGAAAAGTGGATAATTCCCTGATTTTTAGTCATTTTTCATTCTGAGGGTTGTAGTTGTTGTAAAAAAGCAAGATAAACAAATTTTGATTGAAAATTTATTTAAAGAGTAACAAAAATTTAAGAAAAAAACTTGACTTAAAATTTATGATTTCTTTGGGTGAATTAATATTTGCGATACGTAACTTTACATTACATTATTTGGGGTGAATTTACAGAAATGATCCCAAGAATTCATTAGGCAGTTTTGTGCGATTGAGACTAAATTTTTAAAAAGTAAATAAATTTAAACAAAAAATATATAAATAATTAAAATAATAAAAAATAAAATGATTTAAACAACCCAAATACTTTCATTGATAAACTATTCGTTGAAATTTAGGGACGTAAGTGATTTTCTCAAGAATCTCATTCAAGGAAGAAAGGTAGTTCAATTTCTCTATAAATATAGCCTACATTAACTGCCCCCCACCACCAAAAAAAAAAACTAACTAAAGTAAACCCTAACTTGCTCACGCGTGTGAATAAATTGGATTTTACGAAGAAATGAATTGCTACGTTTTTTCAATTCTTTTCAGTTTTTATGTACTTGTTAAACTTTAAGCTGACGTTTCCGGTCTATTTCAAAATATATTCTTTAAAAATGTGTAGTGTGTGTGTAATGAAAGGTAAAATCGTGCCCCAAACCCAGACAATATAAAATTAAAGAGAGAATAAAGAAAGAATAGCCGACATTCCTTTCTCACTGCTTCTATTTATTTTTCTTTCACCTCCTTTCTTTAATCTATAACAATGCAAAATGATGACGCCTACAGCCACTTTATTTCCCTCCTTGACTACAAAAAACACACACGTTATTGTAGTGATTTTGCTTTAGGAAGCCTCTACTTTTTTCCCTTTGGTTTATTGGTGCTTTTCCTGTCTGCCTCCTTCAATGAATTACTGATTTAAGAAGGAAAAAAAAGCCAGACATTTCTTATGTAGTTCTGTCTGTGTCAACATCAACAAAACGTTTTCAATGCCTTTCAAACAGCATAAACACAGACACAAAAAAGCTATAACAAACCTGGCCTTTTCATAGATTATATAAAATAAAAAGAATGTATCTCACATATTTTGCTGTCGTTAAAAAAAAAGGCAATACCTGTCAATCGCTTTTCAAATAAAAATATCGCGAAATATGTCTCAAACCGTTGCTAAAGTGAATTAAAATGGTCACCTGGTTTTGCAAAGTGTCATTCATTTAGGTACTGCTACAAAAATCGCGATTCCTAAGGTTTAAGTTAATTTTTAAAAAATGAAAAGGCTTGAAGCTTTCATTTTTTTTTAGCATTAACTGAAAGATAAAGGATTAAATTTACTATTTCCAGTAAGCAAAATACTCTGTTTCAAACAGAAATTATTATATTGATTTGAATCGATTTAAAAAAAATTTTCAGTAACATCGTCAAAGTCATCCATTTTTGAGACATTTGTAAACACAAGTTAAAACTCGGTTTTAAAAATTCTAGCAAAAATAAAATCTACTTTTCTGAAACTTTATTTGAGCTGATTTAAAATATAATTAATCTGAATTGAAACAAATATTTATTTTAAGTTTAATATATCGCAGAAATTAATTTTTTAACCAAACAGTAGCTGTGCTTTTAACCGACAGAAGCCGCCGTGTTTACGTGTTTGACGAGGCGATGACAAATTTAATGTTCTACGGGGGGCTTTATCTGTAGAACATAATTTAAGAAAATGACGTAAGCGCCTTTTTATATAACTTTTAAGTACTCGGTAATCTTTAAAATTTATGAAAATATTTTCCGCAATCTAATGTTTTATTGAATTTTAGAAATTTCGGCTTTAAATTTGATACAGTTATTACTCTTATTTTCTTGTAATGGTCGTCCGTACTTACAAAAATCTGCACGTTCATACACTAAAAAAAAAAAAAAAAAAAAATTCTTTTAAAAATCTTGGTGCGTGATGATTTGTATTAAGCTTTATGATTAGTAAATATAGTTTCACTTATATCCAAAAGGCGGAAATTAATACAGAATTTTAAAAGATTTAAAACTTTATAAATTATTATAGTTAAATTTTTTAAAAAAAAATAAACACTTGTAAAAATTCATTATTTATCGAAAAAAAATTTATTAAGACAATCTTAGCTAAAAGCAATCTTAAAGCTTTTCTAATTAAATGTCAGTTTTATTGCATTTTTTTATTTTACGATTCGGAACAGATTTTCGTTAAATGAGTAACTTAAAAAAAAAGTAACTTAACTTTCGTTAAATGAGTAACTTTAAAAAAAATAGTGACTTAAATTCTCCTATGAGTCCTGCTTTTAACTAATAAAATAAATAAGCGGATCAAAATTTAATTTCTCGAAAGTTCATAAAATTAAGAGGGTAACATATCTCTCAAAATTTTCTAAAAAAATAAATATTTAAAATTAAAAAATAATTTCATTTATGAGTAAGTTCTGAAAATGTGAAAATGTCATTAAAATCCAACAATTATTTGATTTTTGCAAGAATTTCCAAAACAATGTCTTTTTACCGCAAAAAAGACGCTAAACTTCCCATTAATCTTTGGCCCACCGATGACGAAAAAAAAAGATTTTTTTAACCAAAATTTCGAACGTGCTAGAAAGGATTTGAAACAAAAAATATTTTGTCCTCTTAACATTTTTTTTACTAAAACTTTGGGGCCTTTTATGCCCTTTTTAGCAAACTATTACCCTTGGGGAAAGGTATGAATCCTCTTCTCCCTCCAGCTATGGGTAAATAGCAGGACAGACCAGGTTCTATAGCCTTGGATGGCAACTGGTCTGCCGCAGAAAGAAATGGCAACTTACTGCGGGAAAAAAAACTGCCTCGTCAGATGTATCGAAAGTCTGTATCACAAATGGCACTGACTGATTTAAAGATTTATCAAATTTTTTTCTTAATGTTTACTTTTTATGATCACTGTTTTATTTTATCTTTATTTTTATTTATTTATTTTTTTTTGCATCTCTGTGTTTAATATTTGCATTTTCTGTACAGAAAATTGGTGCGTAGCCAAAAATAGACAGCTGGTTTTCAGCTGTTCCATCTTCAACCTAGCTGACCACAATTACTAACCCATTTGCACGAATATTGTTCCTTTCACTAAGACATCACACTCACTTCACAGTATTTTCTTTGCACGGCATTTGCTCTATGTACAATAGTTGGGGGAGGGAATCTAAATCTGTACTTATTTTGACTTAAATTTTAAATACTTTCTTTTAACATGAATTAAGGAAATGTCTATTGGAATTTTGTTGTCGATTTTGAACAGCACCTGATTAGTTTAGCTCAAAGGTGAAAAACTTGTCCGCGAACTTGGGATCAAGAAAGTAGTATTGTTTCGACAGATTTTGGGACCCTACTGAAGGAAACTGGTCCACTCGTAAAAAAAAAAAAAAAATAGGAAAAACATTTTTTTGTGATTAATTAGCGTTGATTAAACATTCCTTTTAGAAGCACTATCTTCTTTGTCCTACACGAAAAACACTGCCTTAAAAAAAATCTGCATAGAAAAGGAGATCTATTCATAAAGTCCTGTGCCATTTTTACGCGAGTTTAAAAAGTAAAAAACAGTTCAGGATTTTGAAAAAAAAGTTCACATTTTTTTTTATGTATTTTTTTTTTTAGCTTTCCTTTTAAAAGAATTAACATTGTAGATTATTGTAACAAAAAAATGGCACCTAATTCAAATTTGGAATTGGTCAACTGAACTTGCTTTTCTGTTAAAAAAACTTGTTTGTTACGGGGTGATCACCATAAAAAAGGCAAACACAACTCCTATTGTCAATTGGTTGCTTTTTTTTTTGCTATTGATAGTGTTTATGGGGAAAGAAGGAATATTATTATCATCAAGATGGGCTTGATCTCAGGGTAGGACCACGCCCATACCATAATTTAGCCTGAAAAATCCCAAATCTAATAAAGACATTGACCCACTTTAAATATTTCAGCGTTGGTAAGTAAATATTGTCGCGTTAATTTTCATTTTTCACAACTGAAGTGTTAGGTAATAAGCAACATTCTTTAAAAACGTTTTTAATTTAGTTTAAAAAAAAACATTGCTTTATTCTGACTGTAATAAATTAAAATTTGTTCGCCTCTTAACAAACATACTTGGTGTGATTAAGGCTAATTTTGTTGACTCAGACTGTCCTCTCCCACCCACAAAAGCGAAGGGAACACGTAACCCATTAAGTGCAGTAGTAAAATTTATTGCTAACACAAACCATTCACGTTAGAGACCTATCATTAAAAATCGCAACAATTTAAAAAAAATATTTTTCTCTCGTTTTTTTTTTGCCCAGTAAAATGTTATTTAATGAATGAACGAAAAAGTTTGTCTAAAACCAACAAACTACCTGTTTCTTTCATTGTTCCACTCACTGGATGATATCCCTTTAAAAATGCCACCCAGGGCCGGTGCAAGGGTCTTCTTGTGCCCCCCACCCCCGAATATATAACACGGGGCCACTCACTCTTTGCATCTCAATTTTCATAAGGTAGTATTCATATAAAATACAAATTTTATTGCAACCTAATTATGTACAATATGCAATATGTGATGAACAATTCAACCGGAAAAAATGAACAGAAATACAATGGAAATTGTCATTTCAACTTTTTTAAATAAATGTTTTGCGACAATTTTTAACATCAACTTGAGATTTTTCTTCTTAAAAATTGAATTTTAAACACATTCAACATTATGGATAAAAAAATAATGAATTTCATAGTGCTTGTTCGAGGCAAAAATACTCCAGTCCAAACCAAAACAAATTCAGTTTATTCACCTATTTAGGCGGAAAAAAAGATCCCAGATTGATGTCAAAATCCGCGAAAAAATTTTGACCTTTAATGATAAATAGTCAGTTGTGCTTAGTTTAATAACGCATATAAATGTAGGTAGAAAATAGCAAAGCTGCAAAATGTTAAGATAGCGAGGGTCACAAAACATTACTCGAGGCCCCAAATCAAGCTTGCCCCTGCCCTGATACCACCCCATAAATTTGTTTCCGTAAAAAAAATTGTTTGAAAACAGCAGGAGAAAAGATTTTATTTTTAAGCTTAAGGTAACTACTTGTAAAAAAAATAAGTAATCTTCTTTAAGAAGCCCCCTTAAAATTAAAAAGAAGACCTGGACACACCCTTCCTTCAATCTCCTTTTTTTAAAAAAATATATGCGTATAAAGGAACATTTATTTTTTATGATGAACTCTATAATATATGAAAAAGAAAAAATATATTACAAACTTACAAGCGAATATTTTTTTAAGTCAAGTGAAAGTACATATATCCATGACACGAAGTTGCCACCAAGTAGAAAACCTTCGGCAAAAATACTTTTTTTACTTGTATACCAACGTAAAGTTTACTTTCTAACCAGAGATATGTGAATTAACTCGGCAATTTGCTTGTTCAAACGCGACGGTTGAATGAATTTAATTTAGAGATGTAGAATAAGCACTGCTAGTTTCTTTTTACTGTTTAATAAATTAATTCTAACATCGCTGTTGTTGTAATTGTAATGTTGTGTAGTGTAATTTTTAACAACATGAAATATTTTATTTGAAGAAAAAAAAAAAAATTTTTGGCTAAATAAGGTTTTGAGTCCCCAAGGTAGACGACGACTTGAATAGAACAATTAGTTATTCCTAAAATTGTGTAAAAACCGTGATGCAATCTCATCACAATGTTTGGGCAGGTACATACAATTCTGGTTTCTGTTACTTACTAACTACCGTTCGGTTATTGCATAGTCAACGGTTTTGTTGTTGTTGTTGTTGTTATTTAAATCAAGTCGTTGTCTTCCACAAGGATAGTGGACCCAGTAAACAGTTATGAAGACAATCCCTTTTTTTCCCTTTTATGACAAGTCAAAATAAAATGAGATTATCCCAAAAATAGCCGAAGAGTTTTAAAAATGCATCTAGAGACCTAGAGAGTTGAAGCTCAGCAATCGAATAGATTGGTGGAGGAGTATGTAATAAATATTGGACTGAAATGTTGATTTCTAGTTGTTGGGCCAAATGTAACGCCTGTCTACCTGGGAAAACGACAAGCTAAAAAAAAAAAAGGGGTGATAGGGTTCCCGTGTTACATTAAAAAATATACGGTCGGAGACGGTTCATTTTTAGGGTCTGTTAGGTTTTCCCTCCTATTCTTTCTAATTACGGAAGCCCCTTTTTTAAGCAAGAAGGTGTGTGTGTGCCTAATTTATAATTAAATGATACCTACCTTCATTAAAACATCATTTCAGCTGCAGTGAAACAGTGACCCAATAATAGCAACAACAGGTAAGATTTTTTTGTTTTTTGTTTTGTTTTGTTTTTGGGGGGTTTTCTTAAAAAAGAATGAGGGTGCAGGCGTGTGACGCGGGAAATGTTTGTGATACAAAAGAAAAAAGCGTCACGATATACATAAAAGAACAAGCCGGTTTCGTTTTTATGTCTTCTTTTTTTTTGTCCTTTCTCGAAACTTTTTTTTATTTATTCATTTTGTATATAAACCAATATAAGTATAAAAAAAAATAAGGAAAAAAAATGAAGAATTGGAATGAATGTGTCAGTCAGTGTATTTGGGATAAAGAAAGAGTTATCCAAATTTCTTAGATGAAGCATTAATTGTCAGTGAAATTTATTTCTATCCCTCCTCACTCCCAACTCAATAAATTCCGTCACAGGCTTGTAATTTTATTTCGGAAATGTCAGATCCACGCGATCACCGAAGTTAATCAACGTCAAGCCTGGTCAGTAACCTTGATAGGTGACCGCTTGGGATTACCAGGTGCTGTAAGCTTGGATGTGCGGGTGGTGTAATGGATAATTGCTCGGAATTTTTAATTGAAGAGCAGGTCCGATTCCAGTTGGTCTCGTTACATTCACTTAGGCGCAAATACCCTCGAGGAAGTTATGACGCCAACTCTTCTCCTCACCCCAGATATGGGTTAAGTCCTGTATCACTAAATCTTTATTATCTAAAAAAAAAATAATCTTATTCTTATGTTAAAAATATTTTCTGGCTTTAAATAACCTGCAAATGGTTGATAAGCCGTAGAAAACGAATCAGTTACTCAGTCAGATCTACGCCTGTGAAATGTAAATGCATAAAAATCTCTCTCCTACCTAGCTATTTAAATTTAATTTTTTTTATACCAATGTAAATACCCCATTTATTATATTTTCCAGACACCCTGTTAATTTTCTTATTTATTCCAGATGCCCCACCCATTATACTTTCCACCTTTTTTTCTACCTGTCAGTTTCTAACCTCCTCCTCTTTTTTGTTCCCAAAACAAATTAATTTAAATGTTCCAACAACGAATAATATAATTTCCTATGACTCCAATCCAATGTTATTTTGTGGTTACCCATGTTTCAGTAAATGCTGTTATTTATTTATTTTTATTTCATCTTTATTTTCTGACGTTTACCGGCTTGCCTGTTCAAGAGAATTATAACAAAATTATAATGTGTTCTGTTGTCGAGTGGACTAAAACACGCAGGATCGGAAGGGAGCGAAGATTCAAACCCTGCCTGAGAACAAATCTGTTTTAAATTAAGTCTCATAATTTTTTTTTTTTTTTTATTTATATTTAAGGTGAAAATAAAATTAATACCCTTTTGCTCATTTATCTTGAGGGGAGAATATGTTGCAGGAATCATCACTTTTGCTGTGAGTTGCAGATGTTTTTCAGCAAACATTTAATGGTCCCTGGAACATTTGTCCCACAAATAATATTTGGTGGACTCATGTGAGTCCAGGTAAATCTAAAACACAAAACATAGATTTTAAACAACTGACAATCATATATGCATGTATTAACAAAAAGAAATTACATAAGACGTACACAGTTGAAAGTAAAGGAAAAGGCATTAAAAACTTAGCTATTAAGTGTGTGCGTTGTTGAGAGAGAGAGCGTGCGTGCGTGTGCGTGTGTGTGAGATATGGTCAAATCACGATGGACACACCGGTTCCCGTTCGATCACCGAAGTTAAGCATCGTAGAGCCAGGTCAGTACTTAGATGGGGGACCACTTGGGAACACCTGGTACTGTAAGCAGTGTGGCTGTGTGGCTGAGTGGTCTAAGGCGTTACTTTAGAATCATGAGGCACCGAGTTCGAATCCTGGCTGGAATTAATTCAAGCACAGGGCACCTTTGGCAAGTGTCTGTTCCATAGCCACGGGTCCACCAAAAACCATGTGAGGAAATTTGGGAGAGGAAACTGTGTGGAAGACCTCGTGGGCCGAAGCTAGCACGATATCACAAAGACACTGTGATTGCGAGTTGAGGTGGCCAGCCTTGTTCAGTCATGTTCACGCTGGGTTCGCACCAACGCTCTAAAAAACTGTTAATTGGCTCTGCACACGCCAATAACAATATAAACTGCAGGTGGGCTCTGTGGGCATTTCCCAGTTGGGAAATTGCAAAAAATGCCTGTGCAAATGTTGCAATATGCGCTAGCTAGCTGTGCATTGCAACGGGTGTCCTCGATATCGAGTGGCCAATTATTATGTGTGTCAGTTCAGAGAGACGAACGTGTTCCAGTGCAGATGTCGTCATCTACAATCTACTACATCTTGGAGCAAGAGGAAATAAAGGAAGAGGAAGGCACCACCAACGGGTGTTTGGCAAAGCCAAGTGAGATAACTCACAAATATAAAAATGTATATAGCATAATGTAAATTAAATGATTAAAAATGTGTACATAGATAAATATAATCTAGGTGTGTTCTTTTACACCTGCTTTTTAGAGAAGTGTTTTTAATAAAAAATAAAAAAAAACAATTTAAAGAAAGCCAGACGCTTAATTAAAAAAAAAACTATGTATGTATGTGTATAGCTGGCCACTCATATTCGAGGATACCCATCTACTAGAGAGTCTATCCAATCCCTATTGCAGACGCTTTCTCAGGCACATTTGTGTTTATTCAACATTTACGGAGACCACCTGTGGTTTATATATATATATATATATATATATATATACATTTTGTATTTTTCCTCCAGTCAGAAGGGCGGATTCCACCTATGTAAATTTAAAAGCTGAGATCTATTTGCTGCCTCTTTGAGGATATATAAGACAGGTTAGCAGATAATATCAGAAGGTGTAAGTATTTCAGAGAGACCAGAAGACCTGAAAATTTCGACCTGAAGGCATAAATATAAGTTTCTAGAAGAAAAAGCTATTTTGGTTTAGTGACATCAGTTTATAGAGTGACGAAAATTGTTAGTCACTGGGAGTCAACACGAGGAGAGGAAGTTGCTTTTTTAGCACGGGCAAGGCATCTGCCTGGGCCAGTTCACAAGCCTGTAGCACTATTTTCCTGCTGGGAAAAAGAGGCCCTCATTGGATACATAGATGATTAAATCCAACCCTCTTGAATTACAGAAACTATCCTCGGCTCTTAGTCCTCATGGTGGGAAATACCCATAACTCACTGTTTTCCTGCTCAAAACAGAACATAAATAAAGTAATTAACTTTTTTCTTCTTAATGTTCACCCAATACAAGGCTCAAGAGCCACTCAAGGTAGAGGGTTACCATATGAACTTATTATGGTAGGAAAGAACAAGCGTTAGGAGTATAGAGCTGAATTACCGTCCTATCAGTCTCCTACCCCTCTTCGGCAAAATCTTCGAGGCCATTATCAACGCCGAAGTGATTAATCACCTGATATCCCACGATCTGCTCTCAGACAAGCAGTATGGTTTCCGCTTTGCCCGATCTACTGCCGATGTGCTTACGGCCATCACTGAATTTGTCTACCAAGCTATCCATAACAACGGTGAAGCTCGTGCCGTGGCCCTTGACATCTCCAAAGCATTCGATAGAGTCTGGCATGCCGGCCTTCTCCGCAAGCTCCAGGGTTATGGTATCACAGGTTGATTGTTTGACCTAATACAATCATTCCTGTCAAACCGGGATTTGAAGGTTGTTCTTAGTGGATTCATCTCCAGATCCTATCCCGCTAACGCAGGTGTTCCTCAAGGCTCCATCCTAGGCCCTACTCTGTTCCTCATATTTATAAACGACCTTCCTGAGGCCATAGACTCCCAAGTCAGCATCTATGCTGACGACACCACTATTTACTCCTGCCTCAAACACAAATCTAGTGTGGCGGACAAAGCTAACCTGGCAGCTCAAATTGAAAAGGACCTCCAATCGGTTGTGATCTGGGGTGAGAAATGGATGGTTAACTTTAATGCTTCTAAAACAAAACTGCTCTCTATCAACCACCACAAGGATCCATCCCTGCATCCGATTAGAATGTCTGATGACCAACTTCTCGAGAGCTCCTCCCTGTGGCTGCTCAGCCTCACGCTGTCTGCTGATCTGAGATGGAACAAATACATCGAGTCAGTTGCATCAGCCACCGCAAAGAAAGTTGGTTCTCTGTGCCGAGCCAGGAAATTTTTCTCCCTGGAATCGGTCCTTCAAGTCTATAAATCGACCATTCGCCCTTGTGTGGAGTATTGCTGCCATATATGGTCTGGGGCCCCTGCTGTTTGCCTCAGGGTTCTTGATAAGATCCAGAGATGGATAAGCAACGTGATTGGCCCTGATCTGTCATCTCATCTGCAGTCGCTCTCTCACAGACGCGATGTTGCCTCGCTCTGCCTTTTTTACAAGTACTTCCACGGTAATTGCTCTGAGGAGTTGCGTTCGCTTGTCCCCAGGCCTCGTGAATTTAAACGCCCCACGAGGCTGGCATCCCGCTCCCACCCCTACACTGTGGAAACTGTTAGATGTAGACGTCTCTTCTACTCCAATAGCTTCATGTCTCGCACATCTCGCCTATGGAACTCCCTTCCCTATTACTGTTTCCCTGACAAATACAATCTCCAAAGGTTTAAGTGTAGCGTCAATCGACATCTCCAATTGCCTTGATCTATCCACTTCCCTTCTCCACATCCTTTCATTTTTCATTCCTATCTGCCCCCTTGCCTTGATCGACCCACTGTCTTTCTCAATAACCACATCCCCTCCCTTGCCACTCCTATCTGCTCTTCCTCCAACCCTTCTTTAACCCCTTGCATGATAGTGGCCTCAGGCCTTGCTTGGGGTGATACGATTAAAAAAAAAAAAGAAAAAAAAGGTAAATTTCTATATTTAAAAATAGATAATAAAATGACCTAATGTATCTTTTATTCTCCTTGCACTTAGACATATAATGCTACCCTTGGAAAGAGATAGGAAATATGTTGCTCTTCTCCACTCTCCAAGGCCCACATTAAGCATTAGTTCATCTGTGATATACAAACACCTTAACGCAACTCAAGGAAAGAGTAAAATAATTCAAAGAAATTAATTCTAAAAATGAGTTATGCCTGAAAATACTTTATATACAACACTAGGATATACAAATGTCATACCAAATATGTAATCTACATCACAATTTGTCCCATGCATAGAAATTGAAAACACACATGAAAAAAAAAACAAGCAGTATGTGAAGGGGCAAGTAAAAAGAAGGCCCTACTTGTAATGACCCTAGGAGGGACATGGCCAGTCCTGGTGATGTCTTTTACTCTTGTTTGACGAACTGTCACTGGCTACCAAATCTGTCTGTATTGTGGTTTAAGCAGACTGTCACTTTACCCTCAAAATTCTTTAGGACGTGAGTAAATTAGTCCTGTAAAAAGGGAGATAATCACCTTCATCCCCACACATACTTACAATTTTTTAATGCCATATCCTTTCAAGATATAGGTGATCACAGCTCTCCACAGAACCTTTGTCTGTGATTTGCCATGGCTTCTTGGGAAGGATAGTAGAGCAGTTTTCTATTTCTTTTTCCTCAGTTTGGAATTCAGAGGTGTCCTTCTCTTAGACTGGTTGCCTTCCAAGTCTAGCAAGCCCAGTATACTCTTTTATTTAATCCAAAACTGAGGGTGGGAAAATAGAACTCGCCTCGTCAGTTTGCCTTTTCTGTGCCGATAACCAGTACCTGTTGTTCGTTAATAATCAAAATTAATCAAAAGAAACTAAGGAACATTTACCTGGTTTTGCATTTGGTTGTCTTTAAATCATTTTCAAACTTCAACAATGTTAGAATTACGATAGGAAATAAACCCTATTTCCAACACAATTACATATTTAAACACACACAAACTTTATCTACTCCCCCCCGCTCTTACAAGGGATGCTGAAAGGCATATCAGCAGATTTGACTGTGAACTAACCACCCAAAGACTTTTACAACTCAACTAATTACTATTTTTTCTCTTTTTTTTTTTTTTGACTCTTTTGAATTCATGTACATATATTTATAAATACAAGTGAATTATTTAACAGACCATGTTTTCTTTATTTTTAATTTATTATAGTTTGAAATTTGGACATTCAGAATTTTAATAGAAAATGGATGACTGATCCGTAGACGTATTGGGATGTCCAAGGTCGCATTCCAAAATCTGGGCAGAGTATTGCAAGACAGGAGAATTTCACTGGTAACAAAGAAAAGAATACTGAGCTGTTACATGACATCTGTCCTCCTGTACAGCAACGATTGTTGGACGATTTCCTAAAAGATGAAGAAGAGACTCAAGTTGACAGACGTGGTGCTACAGAAGGATGCTAAGCATAATATCACGGACCAAGCGTGTGAGCAACGATAAGGTCTTAGAGAGGTTGCAAACAAGGAGGAGGCTTATATTTAACATCAGGAAGAGGCAGCTGAAGTTTCTGGGACACATAATGAGGAAGGAGGACCTGGAGAATCTGATACTCACAAGTCGAATAGAGGGAAAGAGAGACAAGAGAAAAACAATGCGTGACATACCTGGCGGGCTTAAGCAAGGGGATGACAGAATGTGGCCTGGGGGAGGAAGCAGAGGGAAGGAACTTGTTGAGAGCTGCAAGGGATAGGAAGAGGTGGAGAGCCATGATCGCCTACGTCCTGAAAGGACATGGCACATAAAAAGAAAGAAAGAAGAATTTTATGTATGACTAAAGTGGATCATCCGGTGGCGGGTTTCACTGTTTGTGTGTGGGTTTAATCTTCTGATTAAAATGTCTCAGGTAAATAGTTCTTCAATCTAATTTAGAACTGTCTGCTCTACATTGTAAGGTAGAGAAGCAATTTATTTTTTGACCGTTGTCTTCTTTCTTAAAAGTAAAACCAGTTAATAGATATAATTTACACACACCATTCACAGAAATTGAATACAGCAATTTGCAAAATGCTTCCTTTCATGACACCTAAATTTGAACAATTTTATAAACTGTATAATTATATAAAAGTATAAAGACTTACATGTATTAGGTTGGTGCAAAAATAATGTCGTTTTTTTGACGTTCAACTTCATGTGAGAAAACGACATTATTTTTGCACCAACCTTGCATATAATAATTAATTATTAAAAGGTTTATTTTTAAGATCTTCCTGTCCATGGTGCATGCGTACATTTGTTCATTCAGACAAAGTCATTCACAGATTATTAAATATTTTAACTTATTCAGTTAAAAAAAAGAAACACGCTAATATTTATTTATTTTATTTTTGCAACAGCAGCAGCAGCTCTTAAGTATATTTTCACTTAAAAAATTTTTTTATGAAATTTGTTTTTCGTCTGTAATTACTTTAATATGATTTCCTTCTTGAAATGAAAACTATGTCAAGTTTGTCAATTCAAATCTGCACTGACGCAAGTTAGTGAATCATTTCTTTACTTTAACAGGTCATCCGAAAACGATAACCAGAACAGAAATTTATTTCTCGGCTCTAATTCACGTATTTAGGGTAGAGAATAGTTTATGCAGCTTGGGGTGGCTGAGGGTGTGAGGGATGAACTGCTGCGTTTCATTTGTAGTAAATATGAACATGACTCATAACGCCTGAAAAGAGATACTTGAGAAAAGTTTGTAACACAAACAATAGCCCAGGTGCACGCGGTAAGATCTCCTTCTCATGAATGTTGTTTGTATAAAATAAAAATATATTTTTTAAAAATGTGCAAAAGTTTCTGACATTTTATTTATTTACCATTAACATTTATTTTCTATTTTACTTTTTTGATAACTAGAGACTGGGTTATAGAATCCAGGTAAAAAAAAAAAATGTCACAGTGGAGGTGGGAGAGAAACTGGACAATTTATATAGAAAATTTCCAACACCTGGTTGTCTTTAAATCGTCATCTCCAATCTTCAATGTTGTTTCCTATGGTCATTCTATTCCCAACACAATTACGTAGCCACATACATAAAACACGCCAAAACTTTATTTTCTACCCCAAAACAGACAATGTTTACAAACGTGTCAAAAAGATTCCATAATACAACACACCGTTTACATCAAAGTGTTTATTTGTTAGAGATTAATATTACCATGTGAAATATTTCACCAATTAAAGAAAACTAAAACCATATTTTTCTCAAGCCTACTTTCAGGAAAAAAATTCATATAAAAAGCCACAGGCTTCAATTTTGAGGAGCAGGGATGTAACTGTGTCCAAACTGTTTAAATACAAGAGAAGCTGTGACTACATAGCTTTTTTCCCTCTCTCCTTTTTTCTGTGACCAACTACAAAAAGTCTTTTCTAAACTAATTTGACTCAACACGGGAAAACTCACCCGGTCCGGACACCGGTAGGATTGACAGATCGATAGCTCTTTCTTGATTCGGTGGGTGGTGGTGCATGGCCGTTCTTAGTTGGTGGAGCGATCCGTCTGTGACCAACTACAAAAAGTCTTTTCTAAACTATAGCTTTTTCTGTGCCCAACTACAAAAAGTCTTTTCTAAACTATAGCTTTTTCTGTGACCAACTACAAAAAGTCTTTTCTAAACTATAGCATTTTCTGTGCCCAACTACAAAAAGTCTTTTCTAAACAATAGCTTTTCCTGTGCCCAACTACCCAAACTAAGACTATTTTTATTCTTTTTAACTCTTGAATTCCTGTACATGTTTGTAAATACAAATTATTTATTTAACAGGCATACCCAGGTTTTCTTTTATTCTTATTTTATTATCGTTTGGAATTCCGATGTCTGGATTTTCAATATAAAATGCCCAGACATCAGAATTTCCTACTGTTTCTGTGTCTTTCTTTAATGGAATATTTTTGAACCCTACCCTAACCCTAGTATCCCTAACCCTAATTCTAACTACAGCATGACTAGTGGAAATATTGGATCTCCGTGCTGTTATGGATGAATAATAGCTGGATTTAGTGAAAAATAACTTTTTAATGAAAATTAATTTTTATGCTTCCTGCCATGAAAATTATTTCCGATAATAAGTGCTGTTCAAAAATCTGCTACAGTAGATTTACGTATACCAAGCATATCACTTGCATAACCAAGTTTCTGTAATTTTATTACTGGCTATGGGATAATAAGCAATAGTAATATGATGGGAATTTTTGCACATATCTAGTGATTCGAATACCTAAAGCATTGGTCTGCAAAATTGCTAAGCATTTTACTCTAAAAAGCAAAATTTCCCATACTGCTTAAATGATTGTGGATGTAGTTTAAATTAAGTAATAGGCTTTGTTCTCATCATTTCGGCTTGTTTCGACTCCTGAGTTTTCTCTTTACTTCTCTTCCACTCTCCGCCAGACTTTCTCAGCAATCTGGCAAAAATCTGAGTGACAAAGTTGCAACAGACAAAAAAAAAAAAAAAAAAATCACTGGAGAGAAAAAGGCTTGGCTTTTATAGAGTTCCACTGGGTGATCTTATTCCAGTTACCAAGAGTAACATCTCCATTACAATTTAGTCTCTAGCTGGTTGATTGAAAGTCGTGAGCTCAATCACTGTGCTGGGCAGGACAGTTTACTTTTTTTTATGTTATTCCTTTCAACCACAGTGTGCAGGAAGTATAATGGTTAGAGGCTCAGAACAAGAAATCGGCAAATTGAGTTCAGATTTCATTCATGTTTGTTGCATTCACTCATACACAAATACTCTTGGGAAAGATATGAATCAATTTCTCCTCCCCACCAGCTATGGGTTAAATAGCAGGATTGACTGAACTTACCTAGCCATGGCTAGCAACCAATATATAACAAGGACAATTCTAGATTCAAACTAAAACTATACAAAGATGATTAGACGTTGCATACAGCTACTTTGACTTTAAAACAAAAACATGATGGATTTCAACATCTATGGATAATTTTACAAAATAGCAGTTTTGGGGAAGAAGTTGTTCAAATGGAACTTCCTTCTTACCAATAGGATACAAAGGGAATGAAGATGGTTTGAGACTGTATACATGACCTGAAAGGTCTTAGCTGTGAAGGTCTGAATTGGTGGAACTAAGGAATGTAGCTTTGCCATCGAAATAGCAATAAAGTAGTGAGAGGTTTGCGATGTTTCAACTCTGGGAAAGTGGTTGTAGGGTGGAAAATAATCCATCACCCTAAAGGACATGCCAACACTTTTTACTTCTGTCATGGCTGAAAAGTGAGAAGTGAGCATCAATACTCCATTTTGGTTGGATTTGACTTGTAAAGATAGAGCATGGCAGAAGTTGGATATTTTCTGGAGTGGCAAAAGAAAGCAACCATTTTTCCAGTCTCTTTAAAAATAGATTGTGTGTACAAGTTTCACTTGAAGCCCAGGGTGAACTAGAAGTTGAAGGAAGACAACAATTACCATGAAAGTATTTATAGAAAAGGTACAGGGTAGCAATTTTACAGTGATGGGGAAAGTGACTGAAGCTGAGATGCAAGATCAGGACCAATAATATTGCTGATTCTTCTTTGGATTTTACAAAGGATCTCTAGCAGCAGACCATATGTGGCAACAATATTCTAAGCATAGGTTAATGGTAGCCTTACAGATATGTAAGATAGATTCCGGAGAGAGAAATTGTCTAGCATGACACAGTGAACCAACTTTCTTAGCAGCTGACCTGGCAATGGATCCTATATAGTCTTTCCACTTACCTCAACATTGAGCTAATATGCTATGATCCTTGGAAGAAAGTGAGTGACACTTTCGACCAAGGCAGAACTGTATGTTAAATAATCTAGTCATTTTCATAACATTTACTGTACTTGTGCATGTAATAAATGCAGTTATTAGATGGTCCTGTGGGTGTCAAATTCTCCAAGCCCTCTTTCCTTATGTGTCCAGAAAGTAGAAGTGTCCTTTTTGTTTCCCTTTTTGTTAAAACCTCCTCATTGCTCACATGCTTCATTCATGATATTTTCAGCATTCTTCCATTGAACCACTTTAAGTTGCCTCTTCAACTGTGAGGCGACATTCACTGTCATATCAGACGAGTGATATTACAAAGCAGCTCAGCATTCATTTTTTTGTTTCTAACAAAGCAACAACATTTACATAGGGTTTTTTGAGAGTGCTTTCTGTCATCCGGTATTTTCTGTGACCCAGCAGTGCCCTGGTCCCAGTGGTGCCAGATTGGACAGTAATTTGGGTTTTTGAAGACATTTTATCCCAAATATCTCTCAATATCAGCAAAAAAGAGAAAAAACAAAAACTTAGAATTATTCAAACAATTGTGTTTTTTTTTTCTTTTATCAAATCAATCTGAACCAAGGTCGACACATGACTACTTGCACATAAATGTGAAACGAGAAATCTCTGTATTGTACATTATCACCCACCATCCCCGCAGCCCAATTTACCCTAATCTGGAGTTTGTGCCATCACCCCACTTCCCTCCCTTCCCTTTTACTAGTCAACATATCCTGACACTTGCTATACTTAACCTCACAGACAGTAAGGGGAACCTTTAATCTTGACTCTTGTAATAATGATACATAGCTGTAAGTAGAGGTGGAGTTCTCTCCACGACTGTCAGACATTGTTATATATATATATATATATATATATATATATATATATATATATATGTATTTTCTTTGTTCAGTGGAAAGAAGTTGTCTGCATTTATCTCTTCCATACGAAATGAATTGCTACCTCCAAGCAATTTATAATCATAGATAAAAGTAAAGTGAAAATAAGACCTTTGCTGACCTAAGGATCAGTTGCCAGCCAGGACTTAATTAAAACCAATTCCCTGAGGCTCTTAAATCTTTATTGTTGGTATCTCAATCCTACAGATTTTATATATTAAAAATACCATCATTAAAGATATTTTATGATTTTTTTTTTCAAGAGATTAGCTACCATCTTTATTTTCCTGTCTTGAAATGTCATTTTTGAAGAATGTAATGGATGCTTTAATCCAACATTATTACATGTTTTAGAAAACATCTGTTTTTTAAACAATGAAATGTCTATTGGCCTAGAGATTGAAAGTCTTAATAAGGAAAAAATATATAAACTAAGCCTGAAATTATTCATACCACTGCAAAATTTGTAATTTTCATTGAATGAATGCTTTTCCTAACCTAAATCAACACCGAGAAATAATGAATAAAGAATAGGAGACAAAATTGCATTTCATTGTAGTATTTATTATATATATATATATTCCTTTTCGGTATTTGTGAATTTGCTGTCATGCCAGTTGTAAAAAGAAAAGATTGGCATTTGAGAATGCGGCAATGAAATTTATTAAAGTCTATACAAAATGACATCTTTATTCGTCTGTTCCTGTTGATCTTGGATTCTTCATATTGATCTCAATCTCTTTCTCTCGTCCTGGGTATGACAATAAACTACATCCGTGTCCAGGGTAAGACAATAAACTATGTCCAACAGCAAGGCCTCTGATAATACATTTTTGAAAAATAATGTTGCTAGCTGTACGTTTTTGAAAAAATATTACCAGCTATACAATTTTGAGGAAAAAATATTAACAGAAATAGATTTTTGACAAAACAAAAAAATATATAATCCCTGGAAAAAAAACAAAAAAAGAAAAGCTGTCAGCATTAAATGACCTATTGAGGTTGATATGCCGTAAAAGAAATCTCTCCCTCTCTCTCTCTCTCAAAAGAGTGGTACAGAAACTCCCAACTTGTTACTCGTAAGGTTTATCTTCATTGTTTTTTTTGCACCCCCCTCCCCCGTATATAGCTCATACCAGGTAATACCAAAAATCTGAATCTAATTTTATGCCCGTCAGGAACCTTTGATCAGTGGTAACCCCAATATGTACTGGGTCTACCCAAAAGATACAAAAGTAAGCTTTGTACTTGGTGTCATATCAAAACACCAAAACAGATGCATCAGAAGGTTAACCTAGAAGGTAGCCTCATGGCCACTGAGTGCAGAATTGTGTTCTCAAAGGATGTTAGTTAGTGCACCAATATAAACAGGCAATGACCCCAGCTGAACTTGGGCTATACCCACATTGGACAACTGGATGACAGAAAGTTATATAAATGCATAACTTACAAGATGGAAGGTAGATTCCCTCATGTCCTTGCAAGAAGATCAAATGTTTTTAAAAAAAAAAGTCCCCAAATCACATACCCTCCAATTTGACTGAGTTAATTTTACTGATCAGATATTATCAACATAACAATGAATGCATCATTTGTGCTGAAGTTGACTTAGTTAAATGAATCTTTCTCTCTCCTACTCTCACTCATTCAAGTTAATTCTATTTCATGATGTTTGATTGTAAAAAAAACACTCTAAAACAGTGGTTAACAAAGTTAATTAGAACCAAGTAATAATTTGAAAATTGCTAACAGCGTGTTCTGTGTTAACAGTTTCTTCTCTTGCATTTTTTGTGTGTGAAACTTACATCAAGCTTGTTACCTTCCTGGCAACTACAATCTTCAAAAATTTAGATGTAAAATGTCATTTTCTGTCCTTGCTCCTAAATGTTTTTCTCAGATCTTCTCATTTTCAGTAACTCCTTGCATCTTAGTGGCTTTATAACCTTGACAATTATTATCTTCTGTCTCTATGAATCCTGCTTTTATTGTCCTCTCTCTTTAATAATGTTTTTATCAGCTCTTTTCATTCTTAATAACTCCTTGCATCTGTTAAGAATTTAATAATGTTCTTTTTGAAAGCATTTTTAAAGTACCTAAAATGGCTGCATTGTAGATGTTCTTAGCATGGGTTAAATTTTCTTCAAATCAGTTGTAGATAATTTTCATTACAATGCTTTTAAAACTGCCAAATTTTTTCTCAATGTTTTACAGACTCGAAGGGTGTCACATTATGTGTGGCATTTTTATAGTAAAAAATTTGGCTAATGATTAAATCTCACGTCAGTTAAATGTGGCCAACACCTTGAATTTCATTAACACATGTTTTAATCTTCACGTGTAGATTTTATTCTCAGAACCCAAAATAAAATCAAGTATTTGAAAGTTTGCTCAAGTAAACATTTTCAAAACAAAATCTGGTTAAAATTAAAGTCAAAATGACTGAATCATTTCCAAAATATATTTTTCTTTCTATTTTCTTCTTTTCTGCCTGCCATCAGCATGGCTGATGCTAAACTCCAGGAACGCAACACTCTACACCTTCTTGAGCTGATATTTTCTACTGACATGAAGTGGAGCAACTATACCAAATTAATGGCTACGTCTACTGCTATGAAATTTGGCTCACTGTGTCATGCCAGAAAATCTTTCTTGTCAGAATCCATCTTGTATATTTATAAATCTATCATTTATCCAGGCATTGAATATTGCTGCCACTTCTGGTCTGGTACTCCTGCTGTATATCTCAAGATTCTTGACAAAATTCAAAAAGAGTCTGTAATATAATCAATCAAGACTACGTATCTCGGCATCAATCACTTTCTCACTGATGTGACATGGCTACACTCTGTCTTTTCTACAAATGTTTTCATGGCAATAGTTCTGATGAGCTCTTTTTCCCAGTGCCTTGACTACATGAATTTAAGTGTTCTACTAGATTGGCAAATAATTCTCACCATTTTACTATTGAACTAACTAGATGCAACCACCATTTCTATTCTAATAGTTTCTTTCCTTACCTGTGGAACTCCCTTTCAATTTCTTGTTTTCCTGACACCTACAATCTTCAAAAATTTAAATACAACATCAATCACCATCTTCTGTCTAACTGAACCCTGTTCCTTTATTGTACTTTCCTCATTTTTCCTGACTAAAGTCTTCTCATTCTCTTTCACTCTCTGTAATCCCCTGCGTTTAGTGGCAATATTGCCTTGCTTGGGGTGAAATAATTAAAAAAAGAGGAAATTTTGATCTGGAAGGCAGGCCCATAGACTTTGATGAATAAATTTAATCCAGGTTCACATTACATATGAGACCTCACAGAGATACTCCACATATATCCTATACGTGTATTGTAAAATATTAGGAAACACTTGGATATATGAATCACTATGATATTTGGGTACCTCACAATTTAATGAATCCCATTTCCATTTGAAATTCTCTGCTCAAACACAACAAAATAATGCATTTTTGAAAAGTATGGTGATGAAAAATGGATTGTTTACAACAATGGCAAGCAAAAAGAATTTTACAGAAAATTAAATGAGCCACTATTAAAAAGCTGGTCTGCATCCAAAGGTGATCTGGTCGGATTGGGAGGGCATTATGTATATTTCCACAAAATCAGATGTTGAATTTAGAAATGTACTGTTCCTAACAGGTAACAATCAATGAAAATCACCTGGAATCGGCCAATTACAAGAGTGTCTTCTTCCATCAGGATAACATTAGACATCACATCTCTTTACAGGCGCAACAGAAATTGATACAGCTTACCAGGGATGTCCCACGACACTTAACCTGACCTTGCACCTTTGGCTTACCACTTATTTCGATCCCTACAAAATATCTCTTAATGGGAAGAACTTCAATTCAGAAATCTGTAAAAAAAAAAGACTTGGACCAGTTCATTACTCAGCCATATGCCATATTCTCAGTAACCACTTATGTCTTAGTGGCTTTGTTGCCTTGACAATTGCTATCTTCTGTCTTCATGAATCCTGTTCTTTTATTGTCCTCTCTCCTAAATAATGTTTTTCTTGGATGTTTTCATTCTCAGGAGGATGGAATCAGGAAGCTGCTTATCAGATGGTGAAAGGTAGTGGAACAAAATGGCATATACAGTGTAACTCGGATATAAGAGAGTTGTCGGGACCGGAGAAGAAGTCTCTTATATCCGGGTTTGGTCTATTATGTATACATTAACACAGGCTCTAATTTGGGACCAGAGAAAATCTCTCTTATATCCGGGTTACACTGTATAAAAATATTCACGAAGTCTATTATGACTTGGTTTGTAATGCTGAAAGAACGACAAAGTAATTAGTGCAATTATGAAAATAAATTAAATTAATTCCTAAGGTGTGTGTAGGCAATGTGAAGAAGAAAGGTCAAGGTCGAAGTGTCTGCCTGGGTCAAATGTATAGAGTAGTAACGATAGATGCAACTCTAAGTTCTATGTTAACAGTTTCTTTTCTCACACTTCACTTGTGGAATTCTCTTCCAACTGCATGTTTTCTGTTTTTTCATACCCCTCATGGGGGGGGGGACAGTAAATACTGTCCGAGAGGAGGAGGAGGAGATGTAGGCCCCTGTCCATTGTGGCCAGTGCATTTGGATGGGCTAAGTTATATTTCCATATTATTTTTTTTTGTCTGCCAACTCGATGTTTTCCTATTTATTCTGGAGAGAAAAGTTGTTTGACACTATACAGTGAACCAACTTTCTTAGCATTTGGATAGTTTTTACATGTACTAGGTCCTAAAAAAAAGAAATTTCTTCTCTACACACAAGGAAAGTGCAATAAAAAAAACTTAACCAAAATACCTAGTTAGTTCTTTTCAATGAAACGTGTATTTGATGGACTTCTGCCCAAGTACACAATCTTAATATAGTGGAGTCAAAGTGTTTAGGTGGGTACATGAAACACGTATTAGAATAAAGGTCTGTAAAAAATGACCCCCCCCCACACACACACACTCCAACACCAATCCACCATGAATATGACCCCCCCACACACACACACACACCGGTGCACCATGAAAATACTTTTTATACAGCCTCTTATTTCTCTTGTTTGCGCTTACAGGTCAGGTCCTGACACTGTCAAAATCTGAAAATCTCCTCCCACACAACAAGTATGTGTTGACAATTGAGTGACCTTTCTATTGTGGCTGATTTTTCAACAAGAACACAGGTGGGTTGAAAGGTGGCTGACTGTCTTTAGGGATGGGTAAGGGGTAGCCTACTCACTAACAAATTTGTTCTGTCATTTCACTAAGTGCAGGAAAATTATCTATCTCAGTCTAGAGAGAGAAAGAGATTAGATAGATAGATATGAACAATCATCTAATCTCTCTGTCTATGCCTCTAATACATCTATCTTTTCTCTCTATTTATTGAATCTCTCTCTAATCACTCTCTCTAGTCTCTCTTTTTCTCAGACTCTCAAATCTCTCTTCCTCTCTCTAATCATATAATCTCTATCTGCTTGCCTAATTCATCTGTTTAATCTCTCACTCTATAGTATATATATATATGTCAAATCTATTTCTGTCTCACTAATCTAATTATCTAATTCAGTGCTTCCCAAATGGTGCAGTGCGGCTGAAGAGGATTAGCAAAAATTGTTTATAGTTACGTTGTTCTGGAATTGTCATCATTGGTCGACTGAACTTGCTTTGTTTCAATGACTTTTGTTTTGTTAATATTAATTACTTTATACCCATTATTATTAAAAAAAAAATTTTAAATATTATTATGGACTACTTGTAATTGCATGCATGAGTCCCAGTATAAACAGTTATAAATAATTATTGACCATTTTTATCAGTGTGATATTTTTTCATTATATAAAGCATTAAGAATATAGTAACTAGGGTCCGCAAATTGGAGGAGAGAGTTATCAATGACAATGTTCTGACTCTGAATCCGTGGTTATCTCCCTTTAACCCTCTCTCTGTTTTATTATTTTTAAATGTACTTTTTATCACATAAAATTCGGTGAGGCATGAGCAAATTTTCATTCTGAAAATGTGACCCACTGGAAAAACATTTGGGCACCACTGGTCTCTTTCATCTGTCTAATCTCTCTCAATTCAATCTCTCTCTCTCTCTGTATCTAATATCTTTATCTTTGTAATCTCTCTCTATTTAATCTATCTATCTATCTATTTATATAATGTATCATCTGCTTTCTAATTCATCTGTCTGATCTCTATTCAATCTCCCTCCCCCTCTAATCATCTAATCTCTCTCTATCTAATATATCTACATTACTTACTTTCACCACTTCTAAGCTTCATGGCTAAGACCTGCCATGTCATGCACATTGTATCAAAGCAACTTCATTTCCTTCATATTCTATTCTCTTCAGTTAAGCAGCTTCTTTCCATAGCCGCTGCTTTGTGGAACCAGCTCCCAAGAGAATGCTTCCTCGATCACTACAATCTTAACCTGTCCAAGTCTACGGTCAACCGTTATCTTCCCCCACATCTTCCCATAAATTGTGCCTCTTACTCTGTAACTCTCTACATTGAGTGGTTTTTGGGCCTTGTACAGGGTGAACATCATTGTTAAAAAAAAAATTCCCCAATAGTCACAAGTAGTGAAATTCAAAAGGTTGAGCTTTCAAAAGTAACACCAATCTGGCTGCCTCCTTAATGAGGCTGTAAATGAAATCAGAAAATGGTTTTGGAACAGTGATTCTTCTTTTTTGTTGGCAATCATGGCTCTCCACAACTTCCTATCCTTTGTAGCAATTAGCAAAGTTTGTATTTTGACTATTTCTCCTAATCCCTGTTCTGCTAACCATTTGTACAATCTCATTAGATAGCTTATACACTATTTTCCCTTTTAACTTCAGTCCGTCCTCTGAGTGTCAAATTTTTCAAGCCGCCTTTTCTTATTATGTGCTCTAGAAATTTCAATTATCTCTTTTCAGTACTATAGATACATGTCCTTTTTATTTCCATTTTCTTTTAAACTTGATTGTTGCTCATATATTCATGGTATTCTCAGCATCCTTCTGTAGCTTCAAGCATTTCTCTTGCTTCTTTTCTATTTGTGAGGAGGTGGCTCAGTATTTACAGCCATATATGAATATTACATAAGTCCAGTACTCTTTTCTTTGTTTACAATGAAATTTTCCTGTTTCTTAATACTTTGCTTAACTTTTGGAAGGCATCTTTTACTATCCCAATGCACCTTTGAATTTTGGTATTGCATTTTCCGTCTTCTTTTAAAACACTTTCTAGATATTTAAATTGTATTTGTTTGATTTTGACATCTCCAATTTGTAATTTGCATGTTTGACTGTCCCTTTTTGCTGACAACCATACATTCTGTCTTCTTACAGTTGATATCTTGTCCTTTCTCTCTCGATTTTCTTTACTACCTTCTATAAGAGTTGGAGTTTCCATTCTGTTTCGGCTATCAACACTGTCATTTGCATATCTAATGTTTTTAAGATTGTAACCACCAATAACGAATCCTGTTAGGACTTCAACTTCTCTCAGGATTGCTTCACTGTAAAGGTTGATTCAGTGGTTGATAAGTTTCAGATTTTTTGGTATCACAGCAACAGAACATCTCAATACCAAGAAAGGAAGAACATGTGTGACTGTGAGTCACATTGCATTTTAAATTAGAGATTAAAGATTTCCTTCCTGTTTTACATTTATAAGATAGATATTTTCATCTTGTTTTCCATTTTAGATTAAATAATTTTGTCCTGTTATACATTATAAGATAGATATTTTCATCCTGCTTCACATTATAGGATAAATATTTTTGTCCTGTTACATTTTTGATATATTTTTACATATTTCTTTCTCTCTCTGTCTATATATATATATATATATATATATATATATATATATATATATATATATATATATATATATATATATATATGGTTAAAATATAAACAATTGCGTTTTTAGCATGAAACAGACTGCCGCATCTGGGTGTGACATTAATGTTCACTTCAATATATATATATATATATATATATATATATATATATATATATATCTATATATATATAGAGAGAGAGAGAGAGATAGAGAGTGGATGTAAAAGTAGGTATACACTACAGTAATGAAAAACAAAATGTATTGTATTGATTTTACAAATATATCAATACTGTTTATAATACTGTTTACCTACTTTTGCTGGCCACTGTATATAGATTTTTAAATTTGTCATCTTCCAGTAAAAGAATTTAGACACAAGGAATTATATAAATGGAATATATATATATTATATGTTATATATGTAGTGGATGCAAAAGTAGGTATACAGTAATGAAAAACAAAACATTGATTTTACAAACACATTAATACTGTTTATAATACTAACTGTTTACCTACTTTTGCGGGCCTCTGTATATAGATTTTTAAATTGTTCATCTTCCAGTAAAAGAATTTCTTTAGACACAAGGAATTATATGAACAGAATTATGTAAATAATGTAAACAAGGAATTAGGTTTCTTTATATTTTTAAAGTCGAGACTGTTACTATGGTAACAGGACTAAAATATGCAAAATGAAGCCGCTTGGCAAAGATTGACCTTAAACTCTGTTGTGCATACACACTGAGTTATAACACTTTCACTTATTTCCATTGTTTATAGCAGTGATTGGAAGGAGAATGTGTAGAGTGTGGTCATCTCACTACAACACAGAGATTTTGATCATTTGATGGAATGTCCTCATGGCCAACAACAAAAAATGTGAAGAGGCAGCTGCTCACTATCCCAAAATATGATTCTGGATAAAGTGTGTGGATTCTAAAGGTGACTACTTCGAAGGAGATTAAATGCTGAATTGATATTTGTTATAAATATTTTCATCCTGTTTTACATTATAGAGAATTTTTACATCTGATTTTTATTAATCAAACAGATTTTTATCACTTTAAATGTTATTTGTAGTGGATACTCATATTTGCGTAGACACTCCATTTATTTATTAAACAGTGTTTTTATTTTATTTTTCACGTACAGGCTTATTAAAGGAAAATTTGTGCTCTTCAGCAGGAATTGAACCTGTGTCCCTCAGTACAAAACTATATGCAGATATGAAAAATTTTGAGAGATCTATGACAGGAGAACTTTCACTTAAAAGCATGAAATTGCTTTTGCCTGGTTGTCCTTTGTGGCCAAGTAGTAAGGTGTACCTGGCTAAACAGTAATTCCCTCTGTCCTGTGGGATGCAAGTTTGATTCCTTCCAAAGAATGCAAAGTTTTCTTTTATAAGAATTTCTTGAATATTCAGGCTGGTAGGTGAAAATAAATATACTGTTTAATTAAAAAAAAACAAAAAAACAGAGTGCTTACTCAAATACAAGTATTCACTAAAAATAATGTTTAAAGTTATATTATCCTGTTTTGCTCTGCAAAGACTCACTAATTAAACAGCTTTCTTGGTATTCATTTAAAATCTTGGAATCACATAAATTCCCATTCTTCTTCCCTGGCTTCTTTCCAAATTTCTTAACAAAAAGTATCTTATTTACAATATTTTCATTGTTCGGACTGTTGTTCTCATCTTCTTCACCATATTCACAATGTTTCGGCCATTGTACGCTCTGGCCTTCCTCAGGATCTGTCTATATTTCTGAGATGAGGTATTGTAATTATTTATGCTATATACATTGTTTGGACTGTTGTACTCATCTTCATTGCTATATTCACAACATTTCGGCTGTTGCATGCTCCATCCTTCTTCAGACGTTCTCAAGGACACATGGCCCAGTGGATAAAATCATTGGTTGAATCCAGTGACTTCACCCAAGGAGTTGTGAAGTTCAATACCTAGTTACAGCAAAGGTGAACAAAAAAAAAAAACAAAAAAAAACAAACTTGGAGAGTTGAGTTAAAGGAAGATAACTGATACTAAGACATCCGGAAGAGGCATGGCATGTGGAACTAGAACAATCTGTCCCGGTGGACAAAATAAAGGGTTCAGTTTGAAATTCAAATCACCTGAAGAAGGCCAGAGTGTATAACGGGTGAAACACTATGAATATGGCAACAAAGATGAGGACAACAGTCCGAACAATGTAAATAGTGTAAATAATTACAATACGGTACCTCATCTCAGACATATAGACAAAAAATATCTTGTTAGCTGATGAGTGGGTGGGGGATTTTTGAAAACCACTTGAACATAACACAACTGTACAATCCTGACATTTTTTTTACTGCCATATTCCCTCCAGGACGCCACAGTTCCTCTTTTCTCTGTGAATTGCCACAACGTTTTTGTTAAAAATAGTGTAATGATTTCCCGTTGTCTTTTCCATGCATTTGAATTCAGCATTCTCATTCTAGAATGGCTACCTCTCAGAGCTAGAGAGCACAGTTTACACTGTTATCTGAATCATAACCGAGGGGAGAAGATAACTTTTTCTAAAAACATCTGTGAGACAGTGAACGCAACAGATTCGGCTTGCTTGCTGATAACACTTTCTGCGCCGACGACTATTACGCGATACACACATCTCACTAATTTTTAGTTTTAATGCATGGACCATGGGAAATAACTCGTATTATATACCTATTAAATTATCTCCCCTGCATAACGTCTAAAAAGACAAAATCTTACCTATTTTTTTAATGACAATTCAATTTTCCTTGTTTTAAATTATAGATTAGATAATTCATTCCTGTTTCACATTATAGAATAGATATATAGCTATTACATAATATTTTTTAATAATGAGTATAGCTTTTATCACTAATAACAATTGTACTTCCAATTTTTTAATGACTAAATAATACTGACATTTTGTTAAGACAAAAATAAAATGAAAGTCTGTTGTAGTGTTTTTAATTTTAATGCACTATGTGTATTTTGGCCATGACGAATATTTGATGAACTAAAATTTCCAAATGAGATCAATATACTCAAAGACTCAAAGTCTTTGACACTGGAATTGATAAAACATTCTCTTAATAAATTTTGGTAATAACAAAACAAAAAAAAAAAAAAAATTAATACTGATAATTGGCAATCTAAAAAAGATTTTTCCTGCTTTAAATACCCTGCAAAGGGTTGATAAGCCGTAATAAATAAATGAATCAATCAATTAACATTGCAACTGCATGCACTTATCCCAGCATTTCTTAGGCATTTTTAAGTCTGCAAAGTCTCAATTTCAACAGCTTTGTCAAATTATCCTTAATCTCATCCACTGTCTGAAATCTCTTTCAATGGCCATTTAAGCTTTGGTGCAAAAAGCCAGAAGTTATAGGGAACTGTATGCAGTGGCTACTGACATACCTGGATGATACAATGTTCTGTCATATGAGATATTAAAAAAGATGTATATTTTCCAGCCAGTCTGTAAAATCCTCAGATGTTTTTCTGATTCCCCAACTATCCATCACCAATTTCCATTGCATGCATTCAACCATCTTGGATGTTTTGCTTCATGAAGGCCTTAAAGAATGGCCAATTTTGAAGCCTCAGTGCCAATATTTTATTCAGGCTTCAATCACTGAATCATCATCTCCTACGTAAGTCTTCTTGATCATTTAAATGGTTTCCATGGATAAATGGGTCAGATCCAAGCAAAATCTGATGCAAATATTTGCTGTAAATGGGACAGATTTTTTTTTTAAAAATCAGGATTACCCCAAGCAAGGCAGTAATGCCACTAAAACACAAGGGGTTCAAGGTTGCGGAAAAATTAGGAACAGAAACATTAATGATGAGCAGAAAGAGAAGAGAGTAATCAGGTGGACAGTAGATAATGATTGACATTGCATTTATAGCTGAGGGGAGAAGAGTTGGATTCATGCCTTTCTCAAGTGTATTTGCACATAACCCAATAGGAAATGGAACTCTGCTCACTGATTTTCAAATTTTGAGTGGTTATCCATTACACCACCTGCACATCCAAGCTTACAGCACTTGATATTCCCAAGCAGTTACCCATTTAGGTACTGACCAGGCTCAATTTTGCTTATCTTCAATGGTCGTATTGGAATCAATATTTCAACGTGATGTGGCTGTAAGCCAAAACAACATTTGCAAGTTCACCAAATATTAATAAGAATTTCTGCAAAGGACACTCAATGTTGCCACATCTCCACAAGAGAATGTAAGACCCTTGCAGGATTAAAAGGCACATCCATGCAGCCAATATTTGAGGATAGATCAACCAATGACATGAGGTCTTGAAATGTAGTCATAGTCATCATATATGTGTGTGTGTGTGTGTAATCAGTTGAAATACATTTAGAACATAGATCTGTAATAAAAAATGAAAATATTTTTGATGCACCCAAATATTTCCTTACAAATCAAAATCTGAAAGTCTTGAGAGATTCAAAATTCTGAAGCCTTTTGGCCAAATTTTGGTTCAATTAAAAGATAGACAACAGGAATTTGCATAGGAAATCTTCATTTAATCTAACATTTTTATAGGGTGACCATATTTTGTAGCCTTTACCTTTTTTATATTTGTCAAATCTGAAAAGGAATACAAGTTTTAAAGAACAGAGATGTGAGAGTAACTGATTTCTTGCAAATGCATGGTCTTGTAGTAATTCTATTAGTAAAATACAGAAAAGCATCTGTAATGTTATCTATTCTGACCTGTCATCTCAGCCTCTGACCCTTTCCCACCAACATAGCTTCCCTCTGCTTTTTCTATAAATATTTTCATGGTCATTGTTCTGATGAGCTCTCATCTTTGGTACCTAGACTTTACGAATTTAAGCACAGTATCAGATTGGCAGCAAGGTATTATCATTTTAGAGTTGCAATGTCAAGACATATCCATGAGTCATATGCTGACAGTTTCTTTTTACACACTTCTCGCTTGTAGAACATTCTTTTGGCTTCTTGCCTTCCAGTCAACTTTGATCTTCAAAAATTTAAATGCAATGTTAATCATTATTTTCTGTCTTCTGTTCCTTTATCATTTCTCTTCTTAATAGTATTTTTCGCTTTCCCATATTTCCTTGCTCAGTAACCCCTTGCGTCTTAGTGGCTTTATTGCATTGCTTGGTGGTAAAATGATTTAAAATATCTTAGACAATTAATGACTAATTCTGATGCATAAAGGATGAAACGTGTCACACAAAATGTTTTTGACTTTATCATTAATTTGCCTAAAATGTTCATAACAAAGTATGTATCGTAATTTTCTAAGCATAGCTTATACTTTTATATATATTTTTTTTTTTAAAGCAATTCAACCCAAGCAACGCGGGAGTGCCACTAGCACACAAGGGGTTACAGAGGATTGAGAACAAGTGTAAAGAGGCATGTTTGAGGAAAGGATACAGAGAAAGACAGGGAACAAGCACACAGTGTCAGATGTCGATTGACATTACACTTGAATATTTGGAGATTATAGTCATTGGGGAAGCAAGTATAAGGAAGTTCCATAGACAGGAAGTGTGAGAGAAGAAGCTGTTTGAGTAGAAGAGACAGTTACATTTAACCGTCTTGACAGTGAAAGGGTGGGACCGAGATGCCAGCCTGGTTGCTCGCATTAATTCATGCAGTCTGAGAACCAGCAAAAGTAGCTCATTGGAACAGGTGTCGTGAAAATACTTGTAGAAGAGACAGATGTGGCACAAGGCCGAAAGTATGGGGAACCCAGTGAAGATCAAATTCTCTATTCAGTCATAATTGATCTAGTGAGACAAGCTTGCTAATACTATATCAAAGTGCCCCGTAACAAAATGTGTATGCAACAGTAAAAATGTGCGTAAATTTCATTTATGTTTTGCAGCTGTCAAACATCTGGTACGTATGTAGTTCTTAAATTAAACAAGTTTGACCACCACTGCCATAAGGATTACATGTCCCAAGAAAAATAAATGTGTTATTTATAATTTCTGGGATGAGGAGTTATCATTATGCTTGGACTAATGTCCTTATCTTTTGTTATCACAAGGCTTCGGCCATTATGCTCTCCTGCCTCTTTCAGGTGTCTACTAGTAACCTTCATGCAATTTCCAACTGAACATGTTATTTAATCTTCAGGAGATACCTAAAGGATTAAAGAATCGGTTCCTTTCTCATAGGATTGACTGTTTAATTGCTACGAGATTTTATACAATATTACATACATTATTTACATGATTGTTGACTTGTTTCTTTATGACTTAATCCTTTTCAGGTTATTTAAAGCCAGAAGATAGTTTTAGATAGTAATAATTTACTGATACAAGTCTTACTAATTAACCTATAGCTGCAAGAGAAGAGATGGATTCATACCTTTCCCAAGGGTATTTGTACATACATACATACATACATACATACATACATTCATTTTTATATATATATATATATATTAAATAATTAAGCAACAACCTTAAGTTTCCATGACTATAATTTATTTCCCCAGAAAATATATTTCGCACATTTTGTCAACCCAGTTAACCTTCATTGAATTCCAAGCGGAACCCTTTATTTAATCTACAGCAGCATTTTTCAAATTTCTTTTTTTACTGCGACCACAGCAAGAACATTTTACATTGCATTTGCAACCTATTATACCTACAGGTAATAAATCAAAGACAAACTCTGTTCACTAGGTTCATTTATTTAGCATCGATAATTTATATGTATATTTCTTATGATCCGCACATACCGGAATTGTGTATATCCATTTGTATGAATATGAAATTTTTTAAAAAAATAGCCCATTCTTAAATTTTGCCAAAACAGTCAAGATTTCAAATGAACACAACGCATCATCTTACTACCACAGAAAGAATGTAATTGACTTGGACATTGAGTTGGGAAATTCACTTTTAGCCCTGATTTCACATGCAATGAGTTATTCAACAATCTTAACAGCTTTCACTGGCCACGAAGACAAACGTACTGCACACCTATGTAGCTAAGTTTTGGCACAAGGTCTCTTTTTTTGAGAGAGAAGTGATGTCACTCAATCCGCAATGAGTTTGATGATCAAGATACAGAAACTCAATGACATCAGACTATATATATATATATATATATATATATATATATATATATATATATAGTGTATTTAAGCAGCAATTTTTCATTGATGCAGGTTTCATTAAATAATATAGACAAGTTTTGTCTATTTATTTTATTATATTGGTAAATACCAATGGTTTCCCATACTTAATACTTCTCGTTTTCACTCTCGCGTGGTCATGTGTGACGTCACGAGCTGCAATGCGATTTTCACTTCTGCGTCTCGTATACACGAGTTTGTCGTTGCTTTGAAATTTTTCATGCAACAAAAACAGACTATCATTATTGTTTTGTCTGTGTATTGGTTGATATATTGAAATGTAATTGTCATCTTTGATAATGGCTTATGTGAGCCGAAAGCTTAGATTGGATTTAAACATGTATCAATATGGTGATTTCCTTTCATCTTTCAATGATAATGTTATTAAGCTTATCAGACAATATGAAAGGAACTTACTTAAAATAAATAGACAAAACTTGTCTATATTATTTAATGAAATATGCATCAATATATATATATATATATATATATATATATATATATATATATATTTAAAAAAACAAAATATAATACAAGCTTACCTCAGTGAAAAACCAATAATGATTTATGAGTGCTGTGCAATATTTAGAGTTTTTTGGATTTTTTTATATTCTGCACTTTGCTTACACTTGTGTATTTTTCTCTTATTTTTTTGTCACATTCTCATTCCACTGTTCACCTTTTGGGACATCCTGCATGGTTCTTCCCCCCTTTTTTTTTTTTTTTTAAAAAGTACCACTCAGTTATTGCTTTTCCTGTTTCTCTTATTTACATATTTCATTATTTTCATGGATTTTTTTCATGGGTTTGTCTTCTTAGTAGACATTTATTTTGTTAGTGTCTTGAATATAAAGTAGTAGCTTTTAAGAATATCTTGGACATCTATCAATTAAAACTCGGCCTCTCATTACAAAATTACTTTGAAGCCAAATTTGGGATCATTGTTGGCCATATGACTGACCAATGCTTCTTTTGAGTGAAATTGAGTTGACAAAACTGTTTCAAAGCAATCATTGGTTGTGTTAGCATGAAGTTACAAGTCATTGTGACTGAGGGTTTAAGCATACTTGCCTTATTCAACTACTAATTATAGTAGATAATGGATTGTACACTCTCTCTCCCAGAAACAATAACTAACGTTCATTTGGCAAACATGGAGCTTTGTGCCTGCAAAGAAAATGAAGTGTCAAAAGGACACCCTCTCCCCATGACACTGCTTTTATTAACTACCTGCACTCTTTGGCAATGTTTGTTTCAAAAACTGCTGATTAGAATTGTAATAAAATCTAAACATATGATAGTAAATTTATACAATTTTTTTCATTCAGTATAAACCACAAGTTGGCCAAGGATGAAGTTTCTATCCTGCAATAAACAAAGACGATCAATTATGAAAACCAATTCATTGGCAAATACTAACCATTTACTTAAATATCAGCCAATTAAATATCATTCTATTTTATGTCACTGTCAAGTGTTCAGTCTTAAATATTTAATTTGTTTTAGTCCAACTTAAATTTTATTTCAATTTTTTAAATTCAAAAAGAATCAGAAACTATTATTGTTCTCTTAATATGAATTTGGAGAAATCACATCTGTTTTCAAAATAACCAATTACTGCTATTACTTCACTTAAAATTTGTCCCTTTAAAAGTCAAAAATGAGTCTTAAAACCTGTTTCTTCCAATATTTAATAATTTAAAATTTAAGTAACATGGATTGAAAGTAAATTGTTGTTAGTCTGGAAGCTTATTCAGCAATTTAATCTTACTCGCCACAGCTTCAGAATCGAATGCATAGATATATACAAGAAGAAATTTAAGAAATGAAACTAACAATTTTATTTAATAAGCAAAGGTTATCTTCTTATGCTTCCATTGCAAAGAGAGATTAATCTTTTATTTTTAATAAATTTTTCTATTTATTTAAATCTCAAGTTAAGAATAATTATCCCTGTTTGTTTGTATGCATACCCCTTTTGTACTAATGTATTTGACGGCATTTTTTGTTACTAAAAATATCTTTTAAAATTCCCCTGCATCTTATATACCAGATGTAGGTTTACTAATTTTACTAATTTTTTCTTGATTTGCCCAGCTGAAATTGGGGTGCATTTTATACACCGTCAAATACAGTAAATACAAATGCAGTCTGGAATAGTCGTGTTGGTGGGAATTTTTTTACCTTATAAAATAAGCATACCATTTCAAATAGACATTTGGAATGAAGTAATCATGTTGCAGAGAAAATGATTTGAAAATAATGTGTGCTGTACCAAATAAGCTGAATTGAAAGAAATAATATTATCACGCCAACACTTTTATTTAGTATTTAAATATTTAGTAGATAAGAGTAACTGAAAATTGGTTTGTGAAGTTGACTGTGGAAGTAATGAGACAATGTGAAGAAATTTATTCAGAGAATGCATTTTGCCACTTTATGGCAGGCATCTTCAGGTCGGAATGAGAGACAAGTCTTGTATGGAAGTTTTAAGGAAGGGGTAAGAAATAAATTTGGAATGAAATAATCATGTCACAGAATATGATTTTAAAAATAATAAGCATGTTGTACGAAGTGACCTGCTGTAGGGGGGACACTGAAGGAAGCAAATTTAATCATATTGGCACTTGCATTTGATATGCAAGAGTATACAAAATATAAGAATATATCTGTATAAATAATTCTAAAATGTTTACTGTGCTTTAACCTTTGACTTGCCATCAATTGATGAGTTAAATGTTTTCCCAACAATATGGGCAGCATTCATTCAGGCTTCTTGTCTAAATTAATAACTGGTGATGTTAGGTTCCATCGTTTCCTGGAGTATTTGCTTGCAAAAAAAGCTGGAAGAAGAAGCCAAAGACAGTGCAATGTCTGCATGGATACTTTTCGAAGACAAAAACAGCAAAGTGACAACTTGGTACAAAGAATGGCTACCAGAAAACAGCTATTACAAAAATCAATTCTAAGACAGTGTCAGATTGGGGGGGAAATGTGTGGCATTACAAATGCTTTGAAAATCTAGCAACATAAACATGAAATGATACAAATGAGGATTAAAAAAAAAATAAAAAGAGACAAAACAATATTTTCTCGAATATAAATATTCGATTTGCAATAAATTTTTATTTCATCTGGGGGGAGCTTGGGGTCTGAGAGAAATCAACTCCTAATTTTTTTTATTTTTTTTTATTTTTTTTTTTTTTTAACCAAATAGGAAAAGTAGGGACAAGAGGTTGGTGAACCATGGAGTAAAACTATGGAAGCGCCAGGCACCAAAGAATCTGAAACTGTGGTGGTTGAAAAGTGTGTCCATCATCTTTTGAGGGATTTGTTTGAATTTCCTGTCTGTGGAGGTTGGAGTGAGATAACAAGATACCCCAGCTTCTTAAATTTAAGGGGGGAAAAAAAGTCATTTGGAATCTATTTAGTTCAAATGCACTTATTTTTTTTTTCTGCATGTTTTTATTTTTTGTACAAAAATTTTTTTTCTCTTTAGAATTTTTCTTTGAAACTGATTGATTTGTTGTTTTTTTTTTTATTCTTTAACTGAAAAAAGCTTTTATAGAATTTTGTTTTCTTTAAATTCCTTTTTCAGTTTTGTAACACATTTCAACACAAAAGAGAAAACTGATTAAAAAAATAATCCCCAAAAAAAAAAAAAAAAAGAGAACTATTTTTTTTTTCTTTTAAAGTCAGTTCTTTACTGACCTTGACATTATCAATAACAAGGAGCCCTTGCAAATCACACATCCCATCATGCATTGCTTAAGTAAATAATTTTATTTATTTATTTTTAATTTTATTTTTTTCATTTTAATCTCCAGGAAAATATCAGAACTAAAAGAAATGCCAACAGGGTTTGTATTTTAAGAATCAGGCCACACATTACAACATTCGTCATCCACCTGACACAAACATTCAGACTTTTTTCTCTTCATTTTTTTTTTCTTTTTTTCTTCTTCTTTTTCTTTAAGACAGTGGAAAGAATACAAGAAAATGACAGTCCTCGGTGGTCCTTAGTCAAGTATAAATCCACTGTCTGCTTTCTTTTCTGTGTGTATGCATGTGTGTTTATTTCACTGTCCTAAAGGACTCTTATACACAACCAACATTGACAAGGCAGGTACTTTACTGCAACCCAAGACGTACCCAGTGGTGCATACTCTCTCTCACACACACACACACACACACACACTGATCTAACTACACTCACACACATATTCATACAAATCTAGGCACGCACATGTAGCCGCTAGGTGCAGTTTGTTGGCCACTAGATAACTTTTTGGGTCTGTCCACCAGGACTGTGGTTTCCATTGCCCGTTGGAGCTGATGGAGATGTTGGGCTGACATCATTACGACATTTTCGGATTTCTTTCAGACGTTGTAGGATTACTTTTTTCATCATTCGGTATTTATACTGAAGTTGATTGATATGCTCGTCTTGTTCCCTGTCCAACACCTTCAGGAAATTGTTCAACTCTGGTAAGCTGAAATTTGACCACTGTAAAAAGAAAAGAAAAGAAAAACTTATAATTCTGCTTATCCATCCCTTAGTTAGTGTGACTGTTACACCCTGCCAATACACACACCCAATACCTCATAAACAATGGACACTTCCATTTTGATCATGTGGAAAGACGGAAAAGACATATCAGAGATGCTACTTGGTTTCAGTGAGAAAATGAAAGAAAGAAGAGAAGACAGAAATGTTTTGATGGCTGTTTCAGTGAAATGGAAAAAGTTGTCAAATCTTTTCATTTGTACCCCCTTACTTCTTAAAATAACAACCAGCAGTCATATTTATGATTGTTATTGCAATATTTTGTTAAAGTTGTTAACCCTAGAACACTAACCATCAATTAAAGTTACACCACTACTAACCATGGGTATATCATACCCGATTTGAAAATATAAAAAAAAATATGAAATATAAATCTTTATTTGAAATATTTTACATGCAGGCACTTCAAACTTTGTACTTTGAGTTAACATAAATAGGAACTGAAAAACATTATTTAGGTAAGAAAATCAGGTACTGAAAATTGTAATTAAAAATATGAAAATTTGCGCTAGGTACTATATACCCATGGTTAGTGTTTTAGGGGTAAGCTCAACTATTTAATCATATGAAAGGGGTATTCCTACAGATATTTTGTCTTAGAACTCACCATGAGTTTTCTCAGTCATTAACTTAAGAATTAAGATTCATCAGAAAATTCAAACAGGAAAACTGAAATTTGAATGTAATTGGTCACAAAGCCAGTACAGTAAGTGGGGTACTTCAGCTAGTCTCTTGTGCCCTTCTCTTTCAGCCCTAGCAAAACAATAAAAAAAGCTAAGACACAAGGGGTTACTGGGTGTGAAAGAATATAAGAAAAATAAAACATTATTATGGAGAGAGAACAATAACAGAACAGGAATTAAGAAGACAAAAAATAATGAATGACATGGCATTTAAATTTTGGAAGATCAAAGTTCATTGGGAAGCATGAAGCCAGAAGAGAGTTCCACAAGCAAGAAGTGAGAAAGAAGGTGCATAAAACTTACGGTTACATCTTGCCATTTCAACTGTAAAATGATGAGACCTAGCTGCCAATCTAGTACTGCTCTTAAATTCATAAAGTACCATAGAGGAGAGTTCATCAGAACAATTACCATGAAAATATTTATAGAAAAGGCATAGGGAAGCTACATTACAGTGGTGAGAAAGTGACTGAAGCCAAGATGGCAGGACCAATAACATTGCAGATTCTTCTTTGGATTTTAACAAGGAACACTAAATATACAGCAGGGTGCCCAGACCATAAATGACAACAATATTCTAAGCCTGGATGAATGGTAGACTTGTAAATATGCAAGATAGATTCAGACGAGAAAAATTGTCTAGTACAAAACAGAGAACCAACTTTCCTAGCAGCAGACCTAGCAATTGATTTTAATTATTTTATATTTTAGACTTTCAGTAAATATCAAGCATATTAATTTCTCATAATTTTTACACATATTTTTAGTTGTCTTCTTCTTATTATTATTATTACTATATATCTCTTCCGAGTTCATTCTTCACATCTACAAATCTACCTTGAAGGTGGATCTCAGAAATGAAAGTAAATAAAAATATTTTTCTTTGTTTCATGGTAATTTACAGATAATAAAGAAAGGAATCTGTGGAGAGCCATGATCACTTACATTCTGAAGGGACAAAGCATAAAAAGAAATCATTTTTTTAAATTAAGTGATGACATTGTGCATGTTACGTTATGCTAATATTGGGAAGCATGATGGAGAAATGGATTACAGCTATGAATGAGGAATCGGAGAGACGAGTTAGAATTCCAGTCGAGTTTACTATATTCAATTACATGTTAATACCCTTGGGAAAGGTATGAGTCCATCTCTTCTCTCCCTCCCCATGGGTAAATAACATGTAAACTATTTTTAAAATGTACTAATATTTGCTAATATTGTTAGCATTAGCTTGATGATCCTGAATACAGTTGACTCTTGATGTTGTTAAAAATTCATAGCATCCTCATTTCATCATCGCCGGCTGCCCCACCCACACCACTACAATCGCCGGCTGCCCCACCCACACCACTACAAGTCTACCATTCATCCAGGCTTAGAATATTGCTGTCATTTATGGTCTGGGGACTCTGATGTATATTAATCTGATATTAATTCCTTGTATTAAATGAATTTTAGTATTTTAAAAAAATAATAAATGTACTGGGTGGCAACCAGTCTAGGAGAAGGAAAAACACTGAATTCAAAACTTTATGTAGCCCTGGTAAAGCACATATTATACAGTTAAGGAAAATATTGTTAGCATTAGCTTGATGATCCTGACTACAGTTGACTCTTGATGTTGTTGTTAAAAATTCATAGCATCCTCATTTCATCATCGCTGGCTGCCCCACCCACACCACTACAATTTGTTTTTTCCTTATTTCATGCCTGCTTTCAGTTAACATGTTGACTGCTGAGGTCAGTCAGGAAATCAGTTTTGAAACACCAACTTCATAATAGCTAAATTAGGCAATAAAACTTTTTTTTTTAAAATGCTTTGTTTGTTATATTTTCAATCATCTCCATCACTGCCACCAGAAGGGAGAACAGGAACAAATAGAGAGGATGATGATGATCCCAATGCAAGCTGGTGCCAACTGTTGGAGTTTTTGGGTACCTTTATGTACTAGTGAGACAACCAAAATGAGCTGACTCATTTTATAGTTCACCAATTGAAGGATTAACCAATCAGAAGGCTTAAAATATTCAATGCAACGTGTATAAAGGCAGCCATGTTTTTTTTTTCTTTCTCCAAATATTCATTGCCAACCTCTGATATCGAAGACTGAAGAATTCCAGAACTGCTGCTGCTGCTGCTATTGGCAATATAGTCAGACCCACTAGAGTGTCTGACTCGTGAATGTTAATCTTTAACGTTGTTCCATTGAACAGATTACGCACTGCGCTGGATTCTGTATTCATAGACTACAGCGAACATGGCCAACACCAACAACGACAATATTTTTTTTTAACCTAAAATATTATTTGTAGTTGCCAGTGCAATTTTTTTTCTATCTTGAAAAAGAATGGTACTGATTTGAGGAATTCTTTAAGAAATTTGCCAATATCTAGAATTTGTTGGGAATATTCACTAGACAAAGGATGAGTCACATGGAGCAAAATGCAACGATAATCTGAAGGTATATGTTTTGAGGAGATTAATCAATGTATCTAACCCCTAAACATTTTGGTTCTCTAAGACCTCTTTTCTAATCATTTTAGATCTATTTATTTTTTCTTGTTGCTGTCTTCCTCCTCCTCCTCCTTAATGCCATTCCTCTGTGGTGCTATGCGCCACAGCCTCGCCACATTTGGTGTTACTGCTGTGGTTTCTGTAGCATGTAGGCTTTTACAGGATGGAGTTGCTAGCCCTATACCTAAATAGTTTTGAATTCAGAATTGTCCTTCTCCTAGATTGGTTTCCAACCAAGGCTAGAAAGCACAGTCTGCTCAGCTATTTAACCCATAGCTGGGAAGAAGAGATTGATTTTCAAGAGTATCTGTGTAAAAGTGAACACAACAAATTTAGCTGAAATCTGAACATGGTACACTGGTTCCAATTCCTACACCAATAAACACTATGCCACACACACAACCTTCTTATTGTCTTTTAACGGTTTTTAAAAAGAAAATGAATGTATTGTTTAAAAAAATCAATAAGTTACTTTTATGTTGAATATTGATGAAAACGTATGTGACAAAAATTTTGTCACAACTATTAAAAAAATAAGCTTTGATTTGAGAAAATGTGTAGCAGCTTTTGAACCCAAAGAATGAGGGGGAAGTAAAAAGCAGATTTATCCTTAGAGTAAAGTAAATAAAATCGTAAACTATTTTCAAATTGATGAAAAAAACCTGTTCTGTGTACTTAATGCATCCGTAGATAAAAATGTACTTTCTCTATAGCATCAAGGTATAAAGAACATAAACTCTTTCTAAACAAGAGTTGCCGCCCTTGTATCCTTTAGCACAGAAAAAAAAAACTGACACATAAAATGTGAATGTTAACGGCTTTTAGCATTAACCTTTTGTTAGTAACCGTGGTTTTTTTTTAAACACTGCATTTAAAATATTATAGATTTATCATTTAGTTGTTCATTTTCTTGGTATATATTGTCTTGAATTTTATTTCTTGTTTTTATAGGATAAATGAAAAGGAAAAAGGTTTTATTTTGAAAAATCAAATTAAAATTCCAATATTAAAAAATTCAAATATAGATTTCATTTTATTTTCAGCATGGTCTTTTAAAACAATTTATAAACAATCTGACTCTTCTTCAACTATTTTTTCACATTTCTTAAGCCTTGTATTAAATGAATTTTAGTATTTTAAAAAAATAATGAAATTACACAAACTCTCTTAGAAATATACAACACAGGATTATGAAGAAAAAATGTAGAAAAGGAAGATGTGGAGAGCCTTGACCGCCTATGTCCCCGAAAGGATATGGCGTTAGATTTTTTTTTTTTTTTTTTTTTTTAAATCTACTGATATATGATAAGTAACATCATCTACCCATCATCATTCCTGTAACTTTAACTCTTGTCACTGTTTATAAATATATTTGTACTATGAGCATTGGTTGTCAGGGAGTTTGGTCAAATGTCAGACTGTGAATCAAATTTGTCCTTTCGGTACTTGTTGAATATCAATCATTAAGATGCCATGCACTCTTTTGTATAGCATATGTTAAAAGTGGATAACTGTATTGCGTCACTTCATAAAAAAAAAAGACTTTCTCATTTTTCCCTTGTTCTCTTTGACTTTCTTCTTTCTCTATTTTTTTTCTTTGTCGTCATCCCTCACCCACAAGCAAGCAAATAATACTTCTTTTTTTTTTTTTTTCTTTTTTTTTTTTTAAAAAAAAGATCTAAAATAGGGTCAAGGGACTATTTTGTCTGACAAAACACGAATTGCCTAAAAATAAAACATAAAAGTAATTTCCAGGTTATAAAGAGAAATATTTCCTGCTCATCAGAAAAAACGTTTTTATTCAGATTTTCAGTGGAAAAACCAGCTATTGTAGATTATGATGAAATAATTAAGTCAATTAAAAAAATATCAGTTTCATTTCTTTTTTATGAACAAGGAGGTGCTGAACAGTAACCACCTCAACAAAGAAGCCCCTTCAAAAACATAATTATGGTATCTGGTGGTCAGATTTGGGGGAGTGGGTTAAACCAAGAACTTTTCAGCACCCCCTCATAATTATGGTATACTTACAATGAAGCTTAAAAAAAAATAATAATAATAATAGCAGCAGCATTTTTCTACTTTTTTTTTAACTAATATTCATAAAGCCCGAGGACCCCTCCAGGTAGAGGTTTACTGATGGTGGTTGTTATGTAAACAGTAAGAGTGAAGGGTACAGTTTACACGGATATGTGGAAGAGATAACGGTTAACACTAGAATTGTTAAGATTGTGATGGTTGGGGAAACATCTTCCTGAGATCCAGTTCTTCAGAAGAGGCTATCTGAGAGGAACTTACTCCTTACTAAAGGAATTCAAAGAGAATGAGGGTGGTTCTCCTCAGTGTACATGACATGGTTGGTCTTATCTGGGAGGGTTAGAGTTGGGGGAACAGTGAGAAAGGGGCTGCAAGATGGAAAACAATTAATCACCCACAAGGCCATGTAGAAGCTTTTGAACTCTATCAAGACTGGAAAGTTATGGCTGAGCAGCAGTACTCCATTTTCAACCTGATCTGGCTCTTGTAAAGATAGAGCCTAGCAGGAGGAGTCTGGTACTTACTTGAGTGGTACAGAAAACCAAAAGCTCTTCTCTAAACCTCTTATTTAGCAATCAGTCTTGGATGAGATATAAAATATCTACACATCTAACAAGGCATTTAGTATACAATAGAAATATTTATATATTTAGGGATGCTGATTATTATTATTATTATTATTATATTGTATCTATTTTTTGATGAGAGTTTCAAGTTGACCAATTAGATAAGTCAATTGAACAATTCTTAATTTATTGAATATATTTGTATTATGAATTTTCTATTCAACCTTGACAATTTATATATAATTTTCTGTGAATTTTTAAGCGAATATATAATTTTTTTTTTTTTTCTAGAGAGTGAATCAAAAAAAAAAATGTTGAGCTGGCGTTTCTGGTGCATTCATATCATCTCTCATTTGATATAACTTTTGTCCATTACATCATTTATTATATCTCTGAATTAGCCTGTAGAAAAAGACGATATGTATAAAGGAAAAGAAGACAATAGGAAAACTGTAGTTTTAGCCAACGTGTTTCGTCCAATGTAGACTTTTTCAGGGCAAAAAACGAAATGAATTTATTGAAACAAAGTATCTATTAACAACAAAATGTTGTTAGCAACTAGAAGAATTTAGAAACGCTATTATAAACTCATATGGTCAACTGAAAAATTACATCACTTACTTTAACATTTAATTTCCTAACAGAATCACTATTCTCTCAAGAAATCAGAAATCAAAAGAAAATCGTGAATCCATCAACACAACAATATAAACAATATTTCTACACATGAAAATATTCTCTTCAAATATAAAGTTATATATATATATATATATTCTATGATAATATGTAAAAATAGTAATGTAATATATTACTATATAGTGAGACCAGGTTGCTAATACATTCCTTTTTATTTATTTTGTTTTGTTATCTTTCTTTGGATATTTTTACTTTTTCAATCATTAAAAGTAGAATTCTTTCTTACATGAAGCAACAGAATTAATTGTATAGATAAAAATCCAAGATTACTCATGCAGAATATATATCCAGTACAATTGCAAATTTACATATTACATTTTTTTTACTGTATTACCTTTCTTTTAATATTATTAATTTTAATGATTTTAAAAATAAGTATTCATTCTTACCTCAAGCAACAGAATTAATTGTAGAGATAAAAATCCAAGATTATTCATGCAGAAAATGTAAGTTATGTAATTGCAAAAATTATTTAAATGTTGTCGACATTTTTTGACTGTAAGTATCATATTAGATTTCTTTGGATATTATTAATTCTAATGATTTACAAATAAGAATTCTTTCTTACATGGGACAATAGATTTAATGGTCTCAGTAGTAATCCTAGATTACTCGTGTAAAAAATTGAACCAATACAATTGAAAAATTACTTAGCATCTTTATTTTTTTTTCCAACCTATAAACTTCCCTACCTAAATTGATCCATAGGTAACATAGATTTGTTGCTGACCACTCAAAGACTACAATGGCATGCAACACAATAATTTATGGTTGAATCAGTGCAATGAGTTGAGCACTGAAAGAAGTTCCAGCAAACGATGACCAAAGAAGATTTGGAGAGAAGGTGCCAGTAAGAAACTAAAGAATTTAAGGTTGAAAGATGTAGTTCCAGAGAGAGTAGTCTGGAGAAGTAGTAAGAAGTGGATGTTCAAAATGTCCAACCTTTATATATCAAAGAAAAATGATAATAAAGATAGAGTGAGTATAAAAAAAAATCTGTATGATTGAACGTTCAGTTCAGCAGGCGGTATTAATATCCAAAAGCTGCTTCTCTTCACTAAACTAGTTCAATGCAATAAGAGCTTGAAACATCCACTAAACACTGAAAAGATTCAAGTTGTCTGAAAGTTAATGAACATTACGATGGCATTGCTTTATTTTTCTTGTGTGGTGAAATAGAACCAATGAATTCCAACCTACCTGTGGCTAAGAGGTCACAATGTCTCACCTGCTCAGTTGGAGTCACCATTAGCAATTCAGGTAAAGCACCTGCGTGGTTCTAGTGCTTTTAAAACTATCACTAATTTGCGTGCCTGGTCAAAAATGTGAATAAAAGTTGATCCACACAGATGAGCAGGAAGAAGGATCGACAGAACTTGATTTGTGCTGGATCAGGCTTGTTGCGAATATCAACTACATCTTGGTAACAGATAAAATCCATGGCACACAGTGATATTTTACAAGACTTGAGAAAATCTGTTCTTTCATTGACTATACTCTAATACTGTGAGCTTATTAGAATATCTTATTGTGAAAATTGGTAAAAAAAAGTTTAATAAGTGATGTAATGGAATAACTTGTCACTCCCATGAGTAACTACACTATAGGTAGTAATTACCTATAAGTAAGTCAAAGGACTACGGAGTCTAGCTGGGATCTATGGACTACGACTCAGACTTACGCGAGAACTACCAACCTTCCAATAGTAGCCCTCACTACGGGATTGATTTGCAAGGATCGTACACATAACTGTTACCTTATTTCTTACTGCACTGGTTTTTACAATAAATCTTTACTTATTTATCCACTGTGTTGTTCAAGTATATATTCCTATTAGCACGGAATATAACAATACGTTTAAAACATTTAATTGAAATATTAATTTAATTTTCAATTTAATAATAATAAATTGCCAAGACATTAACTGATGATGATTATCATTATTATTAGAAGAAAAAAATTGAACAAATAATAATAATAATAATAATAAACAAATACACTGATTCTACACCAGGCCTGGCTCACATGGTTTCTGATTAAAAATTAATTGGAGGTACTTACACTATTTACATTGCTAACACTGTTGTTCTCATCTTTATTGCCATATTCACTAAGTTTCGGTTATTGTATGCTCAGGCCTTCTTCAGGGTCTGTCTATATTTCTGAGATGAGTTATTATAATTATTTACATTATTTACATTGTTTGCACTGTTGTCCTCATCTTTGTTTCCATTTTCACAACATTTCGGCCATTGCATGCTCCAGCTTACTTCAACAGCCAAAATGTTGTGAATATGGCAATGACGATGTGGACAACAGTATGAACAATGTAAATAGTGTAAATAATTACAATACCTCATCTCAGAAATATAGTGTTAATATGTACATATTTTTTCTTGGTGAATTAAGATGTAAATATCCCATTCACTACCACAGAGTTGCCTGACATTCACCAGGGACTGATGTGCTATGTATCTCTGTTCATTAGGAGGGCATTATGGTCAGATGTCAAGAGGGTTGCTTTGTTTTAAGTTTGGAGGCTGAGACTTGGAAGCTACATCTAGATATTTGAGAACACCTTCAATTTAAGACTGTCACTAACTGCAAAGTTATGTGATGTTTTTATCAAAACTTATCCTATTGCACATTTGGCTGTGACAAATGTGCATGGTATACCCTTATCAGACTGGGTGCTATGACGGGTATATTGGGCTTGTCTTTTTTCGCACTTCTTGTTTGTGGAACTACTTTCCAGCTCCATGCTTTCCAACCAAATTTAATCTGCAGAAATTTAAATGCAATGCCAATTGCTATCTACTGTCCTCCTGATTACTCTTTTCTCTTCCTGCTCATTAGTAATGTTTCTGTACCTAATTCTTCCACACCCAGTAACCACTTGTGTCTTAGTGGGTTTGCTGCCTTGCTTGGGGTGAATCCGATTAAAAAAAAAAATGTATACCCCCAGTGTAGCCTCACTGTTCTCTCTCACTAATAATAATAATAATTTAATGAGTTTCAAACACCCCCCAAAAAGTGAATGGACTTGATTTATAATATTAAACAAAGAATCTCACCTCAATGTCACCTGTGGCTTCATTCTCCTGCAACACAAGACGATGGGCCTGTAGGTTCTCAGTTCCCCATCCAAGACAAATTTGCAGTGGGCACTCAGCATCCAAAACACGACGTAGTTTCACTGAAAGAAATAACATAGCTTATATTTAATGGTGGCAATAGACTGGAATTTTTTTAATCTACAATAATGTCATTAGGTTAAGTGTTATACTGGAACAAAAAAGAAAAAAGTGTTTGTTTTGAAACTTTATAAAGAATTTCATACAAGGAAGTAATATTTTTGTAAACAAACCAGGTTCATAAATAGGAGGGAAAAAATTGAAAAGACCCTTTTGGAATGGCTTATTTCTTTACCTGCTAAATTATGCAAAAATGAAAATAACACTGACATCTCATTTTAAGATATATTTACCAAAATTACATAAAAATATCTTGAAATATTGAAGAATCTCCTGCATTTCTTCTGGATGGTCTCAATGTTTAAATTGGTGAATGCTGCCATAAACTTTGCCTTCAGTTCATCTTTTGTGTTACAAGGATTTTTGTTGGTCTTCCACTCAACTGTGAACCACACATAATAATCAAGGGGGTTGCAGTCTGGGGAGTTAGGTGGCCAGATGTAAGGGGTGATGTGGTTTCAGAAATTATCTAACAGCCATGACTGGGTTCTCCTGTTGGTGTGGCATGGTGCAGAGTCCTGTTGCCAGACATAGGGTCTTTCAGCAGCCACCCTCTTAACCCAGGGCAGCACTACCTCATCAAGGCACTTGATGCAGGACTCCATGTTGAGTCTGAAACCCTGTCGAAGGCATAACATCACCATCATTAGTGATCACTCCAAACACCATAATGTTGATTGGATATATCATCCAACTCTTTCTGAGTCCTCTGCACTGTTCTCAGATTGACAGCCAAACACTGAGATGTTTGTTTGGAGCTTCCAGCACAAATGTCAAGCAATGCAGCATGCTGTTTCCAAATTTCTGGCGAAGTGAATTGTATCATGGTGCTCTTTTTCTCACAGAGGGTGCCCAACCAATCCTACTATATACTGTGCAGCCGACAAAAACAAACAATGCACAAAATTAAAAATATACAATGGCGACAATTTACCCATTGCACCCTGTATCAGGAAACATGGTTGCTATGAAGTAGAGTACTCTCTGGAATAGACGTTGTCAGGTCTACAGATGGTAGTTCAACTGGCATTCACTGTGGTGTTCTGCTTTTATGGAAGTACCTCATTTACATACAATACAACACCTCCCTGAACCAGAATGGTCTTTCATTGACCTTTGACTTCTAATTATTCTTGGGAATATAAACTGTCTTTCTTGTTGTGTATCCTGATTTCTTCCTATAGGGGACCTGGGTCTGAGTTCATTTTCCTCTTCCAACCCCTCATCAGATTTCTGGTTGTTAACATCCATAGATTGTTCAGTTTCATTACTGGATTCATTAGTCCCCCTCCTTCATGTTCTTCACTTTCAGATTCTACGTCAATTTCTATGTCCTCAGGTTCCATATTGCTTCTGAACTGAACCACGTGGACCATTACATCTTGTCCATTTTTCATTAGTATTGCTGTGTTGTGTTCTTTCTGTACTAAAAACTTCACCTTCCCTGGATTAGCTTCTTTGTCTTTTTTATACCATACACTTTCACTTGTTAAAAATTACATTGTTGTGGGTCCCTCTAATATGTCTACCCACTATCGTGGAGGGACCTTGTAGCATACCAGCATGTGGAATTGTCCTATAGCTTAACAGTAATCTTGATAAGTAACTATAATTATCATTATATAGTGAAAATGCTTTTAGTCCCATTTTCAAAGACTGCATCATTCTTTCTGCGATTCCATCCAACTGTGGGTGGCAAGGTGGTGTTTTATATGGAATGCATCCAACATGCTTTAACCACAAACACAAACTTTCCTCACAAAATTCTGGTGCGTTATCTGAAAGTTTTACCCCCACCAATTCCTTGAAAATATTGTTCTTAATATTTGTTTTACAGTATTGTTTTTCTTTCAGCAACCTTAATCACTTCAGGTGATCAGGTGACTATTTTCTTTTAGACGAATACTCACTTTATACCTTTCAATAGTCCTATGTCATGTTCTTCTGACTTCATACAGTTTATTAATTTCACTGTATCCACTTTTAAAATGTCTATTCCCGGAGTCTGTGATTTTTTGTGCATTCTACAACAGTGATGGAAATAAACTCAAAACGTTTTTTGTCTCAAAAGTTCCTTCAAAGGAGCCTAGAGTTTTGATGACAGATCCATCAAATTGTTTTAAGTCAAGATTATCTTTTCTTATCTTTCTGGGTTTACCCATTTTTTCCCAGAAATTCGTTGGGAGCCAGGTAACTGCATGGGAAAAGTTATGCCATTCAATTTTATTGTCTCTTCTTTTTCCAGATGTTCTTATTGAATATACTTCTGTCTTTTCAGTATGAGTGCTTATACTTCCTATCCTTTCTATTCTCTTTTCTTTTACAGTTTAAACATAAGTTTCTTTCATGTTTCTTGTCGCGATTAGGATTTTAGTTGTGTTGTATGCTTCCACATTGTTTTTAGAATTATTAAATTCATTAATTAATTGTAATTGCTAAAAGTTTTCTACACTTGCTTCTAAATTTATATCATTTGCTGCTGTGGGATCTTATGTTTGTATGTAACGTCATACATGCCTTCAATTAGTATTAGAAGGATCAATTCATCTTCTATAGACATTTCTCTCAAAACCAGTTTTTCAAATTCGCAATATCTTTCAATCTGTGTAAATATTGCATTATAGTTTCATTTGGGTTCTGTCTATTTTCCAAAAATTTTCTTTCTGCAATAGCACATAAAGGAATTTTACCTGTCTATATTTCTGAGATGAGGTATTATGTACATTATTTACATTATTTGAACCATTGTCCTCATCTTTGTCGCCATATTTATTACGTTTCAGCCGTTGTACGCTCTGGCCTTCTTCAGGTGGTTGAAATGTTGAACTGAACCCTTTATTTTGCTCACTGGGGTAGACTGTTCTAGTTCCACGTGCCATGTTTAATGGATGTCAGTTATCAGTTATCTCCTGTTAATTTCCCTCTGAAAGTTCTCCACTGCCTTAACCGGGTTTTGAACTCACACTCTTTGGGTTCTGTCACTGGATCTAACTAACGCCTTTATCCAGTGTGCCAATACTAATTTTACATATATATATATATATATATTTTTTATGAAGGACAACATGGCTAATAAAGAAGAGAATGGGAAAATTATATTTATGTATATATAGAAAAAGAAAGAAAAATATTTATGGAAATAATGCAGTGTGTGTGATGTCCATGTGGTTTGTTTTAAATTAAATAGTCAGTTTAGCAGGGGTGGGGGTGATCCCCACCACTAGCCAAGACAAGTCCACATGTTGTTACAACTATATCCCAGAGCACATCCCAAGAGGGTGAAAGCATTTATATCAGTTTGTTTTATAGTGTTGAATAGAACACCACCTTGTGGGCATCCTCACAAACAAGGTGGGGTAATCCCCACAATAATATAAACTAATTTCTATCAATTTAATTATACAAACAACCAATATTCAGATTTTTCAACAATTCAATCAGGACTCCAGGGGTTTACTAATTGAAATCTCTTAAAGGGGTGATATGGTGAAGAACAAGTTAAAATTCATCCAAAAACTCACCAATTTTGCCATTTTGGAGTTCCTGTTCATACATAGCAAATTTTCGTGGGTTGTCAAGAATTTTGAATTTCTTAAGCAGAGCTGAAATGACTTCTTTGGTGGTTGTTTCGCTAGAAAGAAAAACAATATTTTATAAAATATATTCTAAATCTATTCTAGTATAACAATCTTGCTGATCAAGAATTAACTTTAAAAAATCCATATTGGCTTCAAAAGTCATCAGAAACTGGAATTGTTAATTTTAAATGTACATGGAAGGTGACTGCACCTCTGAATACATTTTTCCACCTCATTTTTTTTTTTTTAAATCATTTAATTCTAAGTAAGGCAATAAAATTGCTAAGGTACAAAGGATTACTGAGAATGAAAGGATCCAAGAACAAAAAATTGAGGAGAGAAGACAATAAAAGAACAGGAGACGGATGATGATTGACATTGCATTTTGAAGATCAAAAATTAACTGGAAAGCAAGAAGCCAGGAAAGAGTCTCACAAATGAGAAATGTGAGAGAAAAAACTATTAACGTAGAACTTATGGTTACATCCAGCAATTTAAACTGTAAAAGGATGCCAATCTACAGGGTGTATCCGAAAGTCTTGTCACCCCTACATAATATCATTTTCTATTTCACATGAGCTCCTACAGTTTGGAAGAGAGTTAAGGGGTGACAAGACTTTCGGACCACTCTGTTGTACCGTGCCTAAATTCACAAAGTGGAGGTATGAAAGGGGAAAGTTCATCAGAAAAGTTACCCTGAAAATATTTATAGAGAAAGTAGAAGGAAGCTATGTTACTGTGAGGAAATAAAAGGACAATTTTTTTTATTTTTTATTATAGCCTTTGCGGATTGTCATTTCTTACCCTAATGCAACACCACACAATAACCCTCTACCTTGAGTGGCTCCTGAGCCATGCTATTGGGTGGACATTAATTAAAATAAAACCTGATGACAAGAGTTAGCATGGTTTTACTGTATAAATATCTTTGCACCTCTTCTCTTGATGAGAGCATTATTGTTTGGACATGTACAATGAAATAATTCATGGCTGAAGCAGCATACTGAGCTTAATACTGAGAGAAGTCCTGGCAAAGAAAACATGGAAAGAAGGTGCCAGCAAAAATCTCAAGAAATTGAAGTTGAAACTGCTACAAACATTCTTTAAAAATTAAAAAGTTGAAGAGATTTATGCTTATATTCTAGAATTAAATTTGCTAAATACATCCTATCACGCCATAACAATTTCTTTGATTCTTATATTTTTGACTTCCAAACAGTCATCAACAAATTCTGATACATCTTTATGGGACTTGTCTTTTTAAAAAAGTAAGCAATTTATGGGAGAGCAATTTGCTCATGTTAATTATGATGGCATGACAGTGACAAGACCTTTTGTTGGGATATCTGTGACAATAGAGCAGTGCAAGAGGAACTGAATTCATAATTTCTTTTTTTTAAGGATAGTATAAACAGCCTCAGTGAAAATTTGAATAGTTCCCTGGATTTGCTTGTCTTGTTGGCAACTTTTATACAACCCAATACCCAATAATAAAAGCAGAAAGTGATAACTTGTTCTGCTACCTTGATACCATTCGTGTTGTTATATTTATAAACGCAGAAAGATAAAATCAATGAAAAATCAATGAAAATAAAACTGGAACAATTTTGAGAAATGTTGAAATACAGTAAACCCTTGATTTAATATCCTTTAATTTAGGGAATCACTCCTAGATCATGCAGGCCATTAAGAACTGAATGTTTTTTGTTTTTTTTTGCTGAGTGAAGTTAGATAAATGTTACAACAAATTATTCATAGAGTCCTTGTTAAGTTACTAGGTACATGTCAACCTTGTTAAGTTGGAAATGGATTGACTGATTTGTATTTTATGGTTTAGCAACCCTTTGTGGTTTATTTAAAGCTAAAACATATTTTGGATTGTAAGAATAATTTTTTTTTGCAAGTGTGTTATGTTTGTGTGAGTTCTGAGGACCGAGCAATGCATTTGTTGATTGGAAATAATTACCAAGAACGTTTTTAGATTTACAGCATTTTATTAATCACTAGATAAACTGAGTTTATACTACTCTACAAAAGAATTAGTGAAATATGGAGAGACGTTTGCCACACGTGGCCCGGTGTAGTCCGCCATCTTGGATCTCTCTGTATTGCCACACGTGACGTCTGACGTCACGATGTCCAAAGCAAGTGGGATAACTCTTACAATACTTTGGAGTTATCTCCCTTTATGTTTCCTTCCCACAAAGTGAATATTGCATTACCAATTTTTTTGAGATAATAATGAATTTTCCAGATAAAATCCTACTATTTAACCGATAGGTGTAGGGAAGAAAAGATGAATTGATACCTTTCCCAAGAGTATCTGCACATAAGTGAATGTAACAAACTCGATGAATTTGAACTTGGCCCTCTGATTTTTAATTCCAAGCTACTACCCATTACTTTGCCCACATGTCAATAGTGCTCAACAGTACAGCTTAGATGATGTCAAACAAGATATTATCAAAGGTTAAGGTCAATTTGGCTTAGTCAGCAAGTTGTTGTGATATTGAACACCTTAAGCAAGGTCCATATTATGAAACACTATATTTATTAAACACTTTGAATGTCAGCCAAATCATTTGAAAAAGTTTTTCAGACTCTCATTCATTACCAGAATGATTTGGCTGATCCATTCTACAACCCTCTTCATATGAACAATTCAGACACTGAGAAAGTAAGAGAGACCTTCCCATCTCAATGATTCGGGTTGTTTAATGTATAGCCAAGGTCACTTGCTTATTGCAAACAACTTCTCTCAGTGACCTACTCAATGCAGATTACATCTACAGCACCCCCTTCCAAAAATAACCTTGCAATATGAGCAAGGAAAAGTATGCACAATTGTTTTATTTGATAGTTTGTACAGTTTAACGTACCATTGGTCATTTGTGTGCTGTTTTAGATTTAACATAACAATGTTCATTAAATGTGCTCATCTATAGAACTGAGGGATTTGTTGGATTTAAGGAACACACACTACCCCCTCCCATTAATTCTTTAAATCAGTATTTTACTGTAATTTAAGCCTTTTCGGTTTTTAAAATAGCACCCTAGTTACATGTAATGTTATTTGGTAGCCAATTTTTATTTTGATATCTTTCCTTATTTTCCATTTGACTTAAATGCTTAGAATTTCCACCTATGGTTGATATTATTTGATTAAAATATATAAAAACAACAGGTGCAATTTTGAAATTTTCAATTTTTACTTTCAAACAATTTTATTTTTAAAAAAACTCTACTGTCAGGTTTAAATGTAACAACAAAATTTTTCACAAGGACATATGAATACAATTTGTAATAAGTGCTGTGGGTTACCCCACTTGGCTTTGTCAAAAATGCCTGTTAGAACTGTGCTGTTTAAGTTTATAAAAAGTCAAACGTTTCCTTCATTTTTCTCTCTGTTTTTCCTCTTGCTTTCAGATGTAGCCCATAAATATTTACGGTAAAACATTCACACACCTCATATCCAAAGTGATGATTACCACAACAAATTGGTGATTTTTACCCAAACATCATAGATTCCTGCAACAGTGTAAAATCTATTATCGGATAGAGGTAGTAATTTTAATTATTTTAGCATTATTAGTTTACTTTTATTAATTGTAGTATTGTCAACTTACCTATCAACATGAATTGATTTGACTGTGTCCCTTGGCATATAGAATGAGATGGATTGGGTGTTCTGTTCAACAATATGTTCCCGTGTTAGCACTTCATAAATTGAAGGCGGCCGGGCCCCTAGAGACATTGTAATTGGTCGAATCAAGTTCAGGGTCACCTTGATGAAACCTTGGAATGTTTCTCCATCTGACTCCTACAAAAAAAATAAAGAAAAAAACAAAAATCTTTAAATGTAATTCAAACATTAAAACAAAACTTTTCCAGCTTTCTTAAAAGAAAAAAATAATTCATTAAAATTTTTTTTGTTATTTAAGAACTCAAGGATAATTAGAAAGTGTCATAATCCTTTTCCTGTTAATGATTTCTAGCCAACCTTTTAACCAATCAAAATTGAATTTGTCATATTGGTCTTGTATTCCATTTTGGATATCAAACTTTTTTTTTCATTTGTTTTATGGTGGATCCAACTTTTTCTTTATAAAAAGATACTTGTGTGTAATTAAGGAGTTATAATTTAAAATTTTGAAACAAATATTTATCCATCTTGGATTTTTGAATAATGATCTCTGACTTGAAATAATTCATGTACCTCAATGTTTTTCAAGATGGAAACTATAACTTTTATCAGTTAAAAATATTATTTCCTTAAATTAAGATATAAATTTTGCCAATAAAACAATTTTATTTTTTACAATGTCACAGAAGTATGTTGATTATCTGTTTTGACAGAAATATGATTACAATGGAATTTTGATAAACAGATTATCTTAAAATTATGCTATTTTTTTTTTTGCTTTATATTTAAGAATAAGAATTTTACACAATCAGCCTAATTCTAACAATCAAACATTGGCTAATCAATGAAAAAATTAATTCAAGTATTTTTCTATCACTTTGTAAAAATTACGTAAGGTTGTAAAATTTTTCATTTGTAATAAACTAACATCACAGTTCAATGAGTGAAGTGATATATTAATCAACTTTTTATAAAACAATCGAGACATTTTGTTCTTATTTGTCTTATAAAGAATATACAAAATTAGGACTATATATATATATATATATTGTGTGTATTTAGGCAGCATTTTTTCATTAATACATGTTTCATTAAATAATATAGATAAGTGTTGTCTATATATTTTATGTAAGTTTTTTCATATAGTCTGATAAGCTTAATAACATTATCATTAAACAATGAAAGAAAATCACAATATTGATACATATTTCTTGTTCATGTGTTGCTTAAATATATTGTGTAATTGTCATCTTTGATAATGGCTTATGTAAGCCGAAAGCTTAGATTGGATTAAAAAAAATATGTATCAATATTGTGATTTTCTTTCATTGTTTAATGATAATGTTATTAAGCTTATCAGACGATATGAAAAGAACTTACATAAAATATATAGACAACACTTATCTATATTATTTAATGAAACATGTATTAATATATATATATATATATATATATATATATATAATGATTATATGAGGTATAATCCTCATAGCAAGTGAAAGATTATCCAGGATTCCAAATAATTTCTCAAATGATAGAAAGAGATTAAACAACAATTTAAAAAGTGTTTAAAGTTATCCATGTAGGTAATTAGTTTAATATTTAAAATAAAAATAAATTGGTGTGAATTTTTGATGAAGAGTTGTCATTATTAACATTATTTATACTCTAACTAATATCCTCATCTTTGTTGTTATCACAATGTTTCGGCAGTTATGTCCTCCAGCCTTCTTCATGCGCCTGCTGATCTGGGTAACCTTCAGGGAATTTCAAACTGAACTGTTTATTTAATCTAAATGGTAGATTGTTCTTGTTGCACTGTCTATGTCTAGGGATATCTCATTTAGTTAGTATTTAGTACTGCTCAGTTATTGCTCACCCTGTTTGCAGTGAGTCTGTACTACCCAGTCCAGGGATTGAACCCACAATTACTATGTCACCAAATTCACAAACCACTCCTCTAGGCTATTGGCCTGAAACGTTGGTAATGATAGCAACAAAGATGAGGATATTTGTCCTAATAGAAATAATGTAAATAAAACTAAATCCATTGGAAAATGTATTCATTTTTACATCTATCAGATCATAGTATACAGCTTGGTATGATCAATATACTTATATGCAATATACTTATATGCAATATACTTGCAAAGAAACAACATAACCAAATCATTTTTTATTAGAATTTCTACAAATAACACAGCAGACACACACTTTTTTTAAACTTTAGAAAAGTCACATTAGTTTAGTCTCTAATCAACTTATGATTAATTCATGCAGAAAATTCAGATGACTAAACTACAGCACACACCATTTGATGAGAAAGTAAGAATTGACGAGATATTTAAATCAAAAGTAATGATTACTAGGAGGAGCCAGAATAGTTTTTTTTAATCAATTCACTCAATTCACTCCAAGCAAGGTGATAAAGCCACTAAGATGCCAGGGGTTACTGAGCTACTGGAAGTAACTTCCCTGAGTATTTTCTGTAAATACTTTCATGGTAAAAGGAAACCAGGGATAAATACTTTCATGGAAATTGTTCTGATGAACTTTCCGCTATGGTATTTAGTCATTATGAATTTAAGCTCAGTACTAGATTGGCGACAAGGTCTCATCATTTAAAAAGTTGAAATGGCTAGATGTACCCGTAAGTTCTATGCTGACAGTATCTTCTCTTGCACTTCTCACTTGTGGAATTCTCTTCTGGCTACTTGCTTCCCAGTCAACTTTGATCTTTAAAAATTTAAATGCAATATTAATCATCATCTTCTGTCTTCTTAATTTTTGCTCTTTTACTATCATCTCTCCTTAATAGTAGTTTTTCTTATACTCTCTAACACGCAGTAACACCTTGTGTCCTAGTGGCTTTATTGCCTTGCTTCAGGTGAAATGAGAAGGAAAAGACTTTAGAAGGAACTGGAAACTCAATAATAGTATAAATTTCAGAGTTCAGGTGAGGACATTAGAAATCTAGAGTTGGAATTTAGGAGGGACAGGAAATAAGGAATAAACCTTTTCAAAAAACTCCTTTTCAAATAGACTGGGGATGTGTGTGAACCAAACGATAGGTGAACCTATCTACTACAGATGTTTTGCCACTGACTTTCATGATCAGTATCTTAACACCATCCTCTGTTAAAGCATCTAGATATTAAAATATTAAAATCCAAAGGTGCATAGGGATAGTAAAAGATGCCTTTCAAAAGTTAAGCAAAGTATTAAGAAACAGGAAAATTTCATTAGAAACAAAGAAAATAGTGAACTGTTATATAATATTGGTTTTCCTATATAACAGTAAATGTTGGACAATCTCATCACAGATAGAGAAGAGAATTAAGGCAACAGAAATGTGGATCTACAGAAGGATGCTGAGAAATATCATGAACCGAATATGCGAGCAAAAACAAAGATTTAGAGAAGATGGAAACAAAAAGGACACTTATATGGAGCATCAGAAAGAAATACTTGAAATTTCTGGCGCAGATAATGTGGAAAGAGAGCTTAGAAAATTTGACACTCACAGGAGGTATTGAAGACCAGAGGGAAAGAGTGCATAACCTACCTAACGAGTTTATGTAAATGGATGGCAGAACAGGGATTAAGAGATATAGCAAAAAGACTACTAAAGGTTACAAATGTTAGGAAGTTGTGGAGAGCCATGATTGCCTAATTTGAATAACTATAGAATTGAGAACAACAACTGTGATCATAAATATTAAAGTAATCTTATATTTCCATAAATTCCAGATAAAATATTCATCATTTGTTTCCTAGCATATTAGGAAAAAAAGGCACTCATTTTAAATGCAACCATATGTATATTTAATGGGAGGTAACTCTCAAAATAGGATGTGCAGGTCAAGTTATTAGCATGGAATTGGCAAGCCAAATTCAAATTTTAGCAGAGGCTGTTGTGTTCACTTTTGCTCCAGTGCCTTTGGGAAAGAGATGAATACATCACTTTCCACATAGCTATGGGTTAAATAGAAGGATAGATTGGGTTTCCTAGCCTTGAGTGACAGACAGTCTAGGAGAAGGAAAATTCTTTTTCTTTTAATCAGCCACAGCCATAAAGCTGCTAAGACAAAAGGGATTACTGAATGTGAAAAAATGAAAAAAACAAAAACATTATTAAGGAGAGAGAACAATAAAAGAGCAGGAATTAAGATAGAAAATAACAATTGGCATTGCAATAAAACCATTATCACTCTGTATGTGACCTCTCTTAATGTAATAAGGAAGGTGCTACCACTGTGTTAAAATTCCCACACCGTCTTCAAAATGTACTATATTTATAGGGGAAGAAAGCATTACCACTACATGGAGACTATTGGTTTCACATTTCAATGCAATGTTCAAAAGTCTCTTGCGCTCTCTCTCTCATATATATATATATATATATATATATATATATATATATAAAAGTGGACATGGAAGTCAGCACTTAGAGGCGACAGTCTGTTTCATGCTAGTTGCCTGATGATTGCACTAGCATGAAACAGACTGTCGCCTCTAAGTGCTGACTTCCATGTCCACTTTTATATTCACACACGCTCTATCTCTGATATTGAGCACTTTATCCCATAAATATAGCACACTTTAAGACTATATTTCTTCATATATATATATATATATATATATATATATATATATATATATATATATCTCAAACGAAAAAACTTCACACATCTTGAAAAGGTTTTTGATAATAAATTTATTTCAGCAGGTAAGTTTTTAATACATGCAAGAGGCAGGTATTAAAAACTTACCTGCTGAAATAAATTTATTATCAGTTTTTCCTTTGATGTGTATCATATTGCTCTGTATACACTGAGTTCTCTTCATGGATCCATCTTTTTTAATATTTTATATTAAAAAGACCTGCTTGGATTATCCTTTCCACTTACAGATCTGGTCTGTTACATAGTTGGGTTATCAGCAACTAAATTGGTCCACTCACCAAGCTTTGCTTGTGAAGAGGGTGGTTAGACACCTAGCAGAATTAAAAACAAAACCTGTCAACAGGCAGATGAATCATTTCATGTGATCAACGGCCATCTGGCAAAGGCATGAGGATGTAGAAATACCTGGGTTGGTGTCCAGGTGTATGGTCATCCCATTGGAAGTGTTGGACCCCTCAGCCTTTGTTAAGGTATCCAACTAAGACAATGGAAAACTATGATATAACCCCTGTAGTCTGACCACACCCAACGATGTTGATTGGGGGTTCTTTTTGGTTGCATGCTGCTCTTGTTCAGATAGTGGGATCAACCCAGTGCCACACCTTTGGCATTGCTTTACATCATAAATCACAACTGATTCTTGCTATGGTATCTTATGATGACCATAGCCAACAATAAGGTGCCAGCAATTATACATACATATATATGGACATGTGGCCGAGTGGTTAGAAAATTTTCTTTCTGACCATGTGACCCAGGTTTGATTATCACCATGATCAATTTGTCAGGAAGGTGACTTTTTGATGTTATTGAACTGGGGGGGGGGGTCAATCCCAGCATGCAGCACCTTTAGAAAATGCCTGAAAATGATACCACAGGTTGACCCAAGCCTTGTGAGTAAACAGAACATTTGGGTGTCGTCGATAGCTGTGCTAGCACGAAGTCACAAGACATCACGCTAAATAACATGCTCTTTCCCAAAAGCTGTAACTACGGTCTGCTCAGCATAGTTGCAGTATAAACTACAGGTGGGCTCTGTGGGTGTTGAATAAACACAAATGCGCCTGAACAAGCATCTGCAATAGGTATTGGCAAGCCGCCCTAGAAGATGGGTATCCTCAAATACGAGTGGCCAGCTATATATATATATATATATATATATATTTATATATATATATATATATATATATATATATATATTAGTTTAGTCTATTGGAGAATCATATTGGGAGATAACCACAAACACTAAGTTTTCTTACAAGCTGACACATTCTTTCATTACCACAGAACACTTTTGCCTGCCTGTAACCAAAGAAAATGGTTTATTTCTTAATATCCTTTGAGTTCTTTTACTGGGGTCTTAATTAGAAGAAAGAATTTCAGTCATATACTAGCAGTAGTTTGTAATATATTCTTGTTAACCCATACCTTTGGATTTGAGACCTTTTTTTTTTAATATAGTAATGAGGGGTTTTGCAGGAATGCTACCAACATCCATACAGTTTATTTCAGATAAAAATGTATATTGGATAAAAGAAGCTTCACTAACCTCTAGTGAGAATAAGATACTCCAACCTATCAAAATGTCAGTCTACAGTAATCAATTTGTGCATATTTTCAATAGCCAACAACTACATAAGCAAAATAGTGAAAAATATATTAAAAATCAACTATTTGTATATTGACAAACAGATAATCGTTACATTTGCTACAACTTTATATTCAGTAAGCAAGATGAACAAATTATATTTTTTCCATAGACACAAAACTAAAAACCAATTTAAAATTAAAATAGAAAACCTTTTCAGAGGCAGTTTTCTGCATGTAAAATCCACAATAACCAAGATATATAACTGTCAATAAACATATACGAAGAAACGGTGAATTTTTCTAGTTATGTTACAAAAATAAATAATTTCATAAATTATTCATTTCATTATTACTTTAAACATGATATTTAGTGGGTACATGTGTTTGAAAAGACATTTCTGTTTTTTAAACACTGTAATTCAATGTCTACTGGCCTAGTCAATCAAGAGTCTTAATAATAAAAATGTGCCTTTTATTAAAACTTTCAAAATGCCTTGTCTGGTAGATGTTGAATTATAATGTTTATTAAACAGAGATGTCTCCTCAAACACCATGTGAATTAAGTAAAAGTAGCATTTATAATAAAGTGAAATAAAATCAGATGATAAATAAAATACTTTAATTCCTTAGAAATTATTTATTTCCATAACTAGAAAAATTATAAATAATTTTTGTAAATAATTTTAACATCAAAGATTGCTTTTGAAATTTAATTTTCATGCAAATTCAGTTAAAATTTAATTTTCATGTAAATTCAGTTGTTGAAATTCCAGTTTCATGCAAATTCAGTTTTTTAAATTTCATTTTCATGCAAATTCAGTCAAATATTTTGTACAGCCAATAAGTAGTTTTGTTTATTTTTGAAAACAGAACATAGAAAATTAAATTGATAAGAACTCTGAAAAAAAAAAAAATACTTATGTTGAAATGCATGCTAAGCTGAAATGTCTTTAGGTGAGATTGAACTCTCAACCTCCTGCACTGATGCCAGCAATAATCAAAAGAGAAATAAAAGAAACAGCCAAAAAAAGAGGAAAAAGTTCAAATCAGAAAGCAATTTTAAAATCATTTGAAGCAAAGCCTTTTTGTCTCATTCTAGAAAAGCTTATGAGAAAAGCTGTATGCTGAGGGAAAAATTGACTTTTAGGAATGACCCATCAATTGTGTGTGTATGTCTGTTTGCATGGGTATAAGAGAAAAATGAATATAAAATGCATTAAAAGATCAGAAAAGAATATACAAATAATAAAAGGGACTTCAAATTAAACTTCAGGCAGTTATGTGTCGCCAGAAGCTTCATGGTCATAATTTTGACCTCGAAAACTGAAAATATAACTGAAAATGCCATAAGCTACAAATACCCAACAATTAATTTATGTCCAGGCTATTTCAGTTTGTCGCCTGTTCTTCTGATATTTGTACTGAAACAATGTAGGACACAAAATGACCAGCTGATTCTGAGTACAAGTGGCCTTTGTTTCCATTTTCCTTAAAACTTTCTTGTTGATTATATATTCTGTCCTTGTTATTCTCAGCATCCTTCTGTAGATCCAAATCTCTGTTGCCTCAAGTTTCCTCTTCATCTGTAAGGAAATTGTTCAGCATTCACTGCCATATTATAGGATTATGGCAATATTTACTTAAATAAGGATACCATCCAGAAGAGTTGCAGGAGATTCCGATCTTGCCTAGAGGCTGTGGTTGAAGCTAAAAGCCAATTCTATTGAATAAATTTAATCTTTAGTATTTGAAGATATTCTTGTGTAATTTTGGTAAACATATCTGTTAAAATGAGATGTCAGTGTTATTTTCATTTTCGTGTAAGTTAGGCAACTATCCATCATACCCTACATTATATATATATATATATATATATATATATATAAAGACACGCAAGAGCTGTGTAGACTTGCCACAGTATTTTGATTATCAAGCTTATCTCACAAGTCATTAATTCTCACTGGTTGTTCCACACCTGTGCCCTTGAACCAGGCTGTACTTAGAAAATAGCTACTTTTTACAGTACAGTGAGTTGAAATACTAGTAAGTCATGATCATTATCATAAGTCCTGTAACCTGATAGGGTTACAGGGTTACTATATATATATATATATATATATATATATATATATATATATATATATATATATATATATAGCAGTTATATCATCAGTGGGTGTGTCTTGAGCAAGATGAAATTTAAAAATTGAAACATAATTTCACATTGGAAATTTCGGAAGTGAAATAAAGCTAAATGATTAGTGAAACATGTTAAATTTCTCAAGATTTTCCAACTTGTTTCTTATTTGATGACTTATTATAAGTGGCTCTATGAAAATCTGAAGGTTAGAGATTTGTTATAATAAATTGTTCAAATTATTACAGAAAATATTGTGTGCTAACACTGAAGTTTTGAAAAAGTTGAAATTATCTGCTAAAAACAATACCAAAAAGAATTAGTTCATCAACCAGTAATAACAATTTAATGAGTATTGTTATGTTAAATCTAAAACAGCACACAAATGACCAATGGTACGTTAAACTGTACAAACTACCAAATAAAACAATTGTACATACTTTTCCTTGCTCATATTGCGAGGTTGTTTTTGGAAGTGGTGCTGTAGATGTAATCTACACTGAGAGCAGTTGTTTGCAATAAGCAAGTGATCTCGGCTACATATTAAACAACCTAAATCATTGAGATGCAGAGGTATCTCTTACTTTCTCAGTGTCTGAATTGTTCACATGAAAAAGGCTGTAGAATGGATCAGCCAAAACATTCTGGTAATATAATCAACACAATGAGTGAGAGTGAGAGTCTGACAAACTTTTTTGAATGATTTGGCTTACTTTTTAAGTGTTTAATAAACAATTTTATAATATAGACTTTGCTTAAGGTGCTCATTATTCCAGCAACTTCCTGACAAATTGACCTCAACCCCTTATTTATTGTACAGGTGATATCTTCTTCATATTATCTTGCTACTTTATATATTAAAATTTCTATCACATTCCACAATTATTCTTCCTATAAGTTGCAATCAACCCTTAAAGCTTTTATCATGTTTTTCTACTTTTCACTGGCACCAAATATTTCATTGAGATATTTAATTCTCCACAATAAGTATTTTCAAATAATAAAGAAACAAAAAACAAATTTCTGTGGATTGTAGAGTGAGAAAAACAACACTAAAAATAGAATCCATCTAGTAGCCTATCAGCCCAGTTCATCCATTATAATTCTAAAGTATTAAGATAATAAAAAAAAATAGATACTGAAATTTTAAAATCATCCTTTAGATAATATTTATATTCAATTTATGTCCATTTTGCCAACAACAGCTAAAATGTTTCGCCATGTAAAATAAAAAAACAGGATTACAGATAAAAGATGAGGATGTTAATTCAAAGGGAACAACAAAGAATAGAGAGATTGTTTTAAAGTTAAAGAGAAAAATAACTAATACTTTTATAAGCAAAAATATAAAATAAAATAATAAAAATATTTCCTTATATATATGATAAATATAAAAGTGGACACCGAAGTCAACACTGAGCAGTAACAGTCTGTTTCATGCTTAAACACAATCTTCAGACCATCAAGCCCAATAGTCTGATAGACTGAAGATACCATGATTATTTCAGATTTCCAATAGGTGATCCATAACAATTTCAGATTCCCAACAGCCGATCCATAACCATTTCAGATTCCCAATAGTCGATCCATAGCCAATTCAGATTTCCAATATGCAATCCATAAACATTTCAGATTCCCAATAAGCAATTTATAACCTTTTCAGGTTCCCATTATATATATATATATAAAAAAAAATTTAAATATCAGGCCATGACCGTCTGTTCTGGAGATGAGAGTACAAACATTCACAGCCTTAGCTACTCTTACCTTTTATGTATTTGTTGCCTATTTCTGTCCTTAATTCTCATGTAACAGAATAATATCTTTTTTATGTTTCAATATTAAAAAGAAAAATGCCTTACTTAAAACTCAGGACCTTTTTATCACATTTTTTTCTTCAGAATTACCGCAAAAGACGTGCTAAAATCGAACTTGTAAGGAATTCCTACAGACAGGATCTTTTCTTTTCTACAAGCATTAAAAACTGTTACTGATAACTTTGAGAATATTAACATATTCAAAAGGTTTATTTTAGTAATATGTTTAGCAATACAGGATATATTAAGAAAATAGGGGTAAAAAAACGATTCATTGGTAGGCACACACATACACACACAAAAATAAGACTTTTTTTTGTTTGTTTTTTTTTAGAAAAGAACACCATGCTAAAATAAAGACAAGTTACTGAATGTTATTTGAAAAAAAGGGGTTCGCTAATAATTATCTAATTGGTGATGCCAAACTGCATATGTTGATGTGAGCAAAAAAAAAAAGTGGGGATGGAATGAAGAAAAAAAAAAAAAGAATCACAGTGTGATGATTGTTGAAAACATCATCAGCAGCAGCAGCATTATTGTTGTCATCATCATCATCATCGTCATCATCAAAGTCAGAGTCTGATTCAGCGAGGTGGGGGGGTGATGGTGAGTGGCCCGAGTCAACTTGACTGGGTTTGACACTTGACTGGGGCTCCAAGTCACCAGACTGACCCAGATCACTGGATGTCATGGAGCAACCTGAGTCCATGTTAACTGAACATCCAGACCCCGAACCCTGTGCAGAAAATAAATGTGAATAGTGAATGAATGAGTGCCAATGACAATCAGAAAAAAATTCCTTTTTATATTTTTTTGGTCTCATACGCACTTGTAAACATACAAACACAATCCTGCAGTCACACAGTCATATATTCATACAGTCATACGTACACATTTTCAAATTATATAGTGCCGAGGGAAATTGTTTTACATTTAAAGAAACAAGAGTGTTCTAGAAAACTAAGGTGCTTACAATTAAAGGGAGAGAAATCTTCCCAAAACTAAGCCTACTTATTTTGAGTGACATTTTCCCTATAACCTTTTCTGTAAATAGATGTTGATTAATCTCATATTTGAAGTGATTTTGGTATTTTAAAAAGTAAGTTAGTTGACACTAACATTACTTTTATATGCCATCTTGAGCTTATACAAAAGGTTTTTTTTTTAGAGTGGTCCACTCATAAAAACAAAATAGGGAGAATTTTTCCATGGAATAATTTTTGTAGATTAACTATTCATTAGACATATGACATTTGTCATCATTGAAAAAATCGTGATTTTTATTGATTTACAAAGGGGAAGTGGTCTTGTTCATAATATTGTTAGTGACAAAATGAATCCCTGACTTTTTCCAGAGTCATTAGATTTAGTTGTTATTTACAAATGTCAAGTATTTTTTTCTTTTTTAATTTTTTGAGTTTTTTTAAACTTTTTTAAAAAAAAAACCTTTTTGGCATGTATTGAGGAGTTGGAAGCACATGCACAAAAATTTTAGATTAATGCTTAATTATCTTAAATTAAGAATAAATGGATATATAGTTTTGTTAATTTACATAAATTTCTGTTCTTTAATTAAAAAGAATGTATATATCTACTTGTTCTTTATTTAAGAGAAAGTTTTTTGTAAGAAAAAAAAAAGGCTGTTTTCACACGCAGAACAGCTATGTCCTTATAACTCTGTAATTTTACACGGTATTGAAAGGACCTACACTTTTGAAATAAAAAATCAAGTTTCCAATTCTGAGAAATATCATATCTTGACGCAGGTCTAATGAAGATTAATTTACAAAAATTATTTCTTTTTAAATTTTTCCCTTATTTTTTATGAGTGAACCAATCTACTTAAGTAAGGTTTTTTTTTTTTTCATAAAAATATTTTTTTAAAGAAAACCAAAGAATTTTCCAGATAAAATATTTTTTGTGCTTTCTTTCACTTTGAAGAGAATAAGACTACTTTGAATTTAATATACAATTTCTTGATTTCCTGTCATTATGACGATTTAATAACATAAATAATTTTTATGTTATTTTATATAATTTCTATTGTGATCTGAAAAATAAAAAAACTCATGTAACTTAAAGGCTTAGTCTTTAAGTAATGTCAGCTTTTTATAAAATTATAATTATAGGCATGATTCTGAAGAGTCCTATGTCATATTTATCATCCATTTTGAATTTTATCATCTTGTCAATTTTATAGGGTTTTTCCTGTACCTGGGCAGGCAATACCTTTCTTTCAGGAGAGAGCTAGGGCCATTACATGGCATATGAGGAGGCTCCAAGAGAGGAAGTGCCAAGATGTCTTGAGCAATTTTCTTCCCAGGTGAAACCCACTTTAAACTTCACATTATGCTCTAGCAGTTATGTGGCTAAATACCAACATATGACCCCTGGGAACCAAGTGCTACCTTATTGAGAATAACTCCCCATATTGCAAGCCTAATTAAAATTCAAAAGAAACACAAATTTTTAGTGTCATTAATATAATCATTGATATATATAAGAGTATCTTCTGCTAGTTTTATATAAACAGGAACATACAAGACACTTCCATGCTCACTTCTGACCATTTTATTGGTCAGTACTGTCACTCCACTTGTGTAAGACTAACATTGAGGAACTTAAATGTCCGTAATTGTATAACCTTTTAAATGCTTCTTCCTCATAAATGTCATTTAAAAAATGTCTCTAAAAGAAGTAACTTGATCTTTGTTTTGTAATCATTTTTATCATCTGTGTAGCAAAACTTTTGATACAAATACAAAAATACCCAACTAAGACTGCTATATTGTTCTCGAAACTTCTCTGTTGTACTGCTCCAATGTATTAATACCTTTTGCATGCTATATGCTTTATAGATTTATTGCTAAGATGTAGGGTATACTCAGGGTCAGATTGCTCTATAGGATGATAGATGCTGCAGCCTAGGGCCCCTCAAGCTAGGTTATTATGCTGGTTATAAAAACATCTGTTTTTTGGGGGTTTTTTTTTTTACTATGGTTGTGTTAAAATCTGTACTAATTTGGTTTGTATTAAGTAGTAATCTTAAAGATTATTTTTATTGAGAAACAAAAAATAGCTATTCTGGTTTATTTAAAGAATTTACGATAAGTTTACTTGAAGCTATGTAAATGTTGCTAAAATATATCACGAGTAAAAAAAAAAAAAAAAAAAATTCAAGACAGGCAAGTTAAAGTGTGTCTACATCTTTGGGTATTATTCAATTAGCCTAGGGGCCCCAAAGGTCATAATCCGGCCCTGTGTATACTTGCTACAACCAGTATTTAAGTACATGCAAAATTGACCAATTCAATCATATACAGTACCTTCTCCATAAACTATACAATTTTTTGTGTTGTAGAGTCACATTTTTACCTTTCTTAAAATAAAAAAAGTGTAATATACCAAAAATGCTGCTTCTATCCTCTATATTAGAAGTAAAAAGCAAAACTGTCTAGATAATGTCTAGGTAAGTGTTTGCCTTTTCTTTTTTCTTTCCTTGTTCATAATTTTTTCTTCTCTAAGGTGTTAGATCTTCTGGAAAATCTGTCTGTTGGCCACTACAACAGTTTTTTTTTCTTTAGTGTATATATATATAATTATTAAATGCAACACATATATGAAAAATGGATAACAAGATCATCAGTTTATTTATCTCTTAAGTTTTTCAGTTTGAAGAGTTGAATATATAGATATACAAAATACCAAGTGACCTTAACCTTTGATATGAAAAGCCAAGGAATAAAATGAGAATTAACTACCTTACACATTAATGTTTTTCTTTCATCTCAGATCAATGTCCAAACAGATTTAATGCAATACAACTTTCAAAAGAAAGAAAATTAATCTTCACAAAAGGAGAAAAGATTAGTAACTGCTTGTTATAGTTTCTCTGCCAATGATGTTCTTGAAGTATCATATATTGTATATATTTATATATATATAGATAAGAAAGAGAGTAGGCCGATGAAATAAATTTAATTGATAAAAAAACGTAATAATATTGATAAGACTAATAATATTTATTAGGTCTTTAGACCAAATAAAATCAAGATGAGAAAAGATGTTAAAAATTAATTTTTTTTTAATATGCCCGTGTCCTTTCTCAATGAGAAATAAAAAATATAGTTGGACAGTCATTCTTTACTATTATATATATATATATATATATATATATATATATATATATATATGTATATTTCTTCACTATTTCATATATATATATATATATATATATATATATTTCTTCACTATTTCATATATATATATATATATATATTTCTTCACTATTTCATATTATATATATATATATATTTCTTCACTATTTCATATATATATATATATATATATATATATATATATATATTTCTTCACTATTTCATATATATATATATATATATATATATATTTCTTCACTATTTCATATATATATATATATATATATTTCTTCACTATTTCATATATATATATATATATATATATTTCTTCACTATTTCATATATATATATATATATATATATTTCTTCACTATTTCATATATATATATATATATATATATTTCTTCACTATTTCATATATATATATATATATATATATTTCTTCACTATTTCATATATATATATATATATATATATATATATATTTCTTCACTATTTCATATATATATATATATATATATATATATATTTCTTCACTATTTCATTTATATATATATATATATATATATATATTTCTTCACTATTTCATTTATATATATATATATATATATTTCTTCACTATTTCATTTATAGATATATATATATATATATATATATATATATATATATATATATTTCTTCACTATTTCATTTATAGATATATATATATATATTTCTTCACTATTTCATTTATAGATATATATATATATATATTTCTTCACTATTTCATTTATAGATATATATATATATATATTTCTTCACTATTTCATTTATAGATATATATATATATATTTCTTCACTATTTCATTTATAGATATATATATATATTTCTTCACTATTTCATTTATATATATATATATATATATTATTTATTTAACTTTTGTTCTTTAGCAGTTATCAGCATTGAATATGGCAACTATGAGCTGAGTTTGAATTCCAAGTCTTTTACATTCACTTGGCACTAATGCTCTTGAAAAAGGCATGAATCAATTTACCCCACCAGGTATGGAATTAAATACCAGATTAGTCTGTATTATCTAGCGTTGAGTAGCAACCAGTCTAGGAGAATAACAACAAGTTGAGCATGGGGTTAGCAAATCCACTCCACAAAAACCCATTCGTTCCTGAAACCATAGGAACATCATTTTGCATCATTGTGACCCAATGCTCCATGGGAAACTACAGGTATTATTCATTAATAAGTAATGTTGTATAAATACACAATCATGGACAATGGAAGAGATACAATATTGGTCTGATTTTTTTTCTTCTTCTAAATGACCAATAGAAATTAGATTTATAGCAACAGGAAAATTCTATAAATCAATAATGTCAGTTCATAAAAATGTCAATCTGTATCATTGATCTCACTCTTTCTTTTACTTTCACTTTGTTCTGTTTTTAATACTGTCACTCTCTCTATATCCTTTTTTATCATACTCCTCCCCATCTAAAGATCCCTCTTCTTTGCATTTTTTACTTATCTTCCATTATAAAGAACAAATCCATCATATTTCATCAGATAAAAATAGAAAAAACTAAAAAATGAGAATTAACTACCTTACACATTAATGTTTTTCTTTCATCTCAGATCAATGTCCAAACAGATTTAATGCAATACAACTTTCATCAGATAAAAATAGAAAAGAAGTCTTTTGATATGACAAAGGTCAGGCGGAGAAAATGATCAGAAGTCAGTGTAACTTTTGATTGTTTCCATCCACTGACCATTGTTAAAGATTTGGGAATAGAAACTGGAAAATAATGCTAACCTCCTGAAACATAGTCTTTAAAGTTAAAAAAAAAAAAAATGGAAACAACATTTTGCGTTATGTAAGCAAACAAGAGGAATTGTTTTTTTTTTTTATAACTTCTCATCTGAAATTTTCTTATCTGATCATTTCCAGTCATTTTGTAACAGCAAGTTCTCAGAATTAACACAGATTAATAAATGATAACTTATAAAAATCTTATTGGCAGAGTTCATGCCTGCATTGAACAAAAAGGATATTTTTTTTAGCTCCATTAATCATCTGAGAGAACTCTCTCTGCCTTCCATCAGCATGACTGATACGGACCTCCAGAAAAGTGACCCATAGCACCTTCTTGGGTTAGTATTCTCGGCTGACATGAAGTGGAAAAACTATATTGAATCCATTGCTAGGTCAGCTGCCAGGAAGGTCGGTTCACAATGCCATGCTAGATAGCTTATCTCTCCAAAGTCTATCTTACATATCTATAACTTTACCATTTGTCCATGATTAGAATATTGCTACCACATACAGTCTGGTGCTCTTGCTATCTATCTAGAGCTCCTTGATAAAATCCAAAGAAGAATCAGCAATATTATTGGTCCCGATCTGGTGTCTTGGCTTCAGTTACTTTCCCACTGCTGTAAGGTTGCCTCCCTGTGTCTTTTCTATAAATATTTTCATGGTAATTGTTCAGATGAGCTTTTCACTATGTTGCCTAGACTCTATGAATTTAAGCGCAGTACTAGACTGGCGACAAGGTCTCACCAATTTACTGTGAATTCCATGCTAACAGTTTCTTTTCTCACACTTCTTGCTTGTGGAACTCCTTTCCATCTTCATGCTTTCCAGTTAACTTTAATCTACAAAATCTTAAATGCAATGTCAATTGCTATCTGCTGTCCTCCTGATTACTCTTCCTCTGTTCTTCCTCCTTAGCAATGTTCCTGTTTCTAAATCTTCCACATCCAATAACCCCCTGCATCTCAGTGGCCTTACTACGTTGCTTGGGGGTGAACTTACTACCTTGCTTGGGGGGTGAACTTGATTACAAATACAAACAAAAATTCTCATTCTTCTGTTTTCATGAGATACTTTTTAAAAAAATTTCTATAATTGTTTCATTTCTTTAATTAAAAACAAATTAGCTTAAAATGGACATTATTTTTATCTCAGTATGAGTAAGAGAGTGTGAAATAAAAACTAGTAATAAATTTCTATGCAAATGCCTGGGATGACTAATCATTTACATCATTTACATTTAGACAAAGGTCTTTTCTTTATTGTTATTAACACAATATTTCAACCATTATGCCCCTTGGCTTTCTTCAGGTGTCTGTTAATCTGAGCAAACTTCAGGTAATTTTGAACTGAACCCTTTATTCAATCTTCAGGATTAGACTGTTCTTATTGGCATTTTATTCTTTAAATAACATGTATGTTGGATATGTGAGTAGCGTATTGGTTAGTTGCTTGGAAAGAGAAATCATCGAGTCAAATTCAAATTCCGTCTATATACCCATGTGTTCCTCTCTCAGCAATGGGTTAAATAACAAGGAAGATTGGGCTCACTAGCTGTGGTTGGCAACCAGTCTAGGAGAAAGACAAGTTTGAATTCAAAACCATATATAGCGCTGGCAATGTACATACTATATCTTCATTGCAAAGATTAAATCATTTGTAGTAACTGCGGTGGAAGATTGTGGACTCTATGGTCATGACTGAGAGTGAATAAAAAAACAAATATTATGTTCAATATGTGCGTCAGACCAGCCTGTACTCTGCTGACGGGAGGCCCAGCACTACCCTCAATTCTAATTAACTTGTGAATGAAAGTTTTTAATGTCTGATTAAGTGTTATTTGTTCCCAAAAGTTTAATTTATTTAGCTATTAATTTATTCTTTTCTAGTCAAGTGGCTGGCTGCCTTTGAACATCCCATTTCACAGACTTTACTGCAGGTCATAAAAATCCCAAAACACAGACAGAGAAAATCATTTCTATGTGGGTGTTTTGATCACAGCTAAGTTCCATCGGGTTACACTGGCAGTTTATTAACTACCCCCTCCCTTGACACCATGCATTTTATATATAACAAAAATATAGTCAACATAGAAGAGCAACAACGCAAAAAGATCTGTTGATCTAGGTAACCTTATAGGAATTTCGAACTGAACATTTTATACAATCTATGTGCGTAGATTATTCTCATTCTACTGTCTCAGGATATCTCGTCTTGTTCTTAATACTGCACAATTATTGCTTGCTCTGTCTCCATTGAGTCTAACTCTGAGTTTGCACTACCCAACCTACAATTGCTATGCTACCAAATTCATAAACCAATGCTTTACTCTGCTAGGCTATGTTTGATTATGTGAATTCTTACATTGTTCTATTTTACTTTAAATACGGGTATTTTCAATCTCACTTATTCTCTCTTTAACCAGCCAACTTGCAATTTATTAATTTCTTCCTAACACATATAAACAAAAAAAATATATTGAACCTAGAAAAGCAACAACACAAAAAGATTTATTTTTCTCTCCAATAACTGGAAAGAGTTTGAAAGAACTAATATGAATAATTAGTTTCAAATGATATACTTAAATATAATTAAATTAATAACAAAGGAAAAATAGGTTTACCAGAACAAAAGCATTGAAGAAAGTGGAACAATACATTGTTATTCAAGATATGTGGCCCTACTTAAACCCAAGTCCTTTTGTTTATTGAAAATAAAAAACAAAAATCTGCTAGATTTAACCACTTTATCTTTACTGTATTTCAACAGTGGGTTACATTGAAGACCAAATGCTTCTTCTAAGTTGGGTCAAGTAATAATAGCATGAGTAATATTATAACTATTTTAAAGCTATCACAAATATACTTATTTTGGCAGTGTTTAACCTTTATGTCTGCAAAAAATGTTGTGCCAAAAGGATCATTATTCTCTTGACACCACTATTACTTAATACCCTTTTGACTCCCTTGAAAATATTTATTTATAAAATATATGAACCAAACTCAAAGCAATATTTATGTACCTTTTATAAAGATGTATTATTTATCAGCTTACAAAGAAATAAATTTGAAAAGAAATCTTTTTAAGAAATTTATAAAAAAATTACAAAACTATCAAAATATATAAACCAACTGCAATGCAATATTTGTAGTAAAAATTACTGGACACAACCCTTGGCAGGATATTTTTATGGGCGATATCAGTTCTTAAAAGTTGATAAGGTATTTCCAGTAAATGGCAATTTCTTATTTTCTCCTTAAACGGGTCAGTACAGCCAGGCAAGAATGTTATAACAATGCAGCAGTGAAAGTGTTATTAGGAATCACCATTTTGTATAACAGTCAGTGTTGTTTATCAGTGTGTTCATGCCTGGATTATGAATTATCTGAAGGTGATGTTAAATTGTTCCCAATCTATCATTGTGAGTTAACCATTTGTTCCATATTGATCACTGTTTACTTGCAGTTGTTGCCAAATTCATGTCTAAGAAGGAGACAGGTATGTTTGGTTTTGTGGTGATGAGGTGGTAGTCATCAGAGCCCAGACAAAGGAAAATATACATTTTAATAAAAACTTTTCTAGAAGTGCTTATAAAACACATATTTTGCTAATAATACAATGTTCTTGTCTGGCAAAACGAAACATTGCAAAACTTGGAGTCAGTTCTTGATAAGTGCTATGAACTTTTTACATTTTTTATAACAATATATATTATAATCATCGTCATTTATTCAGTTAGCCCATTTTGCACCACTGTGCATTTCACAATTGTGGTTCATGGTGACATTCAAGGCAGAATTGTGCAACAGCATTCCAGTTTCTTTTGCATGTTGAGATTACCTTCTTCTTTTCAGAAGTTAAAGAGGCAGGACCTACAAGACAGCAGGTGGTTTGAATTCAGAGATTCCTTTTCCTGGCCTGGGTTGGTTGTCAACCCAGGTTATTTACCCATTGTTGGAGGGGAGAGATGAATTCATACGTTTCCCAAGGGTATTTATTAGCACATAAGTGAATGCAATCAACTTGAGTGGAATTTGAACTCAGATCTCTGATTCTTCAATCTGAGCTGTTATCCATTACTCCATCATGATTCCCACTATATATATCTATATAATTTTAAAATTTGTTATATATATATATATATATATATATATATATATATATATATATATATATATATATATATATATAGGGAAAGAACACGCAATATTAGAAAGGGATCATTTTTAGATATAGATAATGTGTATATTAGTAATCAACACTGCATGGTGACAGTCAGTTTTACACCACAAGCAATCTTCAGATGTGAAACCTTGTAACCCTACTCCTTGCACAGGGTCGAAATACAGACCGCTGGAGGAATATGGGAAGCTTTTCCCACTCCAATCTGTCTCAAGAAATCATGGCCATTTACAGAAAATAAAGAAAAAGGAATCTGTAGAGCCATGATCACCTACATCTGAAAGGGACATGGCATTAAAAAACCAAAAACAAAGAATGTTAACTTGTAATACTAATCATGAAAGCTATATTCTCTTGGATAACACTGTACTATCTTGCTAGTTATTCATATTTGGTCTACAAGTGTGGGGCACCCAGTGAGAATCTGTTATATTCCGTGCTAAAAGGAATCTGGAATAGACACACACAGTGGATAAATAGTAACAGGTTTATTGTAGAAACCGGTACAACAAGCAAGGAAGTAATAGTTATGCACACGGTCATTGCAAGTCAGTACAGTTGTGTGCGTGCTGCTATCAGAAGGCTACTAGTTCTTGCAGATCCCAGCTCGGCTCTGCTGTCCTAACAAATACTTATAGGTGGTTACCACCTAGTGCTGCCACTCATGGGAGTAGCAGGTTATTCCATCACATCAGAATCAAACTTACTATAAGAATTATAGTCGGTAAGACTAGCTAAATAATCACTAGTCTATAGCAAGGCCTTCCACTTTGCTGTTTGTTAACAAGCCAAAAATATTGTTTCCCATAAATATTGTTGAACTATTTTCAGTTGAAACAATATGACAAACTTATCAACCTTTTTCAGGTTATTTAAAGCCAGAAAATATTTTTAGATTGTAAGTCCTACTAATTAACCCATAGGTAGAAAAAGAGGTAGATTCATACATTTTTCAAGAGTATTTGCATGTACATGAATATAACCCAACTGGAATTGGATCTCTGCTCTCCACTTTCCAATTCAGAGATGTCATTCATTACACCATCCGCACATCCAAACTTACAACACCTGGTATTCCAAAGCGGTCACCGATCTAGGTACTGACAAGGCTAAATGTTGTTTAACTTCAGTGATTGTATGAGAACCAATGTTTCAATGTGATATGGCCATAAGCCTCTACAATTGAATTACAATTTATATAAAATTTTAAAACTCATTGACTTATCTCACATTTGGAATTTTGTACCAATACTGAAACTAGTCAAACTCTTCAATATATTTTTTTTTTTTTTAAAAAAAAGATGAATTTATTATCTTAATAATGAAGGAATTTTTTTTAATTTAGTAGTTTCATAAAAACTATCATAGCTTTTTACTTTCCAAGGCAGCAGACCTCCTCAATTTGAGAAATCAGACACCAGACCACAAGTATGGAGGCTATAAATAGTACAGACGGTACACACATTTACTGTGTGCTGCTCAAATGAATTAAGTCAGTGCATAGTAGCAGGTAGTTGTTTTTACTTTATCATTTCATTTTATTTATTTTTTTTTTTTTTACAAAATAGCACTTACATTTCCATTAGTGAGTTCTAAAAGACGAAAGGTAGATTTAAATTACAAGAGCCAACCTCTATCCTCATGGGAATGCAACAACGAATAATATTTTTTGGGTTTTTTTTTCTGTTCAGGTTCAGTGAACAGGATTTTCTGTAATTCCATAACTTTTTTTTTCTTGTTCATTTGATACTTATTTTTCATCATACAAAGATAATATTACTCTTAACATTATCCACACCTTATATATATTCACTAACCTTAACTTTGGTACAAAGTCATAGTTGTGGGATACTCTTCTAGCAATAACCTTCAAGGCCAACAATGCTCTAGCGGTAGACATACCCTGATGCTTTATGGATTTAACTAGACAGAAATCTCTTATGGATCCATAGAATAGTGAAGCTTGATTTAAATTCCTTGAATTACAAAATGGAAAAATTCTGTGTAACATGTTTCGATTGCTCAAGGGGGCTTCATCCGACAACTGAAGTAACATTCTCATTGATGGAATTATATGTGTGTAGGGGGAGATATAAATGTGAATGTCAATTATAAGTATGCTCTGAGAGGAAGTGCTGAAGATATGGGAATGCTAAATTTAAAACTTTCAATCTTTGAAATTTTTTAGAGTTTTTAAATTTTTGTTTTCTAACATGTCTAGACGGACAGTTTCCCAATGCCTTTGTTTTTAATTACTGCTATTTTTAATTACCCCACATTGTGAGAGAGATTGGTTAAATTGGGCCAACTTAAAACACAAAAATTTTAAATTTAACTTTCCCACATTGTCAGCACTTCTCAGTGCATAATTATAAGCAACGTTTATATCTCTCCTCTTCACTGTACACGTATATAATTCCATCAGTAGAAACATTACTTTAGTCTGATGAATTCATTTTCAAGGATGAAATGCATTACTCAGAATTTTTCCACTTTGTTATTCAATTGCCTAAATTTGTTCTGATAAAAAGAAATTTATGAATCATCTTCTGCCATTAAAATTCCTTAATTGTTTTTTTTTCTTTTAAAATAGAGTGAAAAAAACAAAAAACAAAAGTGGAGTGCTTCACTTTAATTAGTTAGAACTTAAATACAGACAAAACAAATATTCTATAAAAACAAAAAACCTGATGCTGAGAAAACCAAATTTCCCAAAGAATACTTTACAGTTTATTGGTTTTGATGTTTGGGAATGAAAGATATGTGAAAGTATAGAAATTTCAAATAACTTCAAGTAAATCAAAATGTAAAATGACAATATGTAGTACTAGATTGGCAATTAGGTCTCATTGTTTTACTGTTGAAATTGCTTTATGTGACCATAAGTTCTATTCTAAGTTTCTTTTCTTGCACTTCTCACTTGTGGAGCTCTCTTCTGATTTCTTGCTTCACTACCACCCATGTTCTTCAAAAATTTAAATGCAATGTCAATTGCAATCTACTGTTTTCCTGAATCCTGTTCTTTTATTGTCCTTTCTTCTTATTAAAATCTTCTAATTCTCTTCCATTCCCAATAACCCCTTGCATTTCAGTGGCATTGTCACCTTACTTAGGGTAAAACTATTAAAAAGAAAAATAAATATATAAACATGAACAATTAAAACTAAATTAAAAAAGGTGCGGGGGGGGGGGGTATTCCTATTAGCAAATATGTTTTCTATCTATTCCTTCAAGAAAAGCATTAACACCCCCACTTCCAAATAACAAACCTCTATTGGACATGACAATCTTGCCAGCACAGAAATGGAAGGAGAAAATGTGTGGTTTACTAAGCAAATCTTAATAATGACAGTTCTTGAAGAGAAACAGGATCAATTAGAAAAATCAAGAGCTGAACAATTTTAGAATAGAAAAGACATTAACACAATTTTTATCTGTTTGTTTTCTGTCACACTAAAGGAATACAGACACAAAATGGGCTCTACTTTGGTTGTGTGTTTACTGGAGATAGTGTCATTACCAGCAGCTGTTGCCTAATACTGCTATCATGGTTTCATTGGTTTATAGTTTTAAAATTATTAAAAACAGAAAAGAGCTGTAAAAGATGATTAAAAAATAAATAAAAATTATTTGATGAATGAATTTTTTGCTGCATCTTTAGTAAAAAATATATTTGTATAATTTGTCCATACATAAATAATCCTGTCATCTATTTACAAGCCATGTCCCTTAAAGATATGGTCAATCATGTCTCTCCACAGCTTCCTGTCTTTTGTTGTTCTAAGTAAATTCCGACTCTTTACCATCCCTCTTTGTCTTTGTTTCACTATTCATTCACATAAATTTAAATTCGTTTATCACTCCCCCACCCACCACTTCTTTTGCCTTCAATATGTTCTGTAAGTGCTAAATATTCCAATGTGAGATAGAGAGTAAAACCTATAAATTATAATATGGAGTATTCCCTATAAATTATAATATGGAGTATTCCCTATAAATTATAATATGGAGTATTCCCTATAAATTATAATATTTTATAGTGTATGTGATCAGTGGAATAATTGTTGTTTTTAAATTTTGTAAATTAGATTTTATTTTTTAATCATAACATTTAATATATTCAGTCAGAAGTATCATTGATTTTACAAGTACGAAATCGTTTAATACTGGAAAACTCTTTGTCAAATACATTTATAAACAACTATTTTTTATAAATGAAATGACTTAGCACAAGAATACAAGATTAAGATTTATTAACCTTAGCCTGCAAGGGTGGCTATTTAATCCCTGTTGCAGACAACTGCTCAGGCATATCTGTTTCTTCAATACCCAAAGAGCTAACTGGTGGTTTACACTGCAACTGTGTTGAGCAGACCTGAGTTACAGTTTCTAAGAGAGAGCACACAATCTGGTATGATCAGCATTTGAACACACCAGTACATGCAAGCCCTCTGCCACAATGACTTGTGACTTCATGCTAACACGACAATCGACTGCTTCTAAACAGTTTTTTTTTCTACCTGATTTAATTCACAAGACTTAGCTCAATCTGCACACTGGGATCATCTTTCAAAACTGATACCATTAAAATGTGCATCCCTGCCACTTGTATTGACACCGGCATGATTCAAACCTGGGTTTCAAGATCAAAATGATAACATTCTAACCATTTGTTCACCTCTAGTAAATACTAGCTAACAGCATATGGTACACCAAAGAATTAGCTTTTATAAATCTATCTTTGTCTAGATTTTGACTTCTTAATTAGTACTTAATGATAACTATATTATAGTTTGATATGCTTAAAACTGGAGATCAAAGAGCCAAGTTCTAATTTCAGTCAGGTCTGTTATATTCACTTACACACAAATAACCTTGGAAAAGGTATGAATCCAATTCTTCCCCTGCCCCACCCCCAGGTATTGGTTAATTAGTAGAACTTGTACCAGTAAATAATTATCTCCAAAACATTTCTTACAATCCAATGATATATTCTGGTTTTAATTAATCAGCAAAAGGTTGATAAGCCATAAAAAAACAAACCAATCATCAATATAGTTTAATACAGTTATGTACAACTCTTAATACAGGAAAACTTCCAAGACAAATATTCACCTTCAGATGTGTAAACTGTGATTAATTACTGAATAGGAGACAAGATACATGAAAATCAAAATTCTAATTCTTTATTATCTGAGTGATTCTTTATCCGTATTGTCAAAGTATATGCCACTGAGGACCATCTTCAAGGCCAAAGCAGAGACAAATATATGACAAGAAAATGGGGCATATGCAAAGAATGCAATGCATGAAGTAAAGCATTAACAGATTCTTAGGAATCCTTTAACAATTTGGTTTAGTGCCAGGAGCAAAAAGAATTCCATGAATTTTGGAAGAGAGTCAAAGAGATTGGAAGTGATCAGTTCTTGAATTTCAAAGTGATCTTTTTGCCCACTCAATTTGAACAGAAGAATTCTTTTGATGCACCACAGAAAGAAAAAGAGAAAAATGATTTGAGAGTTGGAGGGAGGGTAAAACTCTCAGGACACTGGCAAATGTTTTATTTTTTAGAGAAACTTTACTTAGAATTACTACACAGTTTTCTTAAATACAGTGTAACCCGGATATAAGAGACCCGGATATAAGAGATTTTCTCTGGTCCCAAATCAGAGCCTGTGTTAATGTATATATAATAGACCAAACCCGGATATAAGAGACTTCGTCTCCAGTCCCGGCAACTCTCTTATATCCGGGTTACACTGTATTAAATCAAAATTTAAGCATTATTGTAATTTGTTCAACATATATATATATATATATATATATATATATATATATATATATATACATACATACACACACACACACATATATATATATATATATATATATATATATATATATATATATATATATATTTGTAGAAAAGTTTTAACTAAATTTGTTATGTTGGTGCTACTACACATGTGCACAAATGAGGGATGCTGGGATTTTTTTTTTTTTTTTAATCTACCCAGTTTCATTTACATACTTTTTCTTTCCATCACTTTTGTTTTTAGATAGCCCACACTGTGATAATAGAAGTTTAAAATTAAAAATTCCCAGAATCCCTTGTTCGTGTGCATGTGTAGTCACACCAACGAAACAAATATCGTACAATGAAGTCCTAAAGGACAAAATGCATCACAAGAAAATTAATTTTCTACTTTGTCATACATTTTCCCCTAATATTATTCTTGATATATAAAAATATATATCATTATCTCATATATAATTTAATATTGAATTTACTTGTTTGGATGAATACTTGCTGCTTATATATATATGAATAAAAAAGACAAGAGGAAAACTATACTTAGTCTTAGCTGACACATTCTATCATCTGATGAACATTATCAAGGTAAATGTAATGATTTTATTTTGCAACAAGTATTTATCAGTTACTCATCACAAGATAAAATCATTACATTTGCCTTGATAATGTCTGTCAGATGCAAAATGTGTCAGCTAAGACTAAGTATAGTTTTCCTCTTGTCTTTTTTATTCATTTGTCTCTTCTACAGATACACTCCATCTGAGAATATATATTTTAATAATATGTGGAAATATCCACTCTTTGCCTGATGAAGGTCGTGAGACCGGAAACTCGTGTAGCAAAACTATGGAAAATAAAGCATAATATATTTTTTTTTAAATCCACATTACAACCAAAAACGTTTGCGGTTTCTCTCTTTTTATTATAGATAATTTTCTCTCCATGGAACTACTATAATCTTTTCCCTTTATATATATATATATATATATATATATATATATATATATAATATTATATAAAAAGATTACTTTTTTAATATATTTTTATATAATATTATTAATGCTCTATTTTTAATATTATTTTTAATATTGAGCACTATATATAAAAATATCTGCTGTTTCTTAAACCTTATATATATATATATATATATGTGTGTGTGTGTGTGTGTGTGTGTATAACACACACACATACATACATACATATTTGCCTTGATAAAGTCCATCAGAGGACAGAACATGTTGGTAAAGATAAGTTTTCCTTTTGTCTTCATATTGTCCTTTTACAAATATATTTTTAGTTATATCTGAATTTTTACACATATCTCTCTCTCACTCTATCATACTTCTTCTTCATGCCATGTTCCTTTGGGATATTGGTGATCATGGCTCTCCACAGTTTTCTGTCCTTTGTAGTTCTTAAGAAATTTTGTCTTTTTGCTTTCTCTCCTAAACCTTGTTCTGCTATCCATTTACTCAATCTCGCTAGGTAGGTTATGCGTTGTTTTCCTCTGTTCCTCTTGCCTTCAATCTGTCCTGTGCATATCAAATTTTCCAAGCCCTCTTTTCTTATTATGTGCCCTATAAATTTCAAATCGATATAAGTGTCTGTTTTGTTTCCATTTCCTCTAGTAATATAGAATTTCCCTATAGACTTGGTTGGCAACCAGTCTAGGAGAAGGACAACTCTGAATTCAAAACCTGAGGAGGGTCATTTCGAGACCTTGTGATATTATGTGCACCTATTCTCTGCATTTGGTTCTTTTGAAAAGTGTGGTTGGTCTGCAGAAGTCTTTACCACTATAATCCAATCATATGTGCAAGTAGTCTGCTTGTTTGTTTCTGAACTGATCTGATATAAGTGATGGGAGAGTCCAGTTTATACACCCAAAACACACACACACACACACACACACATATATCTATTTAGATATTTTAAGAAACAAATCTATATGCTATGGTCTTCAAGGACATAAACAATTATGGCTCTCCACGGCTTCCTATCCTTTTCTGTTCTTCTTTATGATCCTCTCAGATACATTCACTAAAATTCTCATACACAAG
>OZ038501.1:31472864-31500364 GCA_964036315.1 Acanthosepion esculentum | reverse complement strand
GTCCTGAAACAGCACCAACTTATGGGCACCTTAGCAGACTAAATTGGGGGGGGGGGGTTTAATCCCTACAAATTAAAAAGAAAAAGTCAAAAATAAGAATTGATTGATTTGGATGATGTCAAAGTTCAAATGAGCAGAGATAAGGAAAGATAATTAAGGAATTAAAGGGAGACAACCAAGGGATGGGTTGTGGAGTTATTGCCTTAGTGGAAACTGTATTTGGACTAAATGCGTCCTAAATAGCTTAAATGGACAGAAACATTAGGAACTTGTAATAAAGTGTTACGCAGAGTAATCGAGTTGTGGTCGCTGACTACTTCTTTCTCTCTCGACTACTACTGACTCCTACTTATAATAGATGGGAGAGTCTATTATCTAGACAAGGTGTCTTTCACTATAACACCCACCTCCTAAAACTTTACTCCGTAGGAGTAAAAGTTTAAAATTTTTTTATTTTATTTTTTTACAGAAAAGGAGAGAAAAAAAAAACAACAAAAAAAACTTCATTTTTTTAGCAACATCGTAGCGTATCTCCTACGTTTTAGGTCCATTTTTAAATGATCAGTTGTCTTTCTTTTTCTCTTGGATCGGCGTCCCTCAGGTAACATCGTTGCTGGTGTTGGAAGATCAAACGTATCAAAAGTCACCTCCATAGGTGTTTCTTCAGCTGGAGCGCTGTCAACCACGTCTGAAGAGCGTCGTCTGATCTGGTTAATGTGCCGTCTGCACGTGAATTTTTCACCTTTCACGAAGTACATCATGTTGCCAATACGCTTTTCTATTTTTCCACTCTCCCAGAATGATTTATTCTGTTTATATACCTTAAAGTATACTTTTTCACCAGGATTGTATTTCTTTACTTGAATAAATTTTTCTGTACCTGGCTTCGTCTTTTTTGGCAATAATTTGTCGAAGACAGATCTTACCCGACATGCAAACATCACCTCGGCTGGTGATTGTGAGGCTGGTGTTGCGTTATTTGGGGTAAGTCTGTATACCTGTAGAAACTTCTGTAGGGCTTCATCTGCAGGTATTTCCCTAGCTTTCTTTAAAGCTCTTTTAAGGGTGTCCACAAATTTTTCAGCTAACCCGTTAGATCTTGGGTGATATGGAGCTGTGGTAACATGTTCGACATTGTATTCCTTGCAGAAATCTTTAAATTGTTTCGACGTAAATTGACTTCTGTTGTCCATCACAATTGTGTCTACTACACCAAACCTTGCGAACAATTCCAGCAGGAAGTTTTTCGTACTTTGCGTCGTCGGTTTTCTTATTCTTTGTATCTCAGGCCATTTTGAGAAACTATCCACTACTATGATGTAATGGTATCCAGTCAGTGGACCTGCAAAATCCACATGCAACTGAGACCATGGTAGGTCTGCTTTTGGCCTGGGATTAAATTTTACTGGGGGTGCCTTTGCAGCCAAAGCACAGCCTTTACATTTTGCCACTGCATTCTCAATGTCCCTGTCCATATTCGGCCAATAAACAAAACTTCGCATTAGGCTCTTCATCCTAGTGCTGCCTGGATGACCAGTATGAAAATCCTTTAATATTTGTTTTTGGAGTATGGAATCACCACACGTTCTCTATATAACAATACTGTATCGCAAAGCGAAAACACATTTGTTGTGTACTGGTCCCTCTTTGATATTTTTTCTTTTACTTTCAAAATATACTCGTCCCTGGTGGCTTCTTCTTTTATTTTTTCTAGAGTTACCGGAAGTTCCCGAACTACATTACACACAGTAAATTTCCGCTCTTCTTCTGACTTCAGTGAGGCAATTACTGTGTCTTCTAATGGTTCGCTCCTTTTAGGAATTAACCTGGACAGCCCATCAGCATAGCCAAATTTATTCGATGGTATGTACTCCATGCTGAAGTTATAATTTAGCAATATTGTAGCCCATCTTTGTAGTCGGTTTGCTGTATGCATTGGCAAACCCTTTTTCGATCCAAAAATCGAAATTAGAGTCTTATGATCGGTTTGTAGCTTAAAATGTCGACCGTGGAGAAAACGGTGACATTTCGCTACTGCAAATATTATTCCTAGTGCCTCTTTCTCTATCTGAGAGTAATTCTTCTCAGCCGGAAGAAGTGCTCTAGAAGCATGAGCAATTGGTTTTACTTGACCATCTGTCATTTTGTGTAAAATACACGCTCCTACACCATACGCACTTGCGTCCCAAGCTACTATGATTTCTAAATCCGAATTGTAATGGGTTAAAAATAATTCCGAGGTTAACTCTTACTTTAACTTTTCAAAGGCTTTCTGGCATTCATTAGTCCACTTCCAGGGTTTTCCTTTCTTTAATAATTCATTTAATGGTTCCGGCAGATCATACATTTTAGGGATGTATATTTGGCAATAATTAGCTAATCCCAAAAAACTTTGTAATGTGGTAATATCTTTCGGAGCCGGCATGTCTTTTATAGCCGCTGCTCGCTCTGGGTCTGGCCTTCTACCATTCTTATCGATGATCTGTCCCAGATATTTCACTGTCTCCATAAAAAACTCGCATTTACTTTCCTTGAGTTTAAATCCAAAATCCTGTATTCTGGAAACTACTGCATAAAGTGTTACACAGAGTAATCGAGTTATGGTCGCTGACTACTTCTTTCTCTCTCGACTACTACTAACTCCTACTTATAATAGATGGGAGAGTCTATTATCTAGACAAGGTGTCTTTCACTATAACAGGATGAGAAAGAACTTTATTAAAAGAAAACAGCAGTATTTTCAACTAAACGTATTCAGTCTGAATTTCTGGGATGAGGAGTTATCATTATTTACATGTAGGCTATTGTCCTCATCTTTGTTGTTGTTATCATGTTTCAGCTGTTAAATCCTCCATAGATTGGGTTGATTGGAAATGGGACGAGCAACAACTGAGCAGTACTAAAATAAGAACTAGACAAAATATCTGTACAAGGAAACGTCTTATTATCATTACCGAAACCAACAAATAATAGGGTCTTGTATGCTTTGAAAAAAGATTAGTCTTAATAAATTTATAATATTAAATGTGATGTGTGAAAATTTTATTAGCTATCCAGGTTGACAATACTATTCATCACTTTTTATGGTTTTATAGTACATTATTAGTATTATATTACATTATTAGTATTATAAACACCAGCAAAAACTAATCTGTGTTGATCGCATATAAGAGAGAGGTTGAGAATATGTGTAGAGACTTTCTGAAAAGTCTGGCCTAGTTATTAGTTTAAACCAGTTCCATCCCACCTCAATGTTTGTCTTGTTCCTTTATTAATTCTTTAATAATTCTAATTTATGCAAAAATGTTATGACTATTTATTCTCAAAAGATGAAATGAATTAATCAACAGCACTGATTGTTATTAAAACATGAGAACAACAATCTGAGAAATAAAGTACTTGATCATTGTCAAGTGGGCAAGAATTAAAACTTCCAAGAAATGGGGTAGGGACAATAACATCAAAATGACAACATATAACTGATTTGAAAAGGGCCTGTTTGTGTACACACGCACCCATACCAGGTATAATAAAGTAACAAGTATTCATCCAAACATGTTTTATTAAATTAAACCAATAAGGTATCTGTTTAATTTTTTATTGTATTTTTTCCAATTTTCGAATAAAATATTGCATATCATGATCGAAATTGTGGATGAAGTGCCTAAAGTTCATGTTTGTTCTGTTGTTTTCGTTCAAGTACTTTTGACCGTCTCAGTCATCATCAAGAACCATGTGTTGTCAGTGTGGTTGATGCATTCTTTTTGGTGCAGTGTTGCTCCCTTTTAACCATTAAACATGACATCACTCTGGATTCTTTCAAACTTTTGGTATTCTATAAAATACTAGAATGTAGACAATGGGATCTTGACTACCACACTGACCGTACATGGTTCTTGATGATGACTGAGACAGTCTAAAGTACTTGAACAAAAACAACAGAACAAACGTGAAATTCAAGCAATTTATCCATAATTGTTATCCTAATATATAAAATCATCTTCCAAAATCAGAAAAATACAATAAAAAAATTAGACAGAATTTGTCAGTTGAATTTAATAAAACTTCTTTTTGCGTTTATATATATATATATATATATATATATATATATATATATATATATATATATATATATATATAGTTTTAAGGTGTCCTATATTTTTGGGGTAAAGTGCTCAATATCAGAAATAGAGCATATGTAAATATAAATATAAAAGTGAACATTGAAGTCAACACTTAGAGGCGACAGACTGTTTCATGCTAGACACAATCGTCAGGATGATTGCGTCTAGCATGAAACAGCCTGTCGCCTCTGAGTGTTGACTTCAATGTTCACTTATATATGTGTGTGTGTGTGTGTGTGTGTGTATGTGTGTGTGTGTGTGTGCAAATACAGAGAGATTGATGTTGGTGGAGATTATGTTTTAAGTTTTCATGTAAGATACACACTCTCCTTTTAAAGAATCCCACGACAGGCCTGTCACCAGACTATTTGGAGAGGTAGTGTCCTTTAATTCAGTAGAGAAAGCCACAAGTAAGGCATACTAAAACAAGTTCACATTTTTTTCATCAGGTGGGGACATATTTCGGGAGGAGGGGGCAGCTGCAACCTCACCACACCAACAATCTGTCAAGAAATTATAACTCTGTAAGATTACCTGTCAAATCAGGACTTAGACAAGTAAATATTCTATTTGCTTATATATATATCAGAAAAAAATATTTCAAAAGTCAGGATAGTCTCATCCTGATTGTCTTTCTGTCCTACTTGGCCATCAATGATATGAAATACATCTGTTCAATACTTTGGGGCACATCATCAGTGATGTTTTAAGCTGAGGATCATTAGGGGTTTCCGGTCTTACAATATAATACCAATTCTCTACAGTAACCCAGTTGATACTGATCAGATGTCAACTTGTGTGCCATTCATCAGCTACAACTATTCTCATAATATAGTCTGAACACACTGCAAATCTTCTGGCCTTTATTGTCCAATCACAAACAACTTCTGGTTCACCAACCCCTTCACTCTCCCATAAAAAAGGAAGTGCACATAGTTATGTTTCTAAGGTAACTATTGCAACACTCCCAACTTGAAGTGGTAAGTATCAATCTTTTGTTTCACTCACTTTAGAAAAAAAAAAAATAAATACAGTCATTTTTTTTCTTTCTTGCCAATTCAGGGATTGTTCCACATTTTCAGGGCCTCCCTAAAACAATCTTTTTTTCTTTATGTATTACATTTTCTTTCTGAGATTCACTACTGTCATTGGATATCAGTGTCCCAAAGAGCTTGAATCAAATATGTTTAAAAGTAGAATTCCTTTCAAGATAGACAAAGATATGTGAGAGAAAGACAGGTTTAACTGGAAAGAAAGAGAACAATTTCTACATGGAAATTGGGAGCTGAGAGATAAAAAGCAGAGTCACTTAAAGGCTGATTATGTGACAAGGGGAATGTCATGGTGGAATGAATTAACAGGACAGTGTGGTCATATTTCTTCTTTGTGAGAGAGAGAAAAAAAACTTCAAGAGATATAAAATAAACTGAGAGTAAGAATGAAGTTTTGGTCGTGAAGAGATAAGGAAAGAGAATGAGAGAGAAAAAAAGGATATAATTAAGAACGGGAAGAATGTTAAAGAGAAATTAAGAGAGAAGTAGAGAGAGACAGAATGGCCTGTTATCAAGTTACTTACAATTAGAGCTCTAGATTAACATGTCTCCATTGTTCTGGGGGATAACAGAACATTAGAAGGGGACAATGGTAGCTTTTTGGGGATTATGCCAGGATGAGACAACATTTTTAATTAAAATTAAGATTTTATTTATTTTAAAAGCAACTAATTTCTTAAAATAAAATATAATTAAAAATAAAATAAAAAATATTGTTACTTCCACCAATAGCAAACAGCTTTTAATAAATGCAGGCATGGACAAAACCAAAAATTAACAAAACTTTTTAAACTACTGAATGAGACCTTAATGTAAAATGAAGGTTGACAGACTTTTTAGATATTTGCATTTTATTATTTATCTAAATGTGAAAAACATTAGAATCTCATTGTAAGAACTAATTTTGTTTTAACATTTAGCACTCTGCATCATTTATAAATATTATTTCCCCTTTTACTGTATATAAAATCCCCTCAAAATACAGCATTTTATATATTAGTTCTATATATTTGAAATTGCAGTAGCCTGGCTCTCAATTTCAGTCAAGATTGTTTTAGGTGTTGCCATAGAAGGATATGACTACACAAGCAAGCGATTCAAATTCAACTTGTATTGGCAGGACTAACATTTTGCTTGGTGAAAATAGTCACTTACAGAGTGCTAAAGGTTAATAAATAAAGAAAGAAAATTATTTTTTTTTTGCCAATTTTTGGTTAAAAACCCCTGAATGAATCATTAACAAACATCATTTAAATGCTATGTTTCTGCTTATAATTTAATTTGAACTGCTCAAGGGCCTCATGCAAATATCCATTCTTGACCTTCCTGTTGAGCAGCACAACTTGAGGAAAACATGACCAAGTGGTCAAGTAGTGGCTACAGGGCACTAAGACCAAAATTTAAATAGTGAACGAATTAAAATAGATATTTATTTCTAAATTATTTTAATGGTGTTTTTATTCTGATATGAACCATTATAAATGATTATAAAATTAAAAAGTTTGGCAATGTTTAACCTTCATGCCCACTAAAAAAAAACAGGGTGTCTAAAGGACAGTTATTCCTTTGACGCAGCTATTATTGTATACACTTCCGACTCTCTCAGTTATGTTTATTTACAAGATTATAAAAATGTTAATCAAGTACAATGTGATATTTATTATTTACATTTTATAAAGATTTATTATTTAGTATATATATTATATATTATATTTATCTATAAAGAAATAGATTTGAAAAGATCATTTATTCAAAAATTGCTAAAAATTTTTAAATTATTTAAATCTACTACAATGCAATATTTGTGGTCAAATTTACAAACATTCTTTAATTAAACATAAGGAAAACCTTGTCCACCCAATAAATAGGGAGATACACACTCAAAATATTGACTGTTTGCAGTTTCACCTAAAATCTAAATTTAAAAGAATGTTTGGTTCAGAAGAAGAGAAGCTCTTTAACTTATTTTAGGGAATTTATGTGGTGAGAGTGGATGAAAGAAATGCCTGGGAAATACATTTTTTCAAGATTTATAATTACAGTTCCTTGCTGTTATGTGTTTATTTGAATTTTCTTGTTTACAGACATTTTTATAAATTTATGAAAAAATTATGTATAAAAAAATTATTTTCAGATTAATTGTTTTTTATTTAAAGTGCTAAATAATAAATATTTCATTATAGTTGGTTCACTTATTTTTATAATCTTGTAAATATAAAATTATTCTTGTAAATAAGCAAGCTAGTAAATAAATAGTGTTTAACATTTTTGTTGTCAATTCTCAAGAATAAAAAAATGTATAAATCCACTTTCATATGTTTGGGTTTTATTAAAATTCTAATCATCACTTTTTAAAATAATAAACATTGCTGAGGGAGTCGGAAATGTTTACATTAATACTTTTGTCAAGGGAATAATCATTCTTATGACACCCTTTTTTCTTGCTAAACTTTGCCAAAAGTTTTTTTCATTTTGAGATATTTAAAAAAAAATCTTCAGGATGATGGTGAAAACTTATTCTTCAGTCCCGTTTACAAGTCAGATTTAACCTAAATTATTAAATTGTTAATCTACACACACAATTCTTAAATTGAAGAACTCAGATCTGTCACCTTTTAAAAGAATAAAATAATTCTCTGATTTTACGAGACAACTGACTCAAAACTATTTTGCTTTCATTATTCTAAGAAATGATTCAGCAAAATTACACTATTTTTGTTTGTGTTGGTTCCATTTGTAGTGGGATGACTACAAAAAACAGCCTCCTCCCTAAATTTCTAGACAAATCCTACAGATGCATGCTAGGATTTCTTTCTAACTAATAAAACTTTTCAGTCTCATCTGCCATATTTTTGTTCTTTCTTGTCTTGAAGTCAGAATGCCAAAATCACTTGAGTATATCTCTTTTATGTGTGAATACCATTCTTACTTTGTAAAGTTTTTGCCTTATTACTGTTGTTTGCCTAGTTTTTTAATATTATTTTGTCCTGTTCTTTTTCTTCCTTTTCTTATTGTTTATTGAGAACTTTGTCAATTTCATTTATTAAATATTTTGCTAATTACACTTAACCATGGTCAATTACTCCAGTTTGAATATTTTAAATGAAGAAATTATCATTATTATACACAAATTTGTAAAGGTTTATATTCTTATCTTGGTTTTTATTGTTACAATATTTTTGCCAGTTAAGCATTCTGGTTGTTTTCAAATGTCTATCTTAGCTGAGAAGTTTTTGAGAATTTGACAATAACAAAATGTGGACAGTAGTCTAAAGAAATCAGTGTATAATGAAATTATAGAAAAAAATAAATTGGATATTGTTATGTTCCAGTTATCTCTCTTGCTTACTAACTCTTTATAAAAGAAAGTAATAACAGAGTTAAAGAAAGTACAATTATCATGGCTGCTTGAGAAAGACTTCTTATGACAATAAAAATGAGAGATATTAAAGAATATTTTCAAAATAATAAGAATGCTTCATAGCTTGAACAATAAAAATAAACTGTCAGTCAAAATTTTTAAAGCTTTTCCACCAAATGAATGGAATAAAAAAAATGCTTATTAAACTTGAGTAGCTGATTATTGTGTCCATTTTCCTTAAAGCTTTTTCATTGCTTAAAGGTTTTAAGGAAAATGGAAATAAAAAGGACAATTATACTTACAATTAGAAACAAACAATTGAAATTTCTAGGCCACATAATAAGGAAAGAGGGCTTGGAAAATTTGATACCCACAGGACAGATTGAAGGCAAATGTAATAGGAGTGAGCAGTGGACTGATGAGCTTATTTGAATGAATGACAGAAGAGGGAGTGGGAGGGATGGTAAAAAAAACAAATATTACTAAGAGCTACAAAAGATAGGAAGTAGTAGAGAGCCATAATTGTCCATATAATTTAACATTTTACTTACCTGTAAATTATTAAAGCATTACCTATATAGAAAATTGTCTTTCAACATTAATTTTTGAAGCTTCCTGTTTATTACAGAAAAACAATATGCAAACAAACCATTGGCAACTCTATAAGAAAATATCTTTCATTAACCAATATGTAATGACAATTTTTGGCAACCACAATTTACCCGAAAACATTGGATATATATATATAATTACATAAATATTGAGTTTTATTTTATTATTAAACACCAATGTTACTTAAAAAAAAAAAAGAAAGGAAAAATCAATGAGATGTGGAGGCAACAGTTTGCACAGCTGGTCAGCAAAAGCAGAACCATTAAGAATTGGTCACACACTGGACAAAGCTAAGCAAAGTAGAGACAAATTGCTCATAACCAACAATAAAAATCAAAACAGAAAGAAAGAAGTCAGGAAAAAAATGGCAGGAAACCCTGAAGGAATTTTGGGAGGGTACTTACCATAGCGAGGTTGGCAAATGAAACATTGTTGTTATATTCCTGTAATTTACGTTTAAGATCTTCCCTGTTGAGAGTTGCTTGACTAGGCTGTTTCTTGGGGAGGATTTCTTCTGGGATTGGACCAGATCTGTAACCAGAATCGGTTTCATCCTGAATGGGGGAGAGAGAGAGAGAGAGAGAAAAAGAAATGTGAGAAAAATTAATGGATTATTGACGTGAAGAAAGTGAAATGAAAGAGAATGAGATAAAAAAAATGAGAAATTTTATATTTGCCAGATGAAATATAATTTTCTTAAAATAAAACAAAAACAAAAAAAATACAAAAAACTATTATCACCTTTTCCAATGTTTTGATTGGTGCAATCTCCCAGCATCAACAAGTGCCATGGCACTGGAAATTTTATACAGACAAGATTCAAAACAAACACAAACAGTACTTCCTTCAGCAATTATCAAACCAAACAAAATAGTCTGGGTTCCTAACCAATATCTTATACAAATTAACAGTGTCTGCACAGAAATAATTCTCAATAAATTTTCTTCGGTTTTTTAGAGTAAAAATTTACAGAAGTGAATCTACAGAGGTGGTAAAATGTCAGTTTTGTTTGAGAAGCACTTAGGAAACATTAAAATATTTTGCTGTAATTTATGTTGTGGATAGATAGGAGTTCAATGATAAAATGGAAAAAAATTTCTATCTAATGTATTTCGTCTATCAAAAGAAAACCTTGAACTAAAATAATGTTTTTATTAATGAAATTATATATGTAGGGGGAAAAGGGTAAAAATATAAACATTAATATCGGCTATAAATATATATCAAGCAGAAATGTCGAAGAAATAGGGATGCTGAATTTTAAATTTATGGTGTCCAATGGTGGAGTAATGGATATCAACTCGGATTGAGGAATTGGAGAGCTTAGTTCGAATTTCAGTCGAATCCATTATATTCACTTACGTGCTAATACCCTTGGGAAAGACGTGAATCCTCTTCTTCTCCTGCCAGCTATGAGTAAATAGCAGAATAGACCAGGTTCTATAACCTTGGATGGCAACTGGTCTACCACAGACAGAAATGGCAACCTACTGCGGGAAAAAATCTGCCTTGTTAGTCATGTATCGAAAGATACATGATCGCCTAAACGTGTATCACACATGGTACATAACTGACTGATGGTCTAGACATACAGCTTGGATTTCTTAACAAATCTACTGCTATCACAATGTGGAATATTTAAAACAACAATAATAAAAACAAAGACAAAGGGGTTGAGAAGCTGAAAGAATTTGGGTAAGTTGTATGTTATCCAATAGTTCTTCAAGTTTTCTGTACAATTCATACTTCTATCAAAAATCACTTCAACAGAAAATAAAAAGAAAATCATAATTCTTTTTTAATCAATTCATCCTTCTCTGAAGAAGATCTTTTGTACTTTAAGTACTCAAACTGTTTAAGTATGTCTTCATATATATATATATATATATATATATATATATATATATATATATATATATAGGTAACTATGCTCGTGTTGAAAAACCTTCGAACTCTTGATTTAACAATAGCCAAATCAATCACGAAGGAAAAAAAAGGTTTTAAAAAAAGAAAGAGCCAGGAACATGAAAGTCTGTTGAAAATAATCGCACAGATACAGGTTCAAGGCCCAAAGAAAAAACCCCGATACGAGTAAACAACTAACTAAAGAGCTCAATACAAGCGTAGAGCAAACCTAATGAGCCAGACATACCTACCAAGGTTTCACTTAGGCAGATCGCCAGCCGACCCTGACGATCTGCCTAAGTGAAACCTTGGTAGGTGTGTCTGGCTCATTAGGTTTGACTATATATATATATATATATATATATATATATATATATATATATATACACACACACCCACACAGAGGGTGTCTCAAATGTATACACACTTTTACAATGTATTACTCAAGTCAATTTGCTTTCTTTTCAGATTTACAGTAATTTATTGATTGCTGTTTGTGATTCAATTCAATGTCTGGATGAAAACGGACATCAATTTAAAAACATGTGATGACAAAATCTTAAGAGCATGCATTTATAATAAACACTGTCTTCATATGCATTATTTAAATTACATGTAGCTGGTTCTAGTTTATGTTTGTTTTTATATAGCAGCATATAAACCTCTATGGGTCATTTAATATTGAAATCTAAATATTTTGTATGCAATTTTAAATATTTTTCTTGGAGATAATAATGGTTTAGTGATACAAGTCATACTAATTAACTAATAGTTGGGAGGAGAAGAGGTGGATGATTCCTACCTTTCCCAAGGGCATTTGTGCATAAGTGAATATAACAAACATGAATTGGAACTCAGCTCTCCGATTAACAATTCTGAGACATTATCTATGACACCACCAGCACAGCCTTGGTGTTTAGTTTACCAGGACCGGCAAAATAACCTATTCACAAAGATTAAGCTCAACTAAAATTGAAATCCTTTGAACAGAAAAAAAATACAATATCTAATAGGTCACAGATTTAAATATAATTTGAATGAAGGTTATATATGTTACACTAACTTCATAGAATTTTGAAAGAAACACATTCAACTTTTAATTTCTATAATTATTGTTATAGAGAATAAATAAATAAAATGTTGAATGGGTTTTATCTCCAATTTGTAGTTCATCAGGATAAGATAAATGTTATTGAATTTATTAACAGATATTACATCTATTTTAAATACATTGTGGAACTCCCTTCCAGCTCCATGCTTTCCAGCCAACTTTAATGTGCAAAAATTTAAATACAATTTCAATCGCTATCTACTGACTTCTTAATTGCTCTTTCCTCTTCCCGTTCATTATTAATGTCTCTGTTCCTAATTATTCTACATCTTTTGTGTCTTAGTGGCTTTACTACCTTGCATGGGATGATACTGATTAAAAGAATATTTAAATGACATAAAAAGTATTAATTACTGACATTTTTTTATAATATTAAATGTTAATTAACAAAAATCAATTTGCCTTATACTTCAGTAATTTACTGGTCAACATGTTTTGTTTGGCATAAACTATTGTTATATTTATTGCTATAAAAGAATCAAGAATTATAATATGTAATTTAAAGATTTGAGCACTTTTAGGGTACAATATTTCAAAGCTGGGAAACACTGTAGCCAATTAAAACATAGACAAAAAAATAATATTAGTTGCTATGCTGCAAAGAAAAAAGAACATAAAGGGTTAAAAAATCAGTTTGTTTTAGGACCATCATAAGGTACTGATGACTTATATTGGCATAAGGTACTGATGACTTATATTGGCATAAGGTACTGATGACTTATATTGGCATAAGGTACTGATGACTTATATTGGCATAAGGTACTGATGACTTATATTGGCATAAGGTACTGATGACTTATATTGGCATAAGGTACTGATGACTTATATTGGCTTGATAAATCTTGTAGACACACAAAATTGCACCTTTCAAAACATTGTAATATGGTAATAAATCTGTAGAAATACTTACAAAACGGAAAAAAAAAGACTTATTGATACAAAAGTTTAACTGGATTCTGCTAATGAAAATGTAGACAAAAATGATGAATATGATAAGAAACTATTAATGAAATAATGCTTTCCACATTCACTTTTCAAGTGTCACACATGAACTACTTCAGCTACAAACATCACATTATTAAACATACTTTACACAGATAGAGTATTTTGATAGCATACACTGTACTGAAAAACACTACATTATATATATATATATATATATATATATATATATATATATAATATGCACATGTATGTATGTATACACACAAATAGTAAAAATATAAGCTAAAATATAAAATAAACTGAGGGTTCACTGCCAATAATAATGTTATTAATACAATAATATCAAAATCTATTACTAAGTTTGCAATAACACAATCACCAGGTGGATACGATATTTTAGTGGATTTTGCTATTATTGTATTTATATTATTGTAATATATTATATATTGATGCAACTATTATATATTGTTTAATTCACTTAGTATGTATAATCTATAGACTCCTATATATATATATATATATATAACGGAAATAGATAACTAACCATTAATTTTATATTCTTACAGAGAGAAAAATATAGAGATATTGTTAATGCTAACTGCTTCTAATTCAGCTCACAACAATGCAATCAATGTTCAGATGTGACCACATTGCAACTTTACAGATTAATAATATAATTTTTTTTTTTATGGGATTTTAGAAATTAAGACTTCAACTTTACAAATATTTTCTTCAACTCCTGGGATGATGTGTTATCCTTCAAAATTCTTTTTGTGTGTAAATGTTTATATATATATATAAGTACATATGCTAATTTTATATCTTGTTTATGATGTGACCCCCTTAAAATTAGCTTCAAAATTAGGTCTTAAAAAGTCGCATGATACACAACTGTATACAGTATATGGTAAAAATATAGTTTTATTTTATATATATATATATAAAGATATAAGATAAAATAAAATAAGATAAAATAATTCACTAAACTTATATATGAATCCAAGTTTTATGGATACATTTATGTCCAATCTTAGTTACATTTTTTTTAGGTATTTAAACTTATTTATGTAGAGATCATATGTTTCTTTTTTTTCTTCTTAGAAAAAAAACAAAACCCTATTTTTATGACATAAAACTTTTCCAAATTCATTCTATATATGGCATTACAATTTATTCCATATCAAATTGTCAATTACTTTAATATAATATCAAAGTTCCAAATTTTGAATTCTTCATTTGTGCTCTTCTTGTTACCATGATCCATTAATTAGTCTTTGTAAGGTATATGATTCACAAGAAAAAGGGTGAGGAACCTATTCCTTCAGAAAATGCTGACAGTAAAATGGTTGTTAATATACCAATTGGATTAATCCATTTCAGCAACTTTAGATATAGTGATAAAGTTTAAAGATTAGACTGGCCGAAACATAATGTTAACATCAAGAACAGAGAAGAGTTAAATTATCCAAACAAAACTTGCAATAGTACTTACTCTTCTTATAGACATTGATATTACTTAAGTTGTCTTTTTAAACATAAAGCATTTTTCACAATTATAAATATTTTGATTGATTTCCCTTCAAGCATTACTGCTTTTTTTATCCCAATGTCTTTTAGCCAATCATTTAAGTTGTTAAAATATAGAACCTCATAACAAATGGGATGTGTGATTCTTTATGGCATTTTATTTTATGCTTTAAGAATTGATCAGCTAAAATACTTTACAATGAAAAGCAAAAGAAATAATCAAGTATTTTTGATTAATGAAAAATAATGTTTTTCTTAATTTTCATTGCTTTTATCAATCAAATATATTGTGATAAAAGAATTACTGAATTATTGTGTAATGCTAAACATTTTACAAAATTTACAGAAACTGTATCAATACCTTTAAGGATTTATACAACTTTCTTCAACTACAAACTTGCATTTGTACTGTATTTATTGATACAAAGCATATAATGCAATCTTTTTGTTTATTTAGGAAAGCTTCAATAAGTTTTGACACTATCCTCATTTTATAGCAAAACCTATCACTTGAATAAAAAAAACAATTACAATTATTTATAACTAGTACAAACAAGCTAGATTTGGTTTAGGTTTAATTTTCATTATGTATGTCTTTAGTGGTCTTATGAAGCCTGAAAATATTACAAAAGAAAGACTGCTTTCCTTGCCAAAGGACATCTGAACACAGAAAAAGCAAAAAGCATCTAAGTTATTTCAGACAACGCAAGAGCATATATTTCAAGACAAAGGCACTTTACATATGGCAGATGGTAAGTACTGATAAGCAAACAGAGTCCAAGAAAACTGAATATCAAAAACAAGCAAAAAGACAAAAATAGAAAGTGTTAAGAAAAACAATGAACTATCTAGCATAATTAATTACAAAATGCAATATACTTTATTTCCATATTTAATATTTCTGTAGACACAGAAATTAGTTGTTTCTGAAATTTATCATTTTATTTCACTCCTAAAAACAGAGATGGATATTCATAGAATAAAACAAGTAGCAATTTCCATGCATGATAATTTTCACTGATTTTCTTTACTGTAACTGGTGAATTCAGAAACAGTTTAAAAATTTTCTCTAGAGAGTATTGGTGTAAAATACCACAAGTAGATTCAATAGTTATTAAATTAGTACATATATTTCATTTGATATTAAAAATAGTATACTGTAGGGGTAATATACTTTAAATATGTGAAGAGTGGAGAATATAGTCTTCCCTAGACAAGAACAGGGTTGTTTATATTCAGTTTGTATGATTACTTACTTGAGTATCGACCACTGTGATATACTACTTTATAACATATATAATTACTTTATTAAAAGTCTCTATAGAAACTACATATAGAACATCTTGCCTAATATAAACCCTTAGATTTTATATATATATATATATATATATATATATATATATATATATATATATATTGAGTGTGTGGGTGGTGCAATGGATCATGACAAGAAATTTGTGGACCAAATTCAAATTCCAGTCAAGTTAAAATACAGTTGGGAAAGGTATTATTTCTCTCCAGACAGGTTAAATAGTAGGACAAACTAGGCTCTTCAGCCTTGATTGGCAACCAATCTAGGAGAAGGACAATTTTGAATTCAAAGCTGTATATAGCTCTGCTGAAGCACATGCTATTCAGCAAATGAAAATATTAATGGAGTTCACTATGATACTGTCTGTCATTTTCATTCATATATATATATATATATATATATATATATAAAATATAATATAATGTGTGTATGTGCGTGCGCACACAAGAGGGAAATGAAGTGTTCTTGGTCATACCCACTTTAAAAAATCTGATCAAATGATTAAACATGAGAATTATTTTTTTTTAACTTCTATTTAGTTAGACTGAGAACTTTTTCTATGTACTTTCACATATAACAGAGGGGGGTAGAAAGACCAAACAAAAGTAAATGAAATGATGAGTGCTTCCAGGTCACTGACCCCCAAACCAGAGATGGAAAACTCTGTAACAAACCCCAGTATCAAAACTGGAGACAGTCCAGGTTACTTAGCTATGGCTCTCTTCAGTTTGATTCAGACATGATATGCAGGTCAAAATGGCTCTAGGGGATTTTTTTTTTGTTGTGGGGGTGGGGGCATTCTTGCTCCCCTGTCATATATGCAAACCTGAGAAGTGCTGTTCAGTGGACTTATAACACACTGAGCACCTTTTTTCTGCAATTATTCTTTCCAAAAATGTGTAGCTGGACCTACCATTTTAAACAAATTATTTCTGTGGGTAGTCTAACAGCTCCATCTGACTTACATTCTTACTGAAATGTTTAGATCCTCATATATTGAAATTCGCAGTCCATGTGTGTGCAAGAGTAAATACACATATTTTGATATCAACAAGTGTAAAGCTTCTACACTGAATTCGCCAGTAGGCAATGTCAAAATTACTTTTTAATTTACCTAAAAATACCACCAATTATAAGAAAGTAACTTCAAACAGCGACAAAACATTGGAAACTCTTCAGCTATGTATATTTTCCACTTCTCTAAAATAAAACTTCAATGTGTGCCTCCACAAGATGAACAGTGCACAATACTGACACGTCAATGAATGTACCATGAAAACATACTAAATTTGAGCAACCATATGACCCGAGAGGAAAATGACGACTATACAAGGAGGTGCTGAAAAATTCTCAAACAGACTCATTTCCCAAAATCAAGTGAAATCAAGTGGATATCCTAATTAACACAAGATTTGAATCTTCCATTCCTTAACATGACCTTTTTTATGTCAGTACTTGGTCAGTAACTATCAGCTAGTGTGTGTGAAGTGACCCTATCACCCTTGGTCCAAATGTGAATCTTACATTCTCAATCTGCAATGTCTCAGAGACTGTCCAATCTCTCTCTCTCTGTGTGTGTGTGTGTGTGTGTGTGTGTGTGTGTGTGTGTGTGTGTGTGTATGGTATCTCCATCTATCCAACAGTTTTTATCACCTGTATATCTCAGGTGCAGCATTGCCCACAGGTGTTCACCTCTTGTGGTCACCATGGACAATGAGTTAATTGCCAACCTCAATGTACAGCTGGGAGTCATCTCTGGCCAACCATGCACCTGGCTTTCTTGGTCAGGTGTGAAACTGAGTGCAAAACCCGTTCTGACATAATACTTCATCAGTATTTTGATGTTTGATCAGTAAGATGCTGATGTTTGGGAAGTGAGTCAGGCTAAGAACTTTTCAACACACCCTCATATTATTAATATACTGCCTTGGATATACTTTAGAAAATATATAAGTAGAGAAAAGAATTAAAAGTCCTAAGTTTCCATTGTATGTGCCAGGTTAATGAAGCTCATAAATATCAAAGAATAAAAGCGATAACTTTTAGAAATGACTAAAAATAAAACCTCTGATAAATGTAATTAAATCTTCAAGTAGGGAGTGTTACCATGTTCCTTAAGAAAATGGTTACTGCTTTTGTTTCCATTTTTTATGGAAGAGCAAATAAGCTGGTGAACAGGAAGTTGTTTGTGCTTGGACTATCAGTGTGTTAGGATGCCTTATACTATGAGAATAATTGTAGCTGACGGATGGTACACAAGTTGATATTCAATCAGTATCAACTGGATCACCATGGAAAAGGGAAACAATGTTGTAAAACCTGAAACCCTAAATGATCCTAGGCTAAAAAACATCACAGATGACGTGTGCCAAAGCATCAAACAGATGTCTTTCATGAAATCTAATGCTTAATTTAAATAAATAACATAAGTATCTGTTGGACTTTAAATAAAATCCATTAATTCCTTAGAAATTATTTATTTTCGTATCTGAAACATAAACAAAGCAAATATAGGCTTCAAAAGGCCCCAACAAGAACTATATAATTTTTAAAAAAGATCAATTCAAATTTGCTTTGCTTTCAAGTCATTTGTGGCTGAGCAGTCTAGCTTAAAGGTGGTTTCTCCAAAATAAGAGGAGAGACAGGTTCAAACCCTGCCATAAAGAATCGCCCACAAAAAAACAGGGATGTCTTCACAAACATATGTATCTACTTAATATAACATTTATAGTACTATGAAAGAAGTTATAATAAACAAGTAGGTGCCTGCTATATTGCTTGTTTAGCAGGTCTTAAATTGATAATAGGTTCAATCCTTGCTGACTGTTCCATATAATGCAGCCTTGTATTAAGTCAGCGCTTCTTAAACATTTTTCATTAAATGACACAATTTTTTTACCACAAGATTTTTCGCAATCCCAGGTATTAACCAATTACACTGAAAATAAATATGTTGTCACTGTACTAGTCGTAACCACACTGCATATGCATTTTATTACCGCAGCGCTTTTGTGGCACATCATGTTAAACATTGTGCGTTTGTGAAATAACATATAAACTGAAATTCAAGTGTTTGAATTTAATTTTCATGGCCCCAGTACTTCAGTTTGCAACCTCATTTGGGGTTGCGACCCATAGATTTTAAGAAGTGCTGTATTAAGCAAAACTGTGTATATATTTATACTTCAATAACATCTTAACATTTAATAAGCATTATAACATTTTACTAAAGTTTGTGACATCACAACATTTCATTAAAGGTTGTGACATCTTAACATTTAATTAAAGATAATATCTTAAATGCAATATTAGCACAAGCATAGTCATTATTGCAAACACACATGAATACGCACTTGTTAGACATGCACATGGACGCAATGAAGCATACACCATAATTATGATCACAAGATGAGTGAGTAAACAGCAAGTGTGATTTTACAAGCATATACAACTGAACAAAGACAAAATTCACAGGATTATGAGTAAATTTTTTTCCACTTTTTATCTCTCGCATTTTTTTCTTTTTGAACAAAAAGGAATGTTGTCTTCTTTTTTTTTTCTCTTCCAAAGGTGCAAGATTTTGTATAAAACTGAAAAAGTGAAACCAAAAATCACAATTGCAACCAAAAAGCGAAAAGAAAACAAACAAGATTAATAAATTTGGGGTTAACAAAAAAAAGAAAGACAGAAAGAAAGAAAGAAGTAAATAAATGGAGTGCAGACTGAGGGAATGAAAATAAGAAAGATGAAAAGAATGAATAAAAAAAACTAACAAAGGAAGTTGTTAGGTAAAAGGGAGACTCTTTCAAACTACATAGTAACCACAAAAAAGAAAAGTGCAAGTTTTCTTCAGTATTTTTTTTATTTTTTTTATTCATTCAACATTTTCTTCTCTTTTGTGATTTCGAATTTCACATTATTTTAATATTTTCAATGCTGAGTGACACATAAATTGAAAGTTTAGTTCACCAACCTGTGGCCGAAGCATGGCAGTGAACTGAAGTGTATGCTGCGAATTGATGTGCCTAAAGTACAACGACTGTAAGTTTTCCCACTCCCACCAGTCCATAAGGTCCTTAAGGTCGGCGTAAGGCTGCTGCTCTTGCACGGATTTTGTGATCCACAGGAAGGGAGACTCCCGCGGTTGGTCCCGAATGTCTACGCCCAGGGGGAGACGCTGCTCTCCGTTGGACACTATGTCGGTGCAGCACTGAGTGACAGGAGAAATATGAATTTATGCTCAGATACATACACCAACCTACTACGTCACCTCGCATTATCACATTAAGTGGCAGAATTTGTTTTTTAAACACACGGACATTTGTTGATAAAGAAACATATAAGATGGAAAACAAGTGTCAAGATGTATACAGGAGGATGCATTTGTATACGTGAATAGGTGTACCTCTCTTACCTATATATATATATATATAAACCCAGTAATTTTCATACTAATAAGCACAAAGTTATAAGCTTTAAGTAATAAACATGGAAATAGAAACAAAGGAAGTCTAGTTGACCAGTTTAAATTTATATTATTGCATTTGGCATAAAAATTGCATCAGAAATGGTTATAATTTCAATTTAATACAATACTAAGATTTCTAAATTGCAGCCCTGTATGTAAGTTTGCATTAAAATTTCTATGTCCATTTTAGTAACATTAGATATACTTATGGTATGTGTTTTAATAAGTATACATGAACACTTTTTTAGGTAGAGCTTTCTCCTTTGTATGATAGGTGCCATTGGTAGCCTATGGCATTTGCATATTTGACACAAGTGTCCAAAATCATTGTTTCAGCTTAGATAGAGCCAGGATCTCAGATCCTGATTTTCAAGGCAGGTTTCTCTTCGACCAGAAAACTAACAAAACATTTATTTGAATTTTTTAGATGAAGACTAATCTTTAATATACACTGATTTATTTAAACAAGTGTCCTCATTTTGGTTGCTATAGTCACAATGTTTCAGTTGATGTACCTCCAGGCCTTCTTCAGGAGGTAACATTCTTGGAATTCTGAACTGAACTCTTTATTCAATTACTGTGGCAGAGTATTCACATTTTACTGTCCATAGTATAAAATATCAATGTTTGTTAAATCTGTGTGTGTGTGTGTGTGTGAAATGTTGCCCCTGTCACCTGCAAATGTGAATCTTACATTCTCGATCTGTGATGTCTCAGAGACTGCCCAACTCTTCTCTTTCTCCCTAGCAGTTGGTATAGTATAACCATCTGTCCAACAGTTTTTCTCACCTGCATATCTCAGGCACAGCATTGCCCACACCTGTATTCACCTCTTGTAGTCACCACTGACAATGAATGAATTGCAGATTTCCATCCACAGAATATATGACATTTTACACTCCTCATGATTTCACCAATGATTTTATCCACAAATCCATGTCCTGTAATCCTGTTCAGTCATGAACAAATTAATTAAACAGGGATAATGGTTTTGAGATATTCTCCAACATAGACAGCAGAATGAGAACACTACCTCCATAGATTGAATAAAAGGTTTGGTTTGAGATTCCCAGAAGGTTGTAACACAACAGACACCTCAGAAGATGGCTGGAGTGGACAACAACCTAAATGAAAGGCTGTTTGATAATTAATCAAGATGAGGACCCGAGTTCAAGTAAAGGAGTGTATAATAATCTTTTTACCTGTGATATATTCAATATGCTTGGTGTTTTTTGTAAACATGAAATATCTAAATGATCTAACTTTTTAATTGAAAAAATGGCAAAATGATGATTGCAGTGAATGTAATTCCATTCCCTACCATACTGGTCAGAACTTTGACAACCAAAACTGAATTGTGGTGGTTTGAGCACCATGGGCATGGAATCCTAACATTGATGGGTTGTTTTGCTATGAGACAGAAAAACATGCAAAAACCAGTAGTTTGGTTGAGACAGTAGAGAAGCCAGGAGCTCTGATGTTCATCCAAGCCTTCCTCTCCTATAAACAAGGAGACAAGCTATGCACGAAAAGAGGCTATGTAGCTGGTCAACCTGTTGACATCTGTCCTCTCTCTCCCTTTCTGCAAGAAATGATGCCTAATATTTCCCTGCTAAAATAAATTGGGCAAAAAGAAACGTGAAGAAAATTGTCTGTTGTTGATTCAGTCTGCTGATGCAGCTTTGTGACCCTACTGAGGAACTACTGATAAAATACTGGAATCCAGAGACATGTAACACAACATTGGCTTACCTGTTTATTTTTTTCTGATCTTGATATGTGCAGTTATGAGACAATAGCTATCATTCTTGTCACATTGCAAGTCATAATGTTTTGGCTCATCAGTGTATATGCGTGTGTGTGTCTATATATGTAATGCTCTAAAAGTAATGCCTCTTATGTATATGTATAGAAATTAAAACAGATATGGAGAACACAATAATATAGAGTGAGTTTTCAGTGAAAAAAATACTATTTTTCTATATAGTCACCACCGTTGGCAATGCATTTTCACTGGTGATGAACAAGAGCTTGCATAATACTATGGTAAAATAGAGCTTGCAAAACATACATTACATTTACCACTGTTAAAAGGCATTACTCACTGCCTAACTGTGTCAAATCCACTGTTTGGTCTCCATAAATTTTAATGAATATCAATTGGTGGAATTTTTCTGCATGAATGAATTCAATGCCACACCTCTGCTTTGTATGTACTTTCATGTCAGATGCCATTTTGTCAGACTGCCACCATTACATGACAAAATCACCCTGGATTATTGGCAAGATCTGACACTGTGGATCAGCACAAGAGCCATTACTTTTGTATATATATATATATATATATATATATATATTTTATTTAAATAAAAACAGACCACTTTAAAGTTCCATTTAGTTTCAACCTTTGGAAGTAAAGTCTGATGATCCGCGGTCCTTTAAAAGGGCTGTGGTGAAATAATTTATTACATGGAACCTTAAAGTGGTCTGTTTTTATTTTTATTTAAATTATTAGCTCTGATTTACATTGAGCTCTCTGGATTTTATCCTCCTTGGGTCTACCCATACGGATTACCTAGTTTTTCGTAAACTCTATATATATATATATATATATATATATATATAATATATATATATATATATATATATATATGCTTATTTTAATCTGACATTATTTTTTATTACTATAAACATTATTTTTAGTGAGCATATGTGTTTGAATTTGTCTCCCTGTGTTTTTATTTTCTTAAACAGTGAAATTAATAAGAAATGGCCTACTAAAAAGAAAAAATTGGGCCTCTTAACAGAAAAGAACCTGTATGCCGTTTTTCCATCATAGAAACTGCTCCTATATCTGAAATGTGCTGCTACCAATGTTGAAACATGCACAATTTTTTTTCTCAATCTAGGCCATTTATTATTAATTTCAGAAAACAAAAACAAGGATAGCAACTCAAATATGTATACCCATTAAAGATAACATTTATAGTTATAAAATATTTTATATATGTATGTGTGTATATATATATATATATATATATATATATATATATATATATATATATATATAATATAATATAATATAATATATTATAATAATCTTTTTAGTTTTTAAAAATATGATTCCTCCACTACATAAGAGTTCTCATGTTTCAAAAGCGAGAGCCGAGACCCCTAACATAATTTTTTAAGTTATGTAGAGTTAAGGTGTCTGGACCCACTTCCTTGTATAATATAAGCTCTACTTCTGTATGGAGCACTGTCCTTTTGAAAATAAAGCTAAATATTAAGGAACACCGGATTATCTACCTAACGTGTTCTTTCCTATTTCACTGCACACCTGCATACATATATATATATATATATATATATATATATATATATATATATATATATATATATATATATATATATATATGAATGAATAATCAAAAAAATCCTTTTACCTCATGTGGGGAATAAAATATTTCAGCAGCTGATGAAAGTGGTTGCCTTTCCAATGAACTTCATTCCTCATCAGGGTTGAAAAGACAGATGACCACTTTCATCATCTGCCGAAATAGTCTATTCCCCACATGAGGTAAAAAGATTTTTTTGATTATTCATATTGCTCTGTATAAATAAAATACATTGAGCTCTTCTTTTGTGGATCAGTTTCAATATTTTTATATTACTAGGATCCACTCAGATTATATACTTATGGATTTATTTTACCTTTACTATATATATATATATATATATATATATATATATATATATACACACACACACACACACATATATATATATATATGTTAAAAATTTCAGATAGAGTATATCTGTAAAAGAACAATGGGAGATTTTATAGAGGCAAATAAAAGGATTTTATTTTGTGAGAAATATTTATATACAAGACCAAAAATGTTTTTGGTTTTTTCAAATTTTTTTTGTATAGGAGTGCTCATGAATATACATTAGGTTTATCAGAAAATCAGGCAAGTTCATGGGTGTGAGATGATATAGTTCAAAGCCTAATAAACTAATTTCGCTCTTGTATATAAATACTTGTCACAAAATAAAATCCTTACATTTGCCTTGATAAAGTCCCTCAGAGGATGAAGTGTGTTGGCTAAGATAAGTTTTCCTTTTGTCTTTTTATATATATATATATATATATATATATATGCACACACAAAATACATACGTGTCAATGTTGATATATATTTGATTTTATTGGTATACAAAATAAATACTATAAAATAAAATAACATGTAATTTTTTAAAATTCAATTTTAGGAAACTTTCATGTTTTATAATCAAAATCCCCCCCACACACCAACAAGCAACTTTAAAATAAAGTGAATCATGTATATTACTAAATAAAAGTGCTGCTTTTACAAGTACTTCTTAAAAAAAGATTTGCATTTAGTTGCCAAATGGTAATATTTTGTCCACAGCAACAACAGTTCTCATCAAATGACATCTTTTGCTGATGTCATTTCTCTTCTTCCTCAATGATTAATTGATGGGGGGAAAATATTTAGAAAATTAAATTTAAAAAAACACTAAACAAAGAATTGTTTAGGATTTGAAAATTCCTCAAACAATTAAGAAAATTGATAATTTTTTAAAAAATTCAATTTAAAAAATTATTTTAATTTATTTCATTTAAATTATTACATATTTAAATTATTTAATTTATTTTATTTTATTCAATTAAATTTTTAAAATTTTAAAATTGATAAAATTCCTCAAACAGTTAACAACAAAATTATTGTTAAGTGTTTTACTTTTGGAGAAAAAAAAACAAAAACTGAAATCTTTCAGCTATTCTTGGCCAAATAATGAGTTTCTTGAACTGACAAAGATTCATAGAATTAAAAACCAATTCCTTAATCTAAAAGCTAAAAATCCCTGTGTCATTAGGATTATAATTTTATAATTGTGTTATGAAGATACTATATATTCTCCTTTTCAATTGTGTCTCTCTGAAAACAAATCTTGACACAAGGAAATTAATTCTCTACAGCCATTGTAAAAACACTCATCTAGAAGGTATGAATGCATGAATATATATATATATATATATATATATATATATATCTGATTCAATGAGAACGAAAATAATATACAAATTCTAATGTTCACAGCATTAATTCAAAAAAGGGCTCGATACCAAGGAGAAAATATGTATTATTGAACTTTTGAACAATACCCAATTATTAAATCAAAGATATGAACCCAACGTTTTTTGTAGACATATTAAAGATCTAACATTACAATCTCGCAAAATTTTTAAATCCATAACTCTATAACTCACCTCCTTTGATATACTTCTTACCCTCTTATGTACCTCTCCGCTAATTTATCTTAGATTATGATTTTTAAAATGTTTTTTGAGCATATATATATTACTAGTAATACTTTCAGATAAATTGTTTTACACCCATACTTATTCTACACGTTATATTGTCCGACAATAGGTCAAAATTAGATTATAAAAGTTATATTAATATCCCATATTTTTATATATTTTTCTACTTATATTTTAATTTCTTAATCAAAACGTTTTTTTAAACTCTAATAACTTATATATTCAATATACCAAGAATAAATCACTATTTCTAAATTTATTAATTTACAAAACACTTTCATTGATTATAGAATTAGTAGTGATAACTCCAAGCTAAATATATGCAATTCAGCTTTAGCTTTTTATTATAATAACCCAACAAAAACATTCCCAATAACTACTATAACTATCATTAGAATTTATCCCTCCTACCTCTTTCATCGTATTACTATCTCCTATTCCCACCTTTCCTCCCTCACCTCTCACTCTTAGGAAGCTTGTGAGATGTTATGCCTAAACTTTTGACCATTGTTATCGGCAAGTAATCTTCCCAGAATAGCCAGCATTCAACACCCCACCCATCCTTCACCAAACTGCTACCAACAAACACGATTGTTTCACTCCGTTACCTTTTTGCTTTATGTATATTTTTCTCAAACAAATGGAAAAAAGGAAGTGACATTTCACATACGGCCTACTTACAAGCAGAATTGTTCATAACCATTTTTGGTCCTCACCAGTCGAGGTGCAATTGAAATGCACTGAAACGAAGTTGCATCTTTGTAGTGAGTAAACTGTTTTTGTCTATATAATAAAATTATAATACATATATATATATATATATATATATATTATATATATATATATATATATATATATATATATATATATATATATATATATATATATATATTTCACTGAAAAGTATGTTTGCCATTAAATTAAATTATAGTAAAACTATAAAACGTTTTTAATAAATATCTAAAACTATGAGAATTTAATGTATTTTTTGATCATCAGAACTTCTGTCCAAATATATACAGTAGAAAACTAGAGCTATAATATTCAATAAATCAATAAAAATACAATTAACTTCTCTTAATTGACCGAGTCCAGACTTTAATGTAAAACACTCTTCAGGGTCAGATGTCCAATAAGATATTTATTTGACACTGAAGTGTATTTTCATGTAAAAGTCTGGAGTCGGTCAATAAGTCAGTTGAACTTTTATTGATTTATTTATATATATATATATATATATATATATATATATATATAATTGGCAAATGTTTGTTTAAAAAAACATTTTGACTAAAAATATTGACCCTGAAGATGAACAATGATGTTCGAAAGCACTAGATAAATAATGAGGATCTACACTTAATTATTTTACAAATATTTCTATAAAAATTACTCGTTTGCTTTCTGGGGAAATTTTCTTCCATGTGGAATGGTATATATATATATATATATATATATATATATATATATATATATATATATATATATATATATATATCTTAGGTTAGAAATACAAAAGAATACAGTTTTAGAGGAAATAGATCTGAAGTTGAGCACCTTGCAACATACAGTTTTAGACTTTTCAGAACAATGAACACAAAATCTTTTTCTTTAATTTATTTAAATATATAATTTTTGTTAAACTGAAACTACCAACCATGAAAAATGCCAACTTTTAGGCAGTCAATATAGAATTTTGAAGTAATTTCAACTCTTTAAAGCAAAGAGAT
>OZ038501.1:31295364-31467864 GCA_964036315.1 Acanthosepion esculentum | reverse complement strand
CAAGCACAACACAACACACGAATGTATACAACACAGCGGTTGACTCAGAAATTATTCTGTTCAGGTTAACTTGGTCCAGTAAATTTGTTTGAGAACCGAGGCATTTTCATCTCAAATTTTCTGTTCAAAAACCGATTTGTTCAACATGTGAGATGTTCGAGAACCGAGGTTGCACTGTGTGTGTGTGTGTGTGTGTATATATATATATATATATATATATATAGACAGATTGGTAGACTCTTGCTATTCAATCAGTATTTTCATGGCACATCTTCTGGAAAACTACATCCCTTGGTTCCACCTTCACAGCTAGGACCCACCATGCCACATGCACCAAGTTGACTCATCCTCATTCCCTTCATATTCCATTGGTAAGGAGGAAGTTCAACTCGGACAGCTTCTTCTGCAGAATTATTGCTATGCAGAACAGACTCCCAAGAGGATGCTTCCCTGCACACTACAATCTTAACTTCTTCAAGCCTAGGATCAACCGTTATCTATCCTATGTATTCTCATAATATGCAATACTTTCTCCCTCCCTAAATGGCCTTTTCAATATCCTCATTTAGAAAATCTCTACCTTGGATGACACTCAGGCTTTGTATTGGGTGTACAATAGTTGGAAAAAAAAAAAAAAAACTATACAAATTTATTTAAAAAAAAAAAAGAAAAGAAAAAAGGCAAATTGTGAGGGAAAGAGGAATTCTGATTGTTGCTGTGTCCAAAGTATATATTGAATCACTGAGTTTTTATTCAGCTTCTTTTTTTCCATTTAAAGCAACAAGCAATGATAAAAGCTGAACATTTTATTTTATTAAAAAGGCATGTCAACACTAAAGCTAGAAACGGTTTTAATTCATAATAACAGGACTGCAATTGTTTTTTTTTATTTGATTGTAATTATAGTAAATAAAACTAGACTTTGATTCATAGAAAACTTTAAAATAAATAAATAAGTAAAAAATACATCCTGAAATATCAACTGGAAATCTTAGTACATTTTTCAAAAGTTTGCAACAAAATATATTAATTTTTGGGAGAAGCATTTTGAATCTTTGCTAGATCAGATTTGTAATAATAAACACAGCCGTAAGCCATAATGTCTAAAGATAGCTGGAGAAAATACCAGTTAAAACATTATGAACTAGACAAATGCTGGATGCATGACTCAAAGAGATTTCCAACAGGGATTCAAAATTCATCTTCCCAAAATTACTGCAAAAATAATTAAACATTGATACAATAAACAGGAAAAAAATACAGTAAATTTGCTACAAGAATATTTTGGTTTTAGAGAATGAATCAAATAGATAAAGTTCTGAGAAATTTTGGTCAAGATCAAAATGTCATTATCATTTTTACTTAACAAGAGAAATGTTTAATTTTTGTGAGTATTTTAGAAAAAAATGTTTATTTTTATTATATCATGACTAGAATCATATAAATTATCACCTATCAGGTGTGGAAAGTTTCAAAAACGGAAATCAAGTAGAATGATATCATTTGATAGTACAGTAATCTGACGTTTTAATATCAATGTATAGTGTGTCTGATACTAACTGAATGTATTGTTAAACATTAAAATGGTGACACACTTTATAAAAATAAGATGCAAATTAAGAGGTTTAAAATAAGGTTATTTAAAACATAAGGTACTCCCTTATTTAGGGCTTTTTATGCCTGAATGATTTACTTCATATTATTCTTATCTTGAGAGGTATAGGTGTTTTGAGAATGGAAGACAATAATGATCCTAAAAGTTGAAACCATCTCAAATGCCAAGGGAATCATGAAGATCTTAAGGAAAAAGGAGAGAAGTAAGAATGAATGAAAGAATGAATTTTAGGTTGGAAATGGGAAAAAAAATGATTAAGAAAGAGAGAGAAAAAAAAACCCTGAAAGAAACTTCAGGAATTTGACTTACGTTGGGTGATGTGTCAGATATTGTACTGTTACTTCCCGGAGTGGAAGCTGGTTCTGATAAAGACGTTTCTATTGAACCATCTGAGCCTGAATTAGGCAAACTATTTTTACAGTCCAATGTCACCAACTGTCGACATTTCTCATGACATGTGTACTGGCAGTCTGAAAGAGTAGAAAAGAAACGGGTCAATTATGGCTAGTAATCAATAATAACCAACCAATATTTCAAACCTCCACTTGTTGGGGAGGGAGATATACAAATATGAATATAGATAAAGAGTGGGTGCTAAAAGATTCTCAGCCTACCAAAAAGATTAAAAAAAAAAAAAACTATTTGGCAATTTGGCTAGATTTTCATAAGTGGATTAGACTGAAAACTTTTCAACACTCTCTCATATATATTAATAATTTCAAACATTGATAAAAATTAACAGATAAAGATGTATGTAAGTACATAAGCCCAATGATGAAATAATCATTTATATTACAAAAATATTTTTGACATAATCTTTCTCTTAATTCTATGGTGAATATTTACTAAATAGATTGAACATTATACAATGAAAATTTCAGATCAAAATTCAGCTAAAAATGATGTGTACGGTTACAAACTCATTAATGCATCCTCAAATATTTTCCAATATTAATAAAATAGCACTTTAAACAATTATACAAAAACTGCATATTTAATTATTCATTGTTTTTTTCCTCCATTTTCTACCTTGATAAAATGAAGAAAGTTGCATTCATGCTTGGCATAATTTTTAGGCACAATCTTCAGGCCAAGTACTATTGATTTGACAAACAGCACATTTTTGTAATATATATTTTATTATATATAATTTACTTACCATATTAATACTTTCTGGCAAGTCATGGAGATAAAAAAAATATCTAATCCAATAAGCCATGATGAATTTGTAGAGTTGGTGGATGTTACAACTTACCAAATTTTGTTGGGTTATTTAATATCTAAACAAATAACTAAAATTTATCCCCATTTTCTTATATATTAATTAAGAATAAAACAAAAATATATCTTAAACCCCATTTATAATTTACAGTGTGTGTCTGTGTGTGTGTGTGTGTAGCTCTTGAAAATATATTTCAATTGAGCACTGTTGAGTGATAAGTTAATTCTATAAACAACAATCACCTGCATTAATGCAAAGCTCTTCAGTAAAATGAATAGAGCACTCCGGCTGATGGGCATTTGTTTACATTCATAAAAACAATAAAGTAGATTTAGCTGTTTCACTCTGCTGAATGAAGATAGCTCAGTGGTAGAAGCTCTGACTGACACCAAATCGGTTGGGTTTCAATCCTGGCTTGAGGTATTCAGATGTCTAGTCACACTGAGGAGCTGTGATACAGCGAAACAGTAATGGCTGCGAATGACACTTCATTCAAATATATTTCACTGAATAATGTAATATATATATATATATATATATATATATAAATGTATTATTTTTATTAGTATATTAATTTTATTTTAACAGTACATATTTTATTATTATTAATATTATTAATTTTCTTAACAGATCACGACAGCTATTAGGGAGATGTGATTAAATATACTTTAATGTTTAAAAATATTTATTCAGTATTATCATTGTTTAGGTAATAAGCATTATAACATAGCACAAATAGCTATATTGTGGAAAATGGTATTTTTGACAATATATCCATTTTTTTGTTATTTTTTAACTTCTATCAAAAACAATATTCTTTTACATATAGTTATAAATAATATTATACATTAAGATTTATATTTTTTTAATTAACAACTATTTGTGTTCAGTTGTTGACGTTAATAGCTATCTGCTGATGTGTTAAAATTTTGGAATAATGCAATAATAAAAATTTTAATATTATTAATTTCTTTATTGATTTTCATACAAAAAATAGAGTTATCCCCTTGATTTCTGAATGTGTTTTTTTTTTTATTAACAACAGTGCCTGTTTTTTAAATAAAATTTATAAATCTTATTTTTAATCTTAAATGTTATTCAGGGGCTAAATTCAAATCCAGAATTAAACTACAATTCATTTAAATAATTAAAAACAATAATAATCCACACTAACAATAAAACATCTCGTGATAACCAGTTGTAATAAACAAGCAGTGTTAACCAAAAAAATTTGCACCTGACAATTGCAAAAAGCATGAAACTCCAAGTTGTGCATTCAATGTAGGGTATTATGTATATTATTTAATATATATATATATATATATATATATATCTTATGTTATTTTAGCAGATATACATGACAGCTCCCAAATAGTTCTGTCTACTCAAATTCACTCACAAGGATTGGGTCAAGCCATCATATGGTTTGAGGCACATGCTGGGATCACTTTCTCATGCTGATATCATCAAGAAGTCAGCTTCTTAATAAATCAAACATTGTCAGTAAGCCAACATTCGGACCATGTACCCAAATACAAATATCAGTAGATAATATCAAAATAATATACAGTACACATTGAAAAGAAAACTTCAGAATACTCAAAGTAAATTATTATCAAAAAAAAAAGAAACAAACTGTATTAAATAAAATATTTTTCACCAGTATTTTAAAATATGTATAAAATATTTAAATTATTCTACACATGTTACTTTTATGATACACATATATTTAAATTTGAAATGTAATGTTACAAAAAAATGTCAAGATGAAGCAAACAAACTCTTTTCTACAATACTGACAACATTTAGCTCTCGAAACAGTAAAGAGAAACGATAAGAAAAAACATGAACTTTTGATCTGGATATGCATCAACTTATTTGAAAATTGGAAAAATACAATAAAAAATTAAATAGACCTTGTTTTTTTTTTTGTTTTAATTGGTATCACCCCAAGCAAGTAACTAGATTTCTTTTAAAGGGCTTGGTCAGGCTAACAACTTTTCAGTACCTCCTCACAGATGCATGTAGCAATACTAATATTACTATATATGATCTCATGCTAACTTATCTATCATATATCAAAACATCAACCTGAAAACTTGAGTGATTTAGCCATGTCAGATCGAGACTTTCATATGGATGTCATGCATGATGCCAAACAGTTTGGAAATACCTAAACTGTCAGTTGTATATAACCACTTCCTAAGATCAATGGTTGAAAATGGCTTTGAGCGAGTAAAACCTGTGGGTCTTGACAAAGATCATCCTTCTTTGATTCACAAAGAAAGAACTGTACCAAATAACAAAAACCACACCACTTGATGACTTCCAACAGTGGCAACAACTAAAATGGATAGCACATATAAGAGAAGATAATGATATAATCAAGATCTAAACATTCCGCACTACTTCAAATAAAAGGTTAGGAAGAAAACGCCATCAAGTGGAAAGAGTGATAATAGCCACTGAACATGAAAAACCTATTTTCCTGAAAAAATTGTTTAAAGACAAAGATTTTATAAATTTCCACCAAAAGCAGTACTAGCTGCTCGGTTAATGAATGCCAAATGTTTTCTTATAGGGAAATGGCTAACATTACTATTATCATTGCAGGCTCCCTATGAGGCAATGAGGCCACAAGCTCACCAATTAATGTTGCGGTAGCTTTAAGCAAATTCTTATGAGACTGCAGTGCCAGTCTAACAACCAAGATGAACTACCTTACTGAAGGGTTTAACAGTTGGGGTAATAAAATATTTATAAGAATGCAAGTGGTCTTTATTTAAAATAACTTCAAATGCTGATAGGTAAGCAGTTATATAAGCAATCCAGCACCCACTTACCACACAAACACAGAAAAATTCTACAGCACAATCTGTGTACACTTCATTTTGAATCCACCTGTCATTTGACTCGTTACAAGACTGAGTTATTCTTTGTGCCATGTCCCTCCAAGATGTTGGCAATCATGGCTCTCCACAATTTCCTGTTTTTGTAGTTTTTAGTCATTTTTATCTTTTTGCTAACTCTCCTAATCCCTGTTCTGCCAACCATTTACACAAGCTCTCTAGGTAGGCTATGTGCTACTTTCCTTTGTCCTTCTTACCTTCAATATATCCTGTGAGTGTCAAATTTTCTAAACCCTTACATTATTTACATTTAGACTAATATCCTCATCTGTGTTGTTATTATTACAACATCTCAGCTGTTGTGCCAGTTGGCTTTCTTCAGATGTCATCATATAATTTCAAGAGCAATCTACTGGTGATAGATTGTTGTCTTGTCTTTTTTGATACTGTTAGGTTTTTGCTTGCCCTGTTTCCAGTGAGTCTAAGTCCATACTACCCAACCCAAGGATTGAACTCACAATTACTATGCCACTGAATTCATAAATCAATGCTTTAAGCCACTAGACTCTTGTCATATGGGACAATCCTGAATCTAGAAATTGGAGTCTCAAACTTAGTGTTGTTATTATTTGCCTGCTGCAAATTTCACTGCTGTTTCTCTTTTCTTACTGATGAAGCCATGCTGTCATTTCTCTTTCTTTATTAATGGCTCTCATATGGTATTTATTCCTATGCTAGGCTTACTGAGGAGACTGTCATAGCCTAACATCCCAACATGAACAGCAGAACAAGTACTATTTACCCCTATAGATTAAATAAAGGGTTGCTCAGATCACTGAAGAAGGCCAAAGGACACAATGGCTGAATGTTAATTTTACAGCTTATCAACCCTTTGTTATTTAGAACTGAAAACTTTTTTGGGTTGTAAGAATGATGATTTTTTTTTTTTGTGATTGAATATTGCCTAAACAATTTTTTGAGGATAACAATGATTTTTCCAGATACAAGTCCTACTATCTAACCCATAGCTGTGGAGGAGGAGATGGATTCATACCTTTCCGAAGGGTATATGTATGAAAATGAATGTAACAATCATGACCAGAATTAAAACTCAGCTCTCCGATTTCTCATTTGCACAAAGACTGAAACGTTGTGATAATAACAAAGATGAAGACATTAGTCAGAATGTAAATGATAGTAACTCTCAGGTTTTCATAAATATCTATCATATAAAATAAAGACTAATATTTTCAGCCATCATCTTAGTTTAGCTTTCATGAACATTTATTCTGAATATTTAAAACATTTTCAACAAAAAAACAAAATGTTTCTTTGAAATTAATATACAATTAACAAACATGAGTCATCAACAGTTTTGTTAATATTTCATTGTAATAGCAAAAAAGATTTCTATATTCTTATCGGTACACATGTGTGAGTATATAATAGATAACAAAGCAGATATAATATTAAATGTATGTGTGTATAAGTAAAACTCTTGATGTCCTTGAACTTCTGTAAGTTGAGAACAGTCAAACACCACATTCATTAGATGATAGATATATAGATACATTCTCACATATGTATACAAGTGTGTCTGGTCTTCCAAATTATTAACTGTGTGTATAAAAAGCTAAAATCTTTAGAATCTATTAAAAGTTTGATTTATGGCCAGATCGTTTAGCAGAATAGAGCTGTTTGCTTCAAGTCGCTTAATTGATATTCCAATCTCATAAGAAAGGTTCAACATTGCCAGACCAAAGCCAGAAACAACAACAACAACAGTCTTATGACTTCTTCTGCACACTTGCTTATGCGTCTTTATCTTTTTCTATTGTCTCCCCTTTAAGTCCTTCCCACCTCCTCTATGCTTTTCTCCTCCAGCTGCCACTCCCCTTTGCACTTCTCACACTACAGTATTGCTACCATGTCAATTCTTTCTCCATCAATACATTCTCTTTTTGCCAACCTTTTCCGTTTGTTAGTTTATCTCTCTTTCTTGCTCCTTTTACTACTACTACTACTCGTTACTCTCAACCCACCTCTCTTTCCATTTTTTAATGGGTTTTTTTTTTTTGCAACCACCACTCTCCTATCAAATCATATTTATCTTCCCATCCAAACCTAACAATAATTTTATCATTCTGAATCTTAAAATATTTATAGAATGGCCTTGGTTTTCAAGCTAAAAGTTTATTTGAAAAGTTGTTCCCTCTATGGGAATATGTTAACCTGAAACCTGGAATTAATATTAATTGCTTTATAAAAAGAAAATACGAAAAGAAAGAAACACGCATAAAAATGTCTGAAAATGTAAAAAAAATTATTAGTCCAGCATGTTTATTACTATACAAATAAAACCAGTTATCAGTAGTACAGTGCTACTTTTTCCACATAAATAATACTTATACTCTTACATAAAATAAATTATTGAATCAACAAACTATTATGTTGACTCCAGCTGCACCTGCCCGAGACTAGTGTAGTAGAGTCTTGTAAGAGACGGTTTACCAATTATAAAAATCCAGAGTGAATTTTATCAGCAGTATCACCATACTGATCTGAACATATTTTTATATATAAAAGATATTAATCTATAATTAGAATCTATTAGTTATCACCCTTGACTGCCCCTACCAATACAAATATCTAGTTAAGCATGAACGCAGACCCCACAATATCATAATTCAATTATCAACTACCATGATGTTTTCTGCATTGTGCATTTTTGAATCCCTTAATTCAATACCCCTGGCTACAATGTACTCATTCATTTACTTAGTGATAACGTACATAAGTACAAAATCGGACTTACAATGTGTCATATAGTTAACGGGCTTAAGTAAATAGATGGCAGAACAGGGTCTCGGAGAAACAACAAAAAGTCAAAGCTTATTGAGAGGTACAAGGGATAGGAGAAAGTAGTGAGCCATGATCACCTACATCCTGAAGGGACATGGCATATAAAAGAAGATATCAGACCTGCACAAAATATGGCTCACAGGCTGCATGTGGCCCAGGAGGTCACCCATTGTGGCCCATATATATATATATATATAGTTGTATATTTAGGCAGCAATCCTTCTTTTATGCAAGTTTCATTAAAAACGACAGACAAGGTACTACGGTTAAGTTTTTTATTTAATTTTTCTTGTGTACGAACAAGAGCTTTCTTTGCTGGACAAAGGGTGTGTAAGAACTGTCCAAATGTTTTATTTTTCCAAGCGCTTTCGGCTATGCCTTTATTTATGAGTTCAAATGCCCATTAAGGAACTGCGTTCCTAACGAAACTAGACTCATAAATAATTACATCGGTTACACAACCACATGCTTATCCAGACGTCTTACGTTACACCTATCTGATCACAGCTCCATTAGAACCCATTTAAACACACACAAAAATTTACCAGACTCCATTAGAAATATACTAGTAGAAAACACAAATATATTAATTGCTTCCACCTGTAAAAAAGGTTAAAAATAATGGCGGCTTTAATAATAAAAAAGAAAAAGCCTACCCATAACAATATTAACTACGAACAAAGCCACAACATGCTAACCGTATTTGGAAATTAAAACACCACTACTACACACTAAGACATATACATAATGCACACACTCAATTAAGCTGAAAAATCAAATCATCCTTGATATGGCTAAAGGTATAGCCAAAAGCGCTCGGAAAAATAAAACATTTGGACAGTTCTTACACACCCTTTGTCCAGCAAAGAAAGCTCTTATTCGTACACAAGACAAATTAAATAAAAAACTTAACCGTAGTACCTTGTCTGTCATTTTTAATGAAACTTGCATATATATATATATATATATATATATATATATATATATATATATATATATATATATATATATATATTTTGGTGTATATATACCATTGTTACACCATCATTTTGTATCAGGGACTACTTTTAAAAGAAACATAACAGGTTTATGGATGGTCTAGTATAATATAAAAGTAGTGACAGATGTTTGTAAAAAAATAAAAACAAATCAAACAAAAACACCTAAATAAATTTTGAAAAAAGAAGTTATTCACCTTAAGTTATTCAGTTAAGGTAAACGCCCTGAATATGTAATCATGTCATTTGAAAACACAAAGTATTGTTCCTAGTTTGTTACTGTTATTCCAGGAATAACAAAATCTTGAGAAACACTCTTCTAGAAGCAATAAATCCCATTGATACTTCCGTCTCAGAATTCTCTGGCAAACATAAAAACATGTAACCATTCCTAGAAAATGTGCTATGATTAATGTGAATCATTGATTTTTTTGGAAGATGCAAATTCCTGTAACGAAGGCCACATTGGATATTTAACAAATTGTCATTGGCTTTGTCTCATATTCAAGAATTTAATCACTGCTTTGCAGATCACGTTGATGACTAAATTTCCCGCCAAAACGCAGGTTCAGGACTAGAATCTTCCAGTTTCACCAAAACCTGCTCCCATCATCCATTCCCTATTGACATTTGGCTTTCCAAGAGTTGGTTGGAGGTGAAACAAAATCAGAGTAGAAGAAAGTGCTGATGGCATGAATTTGTTTACGGTGGAAATCAACTTGCCAGGAAGTGACCCATGAACTTCCTCTGCAGCACATATGGAATGAGACATGCAGAATCTAGTTTTTTTTTTTTTTTTTTAAGCGTATCACCCCAAGCAAGGCTGGAAGCCACTATCACGCACGGGGTTAAAGAAGGGTTGGAGGAAGAGCAGATAGGAGTGGTAAAGGAGAGGATGTGGAGAAAGAGAAAGACAGTGGGTATATCAAGGCAAGGGGGTTCCAGAAGATTCGGAGCGAGAGCAGATAGGAATGAAAAATGAAAGGATGTGGAGAAGGGAAGTGGATAGATCAAGGCAACTGGAGATGTCGATTGACGCTACACTTAAACCGTTGGAGATTGTAATTGTCAGGGAAACAGCAATAGGGAAGGGAGTTCCATAGGCGAGATGTGCGAGACATGAAGCTATTGGAGTAGAAGAGATGTCTGCATCTAAAAGTTTCCATGGTGTAGGGGTGGGAGCGGGATGCCAGCCTCGTGAAACTGCAATGGACTGCTGACTCTTATACAAATACTGCTATATAATATCAATCCTCCTATATAACAATAAATGCTGGACAATTTCCTCTATAGCACTAAGCACTGGTTAATCTATGCTGGTTTGGCAATAACACTAAGTGCTAGTTGGTCTATAACACAAATATAAGGAACTGACATTTCACAGTATCTTGAAATGGCATATATATATATATATATATATATTGATAACAGGCAATGTAAGTTTTGTAAAGCTGTATAAGTTTGTTTACAACAGTGGAAGTGTTGAAAACAAATAAAGAAAATAGTCTGAACTAACTTTTATCTATGTTTCTCTTGAGGAAAGCTTAATAGTCTCAAACCAGTATTCAAATTCCTTAGATTTCTTTTTTATTCTTACTTAAAAATAAACTTTACTCAAGCTTCAAATATAATGTTTACCTTTTGTTAAAAGGCCTTATTTTTATTTTATTTTATTTTTTAACAATCTCAAATAACAATAGAAATTAAATCCTTCATATTGTTTCTCTAATTCTAATACTGAATTGTTGCTTTAGAAGTATTACATAGTAGTTCAGCACTCTTTTTCTGAAGGCGTTTCTTATGGGTGCTGCCATTTTGGTTTTGATCAGATACTCTGCAGTACAGACTCTAAGTGAAATGACACGCCCAACACACAATATAATAAAAATATGTCACAAAACAGGTTATATTGTACTCTATGTCTATGCCTATACTAGTTTGTAAAACAGCACTAAGCACTAAATGCTATAAACTGATATTTCACAGTGTCTTAAAAACATATACAGCACTTCCTCAATTATCTGGACACTTTAGGACAGGGATTGAAAAAAAAATGTTTGGATTATGGAAAATGCAAAACAATTGAATATGTAAATTATTGAAAGAAAATTAATAAAGTAATTTTCTGAAATAACACTTTCAAAACAATTTGTTCAAAGCTTTGTACTGTTTAATTTTTATTAAAAAAAATACATCAATTTTTGTCACTATCTGGCTGGCTTTGCATTTTTCTGCCATTTAACTCCCAAAACTAGATTAAAGTACATGTATAATCTCTGGTATGATCAAGCTGTGATAATTCAAAAGAATGTTATTTGTATGAAAACAGTGAGGAAATTAACAAGAATTATTTGGAACTGATTTTATCAGTGTTTATATCAAACATTGCATATGATTTTCTAAATTCTCAAAATCTTTGGCCAAGATGAAATATTAGAATGGGTTTACTTTGGATAATTTAAAAATGTTCAGATGATTTAAATTTTTCTCTTCATTTCATGACTGGATAATCGAAATCCAGAAAATTGAGGTACAAATAATTGAGGAAGTACTGTACATACGCCGACAGCAGGCAATCTAATTTTCATAAAGATATCCACGGTAGTAAAAGTGGCACCTGTACAGGGCGCGATGGATAAATTGTCGTCTTAATTACATAAACATGAAAATAACACTGACATCTCATTTTAACAGATATATTTACCAAAATTACACAAAAATATCTTGAAATACTAAAGAGTAAATTTATTCACTAAAATCGCCATTGGCTTAAACCACGGCCTCCAGATAACCTTGGAATCTTCTTGCTTAAGTTAGTGATTACTGCCATAATCCTGGCCTTTAGTTCATCTTTGGGGTTACAAGGAGTTTTGTTGGTCTCTCGCTCAACTGCACCCCACACATAATGATCAAAGGAGTGCAGTCTGGGGAGTTAGGTGGCCAGATGTAAGGGGTGATGTGGCTGTAGAAATTGTCTGACACTGACAGCCATGACTGGGTTCTCCTGCTTGTGTGGCATGGTGCAGAATCCTCTTTGCCAGACATAGGGTCTCCAGCAGACACCCTCTTGACCCAAGGCAGCACTAGCTCCTCAAGGTACTTGACATAGGCCTCCATGTTGAGTCTGTGGGAAGATGAATTGAGGCATAACGTCGCTATCACTAGTGATCACTCCAAACATCTTCGTAATCACCATTAGATTCATCCAATTCTTTCTGAATCCACTGTCCTCAGATTTACACACAAACACACTGAAATGTTCATACTGGAGCTTCCGATGCAAATGCCAGGCAGTAAAGCATGCCATTTCCAAATTTCTGGTAGAGTGAATTACATCATGGTGCTCTTTTTCTCCAACTGATTTTACTATACTGTACAGTTGACAAAAACAAACAACGCACATGCACCAAAATTAAAAATGTAAAATGACAACAATTCACCCATCACACTATATATGTGGGTGTGTGTGTGTGGGGGGGGGCATATATATATTATATATATATATATATATATATATATATATATATATATATATGGTACACAAGAGTATATGATAGAAACCCCAGTTGCCAAATCTGTAACTTTCCACTGATAAGTACTAATAAACATGTTTTTAAAAATAACCTTTTCTAAAACATGAGATTAGGTAAGAACCAAGAACATTCTGAAAAGATCATAATATTACTAGAGCCTATAAACGTTTTCCTCTTGGGATCATGTATATGCATAGAAAATTTTACATCAATGGAAACATGTTGGTCACAAGCAGACAAACAGAAAGAGGCAATTAAGTAATCAAGTTGACAGAAGCAGCAACAATACTAACAATATTAACAGTGATAATTATAGTAATAACAATAGGTGAACCCAAATCATTTTGCAGACATTTAAAAAGAGATGAATTTTTTAAAACCTGGAACATTACGTCCATATTCATTAGAAAACTTAAGTCAAGAGAGACTCTTCTATATTGATTATTAAAATAAAAAAAACATTTTGCATTTTGACAGGCAACAGCAACTTGCTACATATAAATAGTATTCAAAACCTATGATCAATGCTTAAAAATGATTTCAAGCAAATAAATCCTTCAGGTCTTACAGAAGACAATCCTTTATCAGATTGGCATTATAAAATGACAAAGGAGCTTTAACAAATAAAAAAACCCACATCACTTGAACACTTCCAGCAGGAATGACAAAGCTGGGTAGCACTGTGCAAAGCCAAAGTGGTAAGAAGAGGAAATAATAATATAATCAAGATGTTGACTTTCCACACTACTTTAAACAAAAAGTTTGGAAGCCCCCCCCCCTCCATCAATACTAAAATGATCTATTACATTTAGTAGACTAAGTCTAATTTCCTGAAAAACTATTTTAAAGAAAAGATTTGATAATTTTCTACCAACAGTAATGCTAATTGCCCAGTCAATGAATGTTGAATGTTTCCTGTATGGAAATGGTTCATTTTCCCATTACAACAACCATATTGGCATATTTTAAGTTCTTACTATTATTGGAAGATTTTTTTACATGGGAGTCTTAAAATATATTTTTTAAATTATTATTGTTGTACTATATTGTTTACAGAGTTAATCTTTTCACTTCTTGGCTTCATAAACATCTTGGAGCAGTCTGCCTTTGTCATAAGGAAAACAATGTAATGTCAGTTGAAGGGAGATAGTATGAATCTTTTTTTTCCCCAAAAAACAAATACACATCTTTAGGAGGGATATATGGACATATCAGGAAAGTGCTCCATGCCTTTGCAGCAGAACTAGAATGTAATTCCAACTAAAATGGTGTAGGACAGTCAGTCAAGAGTGTAAGTTTCATGCATGCAGAATGCGAAATCAACAGGCGATCGACTATTGTATTTATTCCTCTTCAAGATTCCCTGGATACTAAACCTTGGATGGCTAGCATACACACACGTAGTGTACATGTTAACCAAAATCACTGAGGGGAGAATACAAATGCATGGCAAATGATGATATAGCCAAACCTTAATGTTACTAAATAGTCACCTAATACAAGACCCCACTCAAGGTAGAGGGTTACTGAATGAAGCAATTATAAGCACATGCAAGGGGGGGGAGTAAGCAGTACATATTATGAGGATATGTAGAATAGATAATGGCTGACATTAGACATTAAGAGGTTAAGATATTCGGGAAAGATCCATGCAAATGTCTCTTCCACAAAATAACATTTCTTGACAAGAGGTTGAGTTGACCTAACTTCTTGCCAAATAAATACAAAGGGAATGGAAATGATTTGACCCTGTGCACTTGACATCACAGGTCATGTAAAGATTTGAATTGGTGGAACTAAGGAATGTAGCTTGTCTGAACATTTGCAATGGAAATAGCAATAGAGTAGCGATATGCTTGCAATGATTTGAGTGTGGGAAAAAGGGCCGCAGAGTTGAAAATAATTAATCACTTCCAAGGCCACATAAATGCTTTTTTATTGTTGGAAAAGATGTTAAAGCCAAACTTGAGCAGAAAAAAATAACATGATATAAACAGAACACCCAACGTATTTATTTCTATAAATAGTGCTTCACTTAACGAAAACACATCATTTACCTAATGACTGTGTATTCTGCATGCAAAAAACTTATAATAGTAACCAATCAACCAAACACCACTTTAGTTCATCCACACTAATATATATATATATATATATATTAGTTACCAAGTTGTTACTCAAGTTTCCTCTACTCTGAGTGTTATTTAGTCCCTGCCAATTTGGCATTGAGCCATCAGTTTAACTTTATATTTAAGCTTTTAGCTTATATTTCATAATTGTGTGTGTGTGTGTGTGTATATATATATATATATATATATATATATATATATATATATATATATATATATATATATATATATATATTCACATCCCAGAACCATGAGGCGAATAATGATATAATGATATATATATATATATATATAATTATGACTGAGAGGTTAGTCTTTCAGACCACTGAAAGATCAGAGTCTCTTGGTCATAATCTCACACAAATGATAAACAGGAAACTCCTCATTTTCATCTTTGGTGATTATCTACAATATCTAACAAGACCAACAAACTGTGCAAAGCCAAAGTGGTAAACAATTAATAGGCATCCATAAACAGATTTTTTACATGTTCCTTTCACTGTTTGCAAAATGGAACTTTGGAGATTTAAGATACTGATCATTATACACTGATTTACTAGTTTCTTGCTTATTACAGTCATAGCATCTTGACCATTATACTCTCCGCCTATCTTCAGGTGTCATAGAAGTAGTCTGAATAGATCATTGAAGAATAATAATAGTAATAGTAGTTTAGTTGTTGGTATTATTATTTATTTATTTATTCCTCATTTTAAGAAGATCAGGCAAGAATTTAGGATATTAATTTTTACCGAATTCATTTCCATGTTATGAGAGATTTCTTTTGGCTCATATCCAGAAGGCTGGAGAGTTTTGGAACTTGCTTAGATTGAAGAAGTAGATGTCTAACAAAAGAAGTAGACATGGCAAAGGTATTTTGAATTCTCTTAAAATATACTCCTGTTCTATCTAAAAGTTTAAATATATGCCAAATGAGCAATAACAAAGAAAATGCTATGAGCATTTGCCAAAAACAGAATTCTACTTTTTTTGTAACTTAAACTGCCATAAAGGCTTTTTTGTTCTTAATAAAAACAGAAGCCAACTTAAGCAAATATTATGGAAATGTGGGTAAAAATGTTTTCTTTTTTTTTTTTTTCTTTCTTTTTTGAACTCTCCAGTTTCTCTCGATAAGTCTAATTAGTCTAGGTATTTGTTGAATACCTTCAGCTTTGGTACAAAGCAAAAATCAAACTTACTTCCAATGGTTCGTAAGAACAGAATGTCAACAACTGGACGACAAGGGATGATCCAAAAGTAATACCTCATATTTATTACTATTTAAACTACAATAATTTTTGTCTTTTACTAACATTCACTCAAAACAAAACTAAAGAGCCACTCAAACTAAATGGTTACTGTATGAGATGAATGGCATGGACACAAGAGAAGAAAGTAGGAAATGAGGATAAAGAGGATAGACAACAACTGATCCTTAACTTAGGTTAAGTTTGTAGTGGTCAGGAAAGCATCCATCTAAGAGTAAGTTCCACAAAGTAGCAGCTCTTGGGAAGAAACTGAGTGGAACCTCCTTCTTATATACGGAATATAAGAGTCAGGGTGATTTGGACATAGCATGTGAGCTGTAAAAGGTGGCACTAAATCAAACTCATGAGAACATTTGCTATGAAAATAGCAAGACAGTAGCAATAGGCTTGTGATATTGTGTCTGTGAGGAAAGGGGATGTAGGGCGAAAAATAAGTCATTCCCCACAAGGTTGCATAAATGATTTTGTCAAGGCTGGAAAGTGCGGATTGGGTAGCTCCAGCTCAGATATGGCAACAGTATTCCATTTACATGGAACACTGTATCACCATTGGGTAAAGAAAATTTTCAGCTACTTAACACTATTTTTCCACATTCATGACCATAGCTGATGGGTTGATCAAAGTAATTTTCATCTCACTGGCTGACAGTGGTGCACAGCCACTCAGAATGTGGTTTGTCACACATCACAGTCTCTAGTGTTGATCACCCACCATCAAACTGTGCTCATTGGTTTCTTGAAATGCTCAACAATTGGCAATGAATGTCAATTTTTCTGCATAGAGGAATTAAAGATGCTTAATATACACTTTCATGTCAGATACCAATTGGCCAGATTACCACTCAGCTTTTATTTGTATAAGGCAAAAACATTTCTGGGACTTTAGCGAGAAGGTTCAACCTCTACTGCTATACAACCTGACATCATGATACAACATAATAAAACAGGAAGTATTATGGGTTATTGGTGGGAAGGTTCAACCTCTACTACCATATAACCAACATCTGCCTCTGACATCATAGGCCATGATAAAATAGGGGGCATTACATTCAGAGCAGCTCTTATATGACATGTACTTATTATCATTATTGGATGAGAAAGCAGCACACAAACAAAGTGATACTGGGGCACAAATATACAATGCCCGATATATCCATGATAACATCCAGTCTGATAAACCAGGCACATGTATCACAGCTATATTTGCAGTATATGGTGATAATGTTTGATAAAAGCAGCATATAACTTTGTAGGTGGGGTCCAGTTAGAAATACCTACAGATCAGGTAAACCAGTCTTCTCAGATGGTCTCCAATCGAAGGTATTCCTACATATCTAGATGCAACTCCCAAGTCACCTTGGCTGCCTTATCCTTCAAACATAAAAAATAAACAATACTTGCAACATCCAACCATGATGTTCTCCCACTACTCCAACTCATTAAGAGAGATGCACAGTATGTCGGCTCCCAGGGCGACATGCCCAACTCAATCAACTGATAAAGCAAATTTTAAGTACTGAACAGGATATTAATTGAAGCCCATCTTCATTCACTAGACAAATCATGTATATGTTAAAACCTCGATCAGTTAAGATCAGAAGCCATGAGAGCAATGTCTGGTGGTGGTGGTGGTGGTGGTGCAGCAGCAGCAGCAGCAGCAGCATCATTATAATAAACCTTCATGGCTAAGACCCACCATGCCATCATGCACATTGTAACGAACCACCCTCATTCCCTTCTTATTCCATTAGTTAGATGTAAGTTCCACTCAAGCAGTTTCTTCCCATGAACAGCTGCTTTGTGGAACTGACTCCCAAGAGGATGCTTCCCTGATCACTACAATTGTAACCTGTTCAAGTCTACGGTTAACCATTATCTTCCCCACATATCCTCATAAACTGTGCTTCTTAATCTGTAACTCTCTACCTCCAGTGGCTCTATAGGGCCTTGTACAGAGTGAACATCATTGTCAAAAAAAAAATGATGCAGCAGCATTTCTGGCACATGGTCATTTATATGAAGTACTTTCAAAGACTGGACGCACTCTTAATGGCTTGCAAGATCAGCATGTTAAATACAATGGAACCATTGCTTGCTAGCTCTTTGTAAGAGAAGGAAACAAATTAATTTTGTGTGTGTGTGTGTGTGTGTGTGTGTGTGTGTGTGTGTTGTAAAAGAAAGAGAAGAAGAAAAATTAGCATCATGAATAATTGCAAACTAAAAATTCTTGGTTTAATAACTTCCCATCTTAAGATGTCTTAATGCCAAGTTCTTTCAGAATGTAAATTATCATGGCTCTCCAGACTCATTTTTTATTCTTATCTACAAATTGCCATGCCTTCTTGGGAAAGATAGTGGAGTAGTTTCCTGTCACCTTTTCTATAGTTTGTAATTCATAGTTTTTCTTCTTTTAGACTGGTTGCCACCCAAGGTTGGAGAGTCTAGTCTACACTGCTATTTATCCGATACTAAGAGGTAGGGAAAGAAAGGACGAGTTCATGCCTTTCCCAAGGGTATTTAAACAAAATTGAGCACAGCAGGCTAAGCTGCAATTTGAAGATTTTCTGTCACCACCCACACATCCACATCTTAAAATGACGGAAGATAAAAGAAATCAGTTACAGCTGATGAGCAAAAAGTTAGTCATATTATCGTGTTAGTATTTGCTATCTAAACACCAATATACTTACAATCTCAGCATCATACCAAATTCTAAAATGCACTAATATAACTATCTACAACTTTATGACACATACATTTTAACAAAAATTCATCTTACAGAATCATAATGCACCAGACATAAGAAATTATTCTGTTCCATATTCACCATGAATATTATTTGCAATTATTTTGGTAATATAAAAAGGATTTTCATAATCACATAAAAAAAAAAAACATCAGACTGCAACTAATGTTAAAATCTAAAAAATAAAGTGCAATTTCGCCTTTCGTTTTACATGATTGCATTTTTACTCATTATGCAACCATTGCTGAAAACCAATGTATCTCTACTATTATAAAACTCTGTGAACGTTGCTTGTGTGTTTGCCAAAAGTAATATACATAGAGTGAGTGAAAGAAAGATATAAATTTATTATTGTGCAGGAAGTGGGGGGGGGAGAAGGAAATGGTGTGTGTTTCTCTCTCTCTCTCTCACTCTCTTTTCACTTCTCTCTTTCCACCTCTGAGATTTTGTCTGTGCTTATTTATATTTCAGCTTTCTTTAAACAAACATTATTCTAAAAATTTTAAAATATTTTTTGTCATATTTAAAAAATATTTTCAAGTGAATATGAATTTAAAATATTCTTGGCATATTAAAAATATATTTTTATGTTAACAGGATTTAAAAATACATTTTTTTAAGTGAATAAGATTTAAAAATACGAGTTGTTTATACAGTAAGTATTTTTTTATTTCAACTTTTTTCAAACAGACGATATTTTAATGTTGAAATTAATGTCAGTGTTTTATAACCTGAACTGTCAGGGTCGTCTAGTTATCTATGAAGCCAATAAAATTTAACATTTTTAAATTAAATTTAACTAAAATTTAACTTTATACATTAATCTTTAGTAGTGTTCACTCGGTATTAATCTTCTCAAAATTAATGTCTGAAAATATATTTTTTTTTAAATTCTACTGAATGTTTTGAAAATATAAAATCCTACTAAATTTTGGCAGTAAAATATTTCCCTAGAATTTAGTGGCATACAAATATGCAAAATTATTTTCTTTGCATTTCTATAGAAAATGATTTCCCAAGTAAATTATCTGTAATGCATTTCCATATGAAATCATTTACAATCCCCACTATAAAGGGTTAGCAATGCTCATAAGTAAAACACCAAAGATTATAAACGAATTTTATAAACAGACGTATCGTTCAGAAAATGCTCATAATTGAACATTGTTAAAAATGACTATAAGTTGTAATATATGTAACAAGGCAATGTAGATATTTACAAAAGCTATTTTCATTTCTATATTTGTAACATGCATGATGTCCACTAGCCTGAAATCTGTATACAACCAAGACAGCCTCTTATTCATTTCATCATTGAAAGTGACATTCTGTCTGGATGCCAACAGTTGGTTCAATATGGATGGCCATTAGGGAAATGATTGATAAGTAGATACCATAATTTAAAATTGTTCTAGCTGAGGATGTTGCCAAAAGTGAAACTGTTTCAGAATGTTTAACCAATTATTATTTTTTTGTAAGGGTCCCTTTGTTGCACAGAAACAAAAGTGAAGAAAAGATGAAAAGCAATACAAGAGAGACCAAGAGAAAGAAAGAAAGGGCAAATAAACAAAAGGGAGAGAAAGGAAATAAAGGAAAAAGAAAATAAAGTATTCAAAAAAAAAAATAAGAGTAATAGAAAAAAATGAGAGAAAGAAAGGAGAATGGAAAGGGCAAATAAAGAAGAGGAAAGAAAAGAGTATGTAAAAAAATAAGAGTAATAGAAAAAATGAAAGAAAGAAAAAAGAAAGAAGGGCAGAAAGGGCAAATAGAGAAAAGGGAGAGAAAGGAAAGAAAAAGGAAATAAAGGGAAAAGAAAAGAGTATGTAAAAAATAAGAGTAATAGAAAAAAATGAAAGAAAGAAAAAAGAAAGAAGGGCAGAAAGGGCAAATAGAGAAAAGGGAGAGAAAGGAAAGAAAAAGGAAATAAAGGGAAAAGAAAAGAGTATGTAAAAAATAAGAGTAATAGAAAAAAATGAAAGAAAGAAAAAAGAAAGGGCAGAAAGGGCAAATAGAGAAAAGGGAGAGAAAGGAAAGAAAAAGGAAATAAAGGGAAAAGAGAGTATGTCAAAAAATAAAAGAGTAATAAAAAAAAAATTAAAACATAAAAGAAAAAGAAAAGAAAAATTAAAAAATAATGAAACAAAAAGAGAAGAAAATATATAAATAAAAAATGGAAATGAATAATAATAACAATTAGTCGAAGAACTGGAAATTAGAGATAGAAATAAAAAATCTTCCAGATGGCACCATTACTGGAAGCAGGTAAGATACTGAGGAGAGTGCTAGAGTATTGTGGAGGCTTACTGTCACTTTATTTTCAATAGAAGCCACTTGTTATTATTGGTGTGAACACTCACTAGCAACGACAACAACAACAATAATAGTGATCTTTTTTAAGAAGGCAAATCAGATGATAAATAAAACATCAAAAAGCAAAAACTGAATTCAAAATAAATAAATAGGGAAAAAGAAAATCTCACCTGAAATATGAAGGCAACTTTGAGAAAGCCTAGAACTTTTCCATCTAGAGCAAAATATATTTCTGGTCAATTTCAACACTTTCCAAGAGGCCCATAGACAGCAATAGCTATAATAAACACCCTGACAGAAACTGACTAAAGTCCAGCAACAATAATAATGATGGTAATAACAAGATCGAAGTTTGGGAGTAATGGGACACTTCCTGGTCATAAACTGAGTAGACATGCAGGGGTCTAAATCTGAATTAATAAAACAGCACATAAGGCTGGGTGGGGGTGGGGGTGGTCTAATGAATCCTGGATCTGCAAAGACGTAACTGATATGAACAGAATATCAAGCTTTTAATTTAGTTTAGCAATTTTTTTTTTTTTTTTAAATGTGGGTTAACTATGTTCGACTTTCTGGAACTGCCCTGGGACAAGCCTCAGCTGATCCCTTTCTTACAAGGATTTTCTTTAACTTTGTCTCACGAGAGCAGGTGGTGCTAAATTAGCAAGTCCTCAGCTGAAAGTTCTTAATGTAACGGACGTAACGACACAACTACACGCAAAGACCAAGAGAAGAGGGCTGACATCGTTAAAGTAATTTTATTTTTATTTTATTTATTCTTTTTTGTGACCACTTACTAGCAACATTAGAAGATGGGAGTGGGGGTTGAAGCTGGAGGTACAAGGTAACCACTGGAAAGAGACATATAATTATACACACACACACACACACACACACACACATACAGAATATGCTTCTTTAAAGTTATAAATGCACACATGCAAGTAATGTAATACAAAGTCATTTGTCTCTATAAAAGATGATTTTTCTATTCATTTGTGAGCTGCAGATAGAATTGGACAAAATGGAAAAGCTTTTTAAAGATGCATTTTGCCGGCAACAGAATGTCTTCAGGTTAGAATGAACAAAACTGTAAGGAAAATGCATTGGTATTTTTGAGGATAAGACACCTTCTAGTAATCAGATCTGATAAGGTAATTTAATTTATCATTAAATTACCTTATCAGATCTGATGACCAGAAGGTGTTTGTTTTTATATATATTTTCCTAAAATCTGATACAATGATCAAATATGAGAACTTTTCATCACCTCCTCATATATATATATATGTGTGTGTGTATGTGTATTTGTAAGTGATTTGCTAGTTATAGTGTGTGTGTGTATGTGTGTGTGTGTGTGTGTATGTATATACTCACACACTAAAACAATTATTTGGCATTAGATATACTGATATATATACATCTGTGCAGTAGACCTAGAAATAGTCTCTCACACACACACACACACACACACAATATACAGCCATATGTACCCACCCTCCTACGTTAGAGAGGAAGCAAAAGACAAGTCTATGGCACATGTGACTTCCTTTGTCAGCAAATTGAAAAACCTGGTCATTGTAATTTTCAAATGATTATCCACCCATTTAATTACAAACCTAATGGCCACTGGGGGGGATTTTTTTTCACTTCACAATGACACTTCCTGCTTTTATTATTTTTTTGATTTTGTTTCCTTTGGGTTTCTTTTGTTTTTAGTAGAAGCAGAAACACAAAAATTTCCCTCACAGATGTTTTTATTTTTTAAATTTTTGAATCATTAAGAGAATACCAAAAAGAAAAAGCAGGATACAAAAACTGTTACTAGCTTCTTTTTTTTTCTTGTGATTATTATTATGTTAGTGTACCCACCTTAATCATCATCACCAACAATCTCTACCTTTTTCTACTTCTCCATCATTATTATTACTAGTTGGTCCCTTCACTTTACTGACAAAAAAAAAAAAAAAGAGCAAATATAAAATCTAAATTGTCTCTCCATTTAAAATCCTACATTTACAACATTATATATTCAGTTTAATTAGTCATAAAAACTGACTTCAAAGTCTTGAACTCTTTCCCTGTTATTGTCAGAAAGAAAGAGAAATTAACTCTCAAGACACAAATGTTCATTTCAAATTTATTCATATTGTGTGTATATATATATATATATATATATATATATATATATATATATGTTTGTGCTTGCCTTGTGCCCATGTATATTTTAATTCAATGACAAGCCTGAAAATAGTTTTAAAAAAATAAAAAATATAAAAAAAATAAAAAATATAAAAAAAAATAAAAATAAAAATAAAATCGCTTTAAGAATAATATTCTATCACCAAATAATTTCTGAAAAGTCCATAAAATTTTGTAATTATCTGCTTTTTTTAGGGTTTAAAAGATTAACATTTGTTTCTCTTCTTTCCAACTTTATGGTTTTATTGCTCAGCTCAAGCTTGGGGTTGTCCAGATGAAGTGGGAGAGAATGTATTATTCTATTCCAAAGTGTTATTTCAAACTCAGTCAAACTGTGTGTGTTTGTATCTACATTAAAGCACATGCATGTCATTCACACACAACACATACATACACATATTCAATACATATATGTATACAAAGTCACATGCAGATGTTGTGTGTTATAGACAGCGAATCAGCTCTTCTTTTATAATATAGATTATTAACAGCATCAACCTTGGCCTTTCCATCATCACCTACTTTGCCGACCAATTTACCATAATCTTTTCCTATTCATATTGTATTCTTTTCAAATTTCGTTCACCATTATGTTTTATTATGGTTGCTGATCAACAACATTTCTTTTTTTAAATTTTAGACAGAATTTAAAACTTTTTCTTTGCTAAAAAGAGAAAATATATAAACAAAAGGAAAAGATTATTCTCGTAACCTTTAAGATAGTCATTTTAACAATAAAATAGACAGGAATTTATTCCAGAGGGCAAGTGAATGAGATTATATAAAAATAAATGGGTTTAGATAAATGCTAACTTTTCACTATTGAATCTAACTTCTCTTTCCTTCATTTGTAGCTGTCTTTTACTTTTTTTAATCTCTACAGAACAAAAAAATAGTGGAATTATAGAATAGGCACCACAATTAGAAATAAGCATTTTTTTTTTTTTTTTTTCATATTACTATATATTAAGCACTCCAAATCATGAATATGAAAAAAAAATTATAAAAATTAATAGGGGGTTCAGTTTGTTATATAAATTTATTGTAAATTGATCCCCCTATTATACAAAATATGTTCACACTTTCCATTTCCAAGCATAGTCCTGGATATGACAATAAACTACATCTGGCAGCAAGACCTCTAATCAAAAGATTGGGGGTTTTAAGAAGCATGGAACCATCTCTTAATAGTTGTTCCATCTTTATACCAGAGTGGTAGCACCTGTTAGGATCTCAGCTATGGGCAAATAGTGAATCCCCAAGCAAAAACACTATGGAAGTATAAAAATACATTTTTAAAGTAAAAATACCAGCAATACATTTTTATATAAAAAAAATTAACAACCACACATTTTATCTGTAATTGTAACCATAAAACTGTATTCAAAATATTTAGATTTTGGCTTTAAATAACCCATAGAGGTTGATATGCCATTAAACAAAATCAACCAACCAACCATTTCCAAGCAGCTGCAAAATAGCAGTTAGTCATTTATTTTTAAAAAATTTTCATATAATATTGATTAAGCACTCCAGATTATGAATTAAAAAATTTTTTTTAAATTTCAAGAAATCACATGGTATGACCTTTTTTTTGTTTTGGCTTCCATATGGGGTGGGGGTAGGGAGTCAATTTACAATGAATTTACAGAGTAAAATGTGACCTATTAACTTTTATAAAATTAAATCTAAAAAGCATTGTTTTAATATGTGTAATCTTGAGTACTTAAGCTGAAAATAAATTTAGGAAAAAAATTATTATTTTTGTCCAAAGTACATATTCTTAAACTCCACCAGAATAAATTAAGATACCACGATAATTCACACATTTGTATGTGTTTATATGGGGGTGGGGGCACTAAGAGATGAATTCTAACACAGCATGGCACATGGATCACATTATGCCATGTCCCATAAACTGTTAGGGTTGTCAGGTCACAACATGTTCTTCCACCATAGCAGTGACATGCAGAGGTTTGGTGATACCTGGGGCCAATTCCTTGATGTATGCTAAGACTCAAGTAGGGAGGAAATGTGAGAAAGCAAAACATTTTAAATATGTAAAACAGATGAAACATGAAATAAACACTTTTTAAAATTAAATATAAACTAAATTTTTATTTCACTCTTTAATTGGACGCCCTCCTGACAATATGATCAAATATGTGTGTGTGTGTGTGTGTGTGTGTGTGCACGCGCGTGTGTGTGTCTGTAATTTTTTTTATATATATTATTTATATATTATATATGCGCGGTACTTATTGGAAAGTGCTCAATATCAGTGATAGAGCTTACATATTTAGTTGAATTTAGTTTCATGCTATTTATGATCATCAGACAAACTGTATGATGATCGCAAATAGCATGAAACCCAGGGTCACAAACTCACATCAATCCAACTAAATTATATATATAAAATAAATGTCATGATCAAAACATGGGCATGACAAAAGCAATTTGTTATGCAGTTTATGTTACTATCATTTTCACATATGCCAGAAGTGAAAGACATAAATCCAACTCTCGATCATGTAAATTGAATGGCTGACATGAAAGAACAAGTATATGAATTGTCATGGTAGCCTTACCATTAGTAGGAAAAAGTGGAAGTCACAAAAAAAAAAAACCCAGAAAGATAAATGGAGATAAGACATGGTCGAGATAAGTAAAGCAGTTTTTATTTACTGTGATCTACAAGGTCCAATCATTTCCTTGTTTCAGAGTATCATATATCAGTCATTGGTGACTGAGAGTTTGCTCAAGGTATAACACAAGGTAATAGTCAAGACAGACATATGGAGAAAATCAACATGCTTGTGTTGTCGAGTAAGAGAAATATTCCACAAATTATTCTATTGTAGTATTTGAAAGTTAATCTTTGATTTTGCTGGTTTTATCACTGGCTGAAGGCATTACTGTTGGAAGAACTTTTGTGTTGCTGCTGGTGGCCTGGGCCGTCATGTAGTCTGCTGCTGTGTCCAGTTAAGCTTGCCTAAAGTGGGAGGGTGTCACTAATGCCAACCAGCTAGGATCTGCCTTCATGGGTGAAATTGGCATTGAATTTATAGTCAGTCAGTGGCTCAGAGACAGCTGCTGTGAAAACTATACAGGCCTTTTCTGATGGGCCAGAAAATATGTTTTTATGACCTTGGTATTTTGGGTTGGGAAAGGTATGAATCCTCCTCTTCTCCTCCCAGCTATGGGTAAATAGTAGGACAGACCATGTTCTGTAGCCTTGGATGGCAACTGGTCTGCCACAGAAGGAAATGGCAACCTACTGCGGGAAGAAATCTGCCTCGTCAGTCATGTATCGAAAGACACATGGTTGCCTAAGTGTGTATCACGCATGGCACATAACTGACTGATTCCAGAAGTGAATGGAGTTACAGTCTGTTTTTGTCATATGAACTGTAGATGTTGAAGAAAGCCCTTCTGATTGAGTTAAAGAATTAAAGTTCCGACAGGGTACAACAAAATCAATCCAGCTCTTTATTATTAAATTTAATAATACAACAAAATCTGATTACTACTAAATCCTTTATCAGTCATGACAAACTGAAATCATTTTATTACTACATCTACTAGGACTATTGTTATTTCTTTCACTTGGTTTGAATTAGCATACAGGTGTCAGCATTATATTTTCCTGGGAGATACTCAAGGATTACCCCCACTCCTACCATTATTTCTTAACAATCAGACTTTTTTTTTTCAAAGGACACTCAATGGATGGAATCATCTTAAGTATAACAAAAGACAGAAGCAGGGTAGGGAATATTGACATAAATTCAGCAGTAAAGTGAATTAAAACAGTGACGATTCATGAAAACAGATTTGAAATCTGAGTAAAATGCCACACTTTTTGGAATCAGGTTAAGTTGGAGAAGAACAAGGCCAGATTAGGACTCATTTTCTGGTTAAGATATGTCCTTTTTTTTTTTTTTTTTGACAACTAATTATTTTGAATCTTACAATGTAGTAAGGCAGAGCTTTTCTTATTCCCTTAAATATCTCAATACCATACAACAGCAACTATCACATACAATAATAAATAAAACAATGCCTTAAATGATGTTGATGATGATTATTATTATGATGAGGAAATGCTGAAAAGTTTTCAACCTGACCACTTTCCAGAATTAATATTTCAATGATGAAATACCAGAATAATGATTTTTGGAAGTGGGTCAGGATTGAGGATTTTCAGTACTCCTACATTGTTATTATCATTGTTGCTTTTATTATTATTATTGCTATTATTATTGTTCTAGTTATTGTTATTATTGTTGTCATTATTTTTGTTGTTCTTGTTACTATTGTTGTTGTTGTTGTTATTATATGAGAGAACAGCATAGAGGGATATAAATATACAAAGTCCAATATATCAATCATGATAGCTAGTCTAAGAGCATAACGAACACATGCATCTCAGCCAAATATGTACTCTGTGGTGACAGGTTTTGATATAAGCTATTACTACTACTACTACTAATAATAATAATGAAGTATTTACTTGGTTTAGGGTTGAGTTAATTTGATAGCATTTACTGACTATTATTAGGAAATGGAAGAGTTATGCCCTATTTAACATCTGCCATCCAGATGAAACAATTTTGATAATTAACTATTGTGGAATAGTTTCCTTCTGTCCAATCATCTTTTAACAAAATGGGGGGAAAAAAGAAACAATGGTGCAGAGTTTCAAACTTGTACAGGAAAAATAAAGAGAAAAACATTAAGTCTAATTATTTTTGTTTTTTGTTCTTAAACAGGAATTTTATTAAATAAATTTAAATATATCAGCCTCCTCCAATGAAGATCCATACATTGAACATCTGTGGGGTTTCAAGTTCACTCCAGAAATCATATGATTCCTAACTGAAGACGCTAGAAAAATGATTGGCTAATTCTATCACTGCAGGAAGTACCTGACTCCTTCTGTCAGGCTTTATCTTTACAAGAATCAGATTAGATCCAAAATGGTGTATTGCTGCCATATCTGGGCTGGTGTTGCTCAATCACACACTTTCCAGCATGGCTAGAGTTTAAAATTGTTTAGTATCTGTCTATATTTCTGAGATGAGGTATTATGTACACTATTTACATTATTCGGACTGTTGTCCTCATCTTTGTTGCCATATATATCACAACGTTTCAGCTGTTGTATGCTCCGGCCTTCTTCAGGTGGTTAGAATGTCGAACTGAACCCTTTATTTCGCTCGCTGGGGTAGACTGTTCCAGTTCCACATGCCATGTCTAATGGATGTCAATTATCAGTTATCTCCTGTTAATTCCCCTCTCCAAGTTCTCCACCACCTTAACCAGGTATTGAACTCACACTCTTTAGGTCCTGTCACTGGATCTAACTCATGCCTTGAGGACACATGGCACAGTGGATAAAGGTGTTAGATTTAAAAATTTAAAATCGTTTATGCAATCTTGTGGGAAATACATATTCTCCACTCTGCAGCCTCTTTCTTCAGAGACAAAATGTTGCAAGCCTACTGCTACTTTATTGCTATTTCAATGACAAGTGTTCAGATGATCTCCATTCCTTAGTTCCACCAGTTCAGATCTTTACAGCTAGTAGGTGCCATGCTACTTGCACAGACCATCCTGGGTAAGACAATAAACTACGTCCAACAGCAAGGCCTCTGATCAGAAGGTTTTAAGGAGCATGAAACCACCTCTTAATTGCTGGTGTTCCCAGGTCCACCCTGACCCAGAGTGGTAGCACCTGTTAGGGTGCCAGCTATGGGCAAATACAGTGTAACCCGGATATAAGAGAGTTGTCGAGACCGGAGAAGAAGTCTCTTATATCCTGATTTCTCTTATATCCGGGTTTGGTCTATTTTGTTTAGGTAAGTATGGCTCTAATTTGGGACCAGAGAAAATCTCTCTTATATCCGGATTTCTCTTATATCCGGGTTACACTGTAGTTAACCCTGAAAATGGGGTAAAAACACTATAAAAGTGTAAAAATAGGTTTTAATACCAGAAATACTTAGTAAAAAATTATTACCAGCAATAAATTTTTGAAAAAAATATTACCAGCTATACATTTTTGAGGAAAAAAATACTACCAGTAATATATTAAAAAAAAAAAAATTATTACCAGCAATAAGGAAAAATATTACCAGAAATAGATTTTTGACAAAACAAAATATTACCAGCAATAGAAATTTTGTCGGCATTAAATAACCCATTGAGGTTGATATGGTGTAAAACAAACCAAACCAACCTTCCACAGGGTTGAATCACCTTCATTTCTTCCATGTTCCAAATGTAAGAAGGAAGTTCAACTCGGACAGCTTTTTCAGACAAACTGATACTTTGTGGGAGAGAATCCAGCATGAATGCTTCCCTGGACACTTCAATCTTTATCTTTTTAAGGGCCAATTGTTATGTATCCTCACAATTTTCACTTTTATCATCTCCTCTTTCACTCATATCTCACCATGTTCGTCATAACCATTTTAAACCTAACCCTCTACATTGAGTGCCTTGTATTGGGTGAACTTTAAATTTAAAAAAATAAACTCAGTTTCAATATATATCAATGTCAGTGTGTAATATTGTATCCTTACAGCAGCACTCATATAAAAATTTATCACAACACATGTTAACAACCAGTTCCAAGTTATAAACAAAATTATTTCTTTTTCATGTCATGGCCCAGTCGATAAAAGCATTGGTTGGTTGATCCAAAAGAGCCTTGACCTGAACAGTGGCGAGTTCAACACCTGGCCGCAGAAAACGGAACAAAAACTTGGAGAGCTGAGTTATTGAATTAACTAAAACTGAGATATCCAAAGGCATGGTATGTGGAATTCGAACAATCTAAAGCCAAACCAGTGTCACTGCTATGGTTTCTGTACCAAGTAGGCTTTTTACTGGGTGGAGTTACCAGTCCCATACCAATTTGTTATAAGACAATTCCTTAAATACAAAGCTTAAGTTCACTCAAATCCATATTCTCATAATTGTTTCAAATAACAAATCCATGTCAATTTCTTTTTAATTTAACTTTAAACAGATTTATATTGCTTAAGACTTTTCTAAATTTCAAACAAAACTTATTCCAAAGATACAACATGTTTCCAACCAAATACATTGAAAACAAAATTATAATACATTCCTTACTTCTGTATTTATGATTTGGTTCATAAGAATGTTCATCTACATAGTCCAGGTGAAAAAACATTCCTTTAATATAACATTATTTTCAATAGAATAATTTTATGTGGTCTGGCAAGTATGAAAGAAATAAGCATATTAAAAAAAAACACACCTGCATGTATCTAAATAGATCAGTAAAAATCCACCTTTTATGCCTTTTTACTTAAAATTTAATAAAATTCATTCCTTTGAATTCAACAGTATACCAATTATCAGCCTTGTTTCAGATTTCTAAAATACCCGCCTGAAAAACAGAACATTTAAATAAATTTTACTTTTAATGAAAACTAATCGTGTAATTTTTGAGTTTTGATTTTATATCTAAATTATACAAATTTAATAGTAATTTTCAAATGAACACTCTGACTTGCATCATTTTGTTAAAGATTTTACAAGTACACAGTTTTATTGCATGTAAAAAAAAAAAAAGTAGTGAAGTACATATTTCAGTGGAGATGACACCATGGTGATAGGAGATAACAAAATAAAACTAGGAACTCCTAAACAAGGTAAAAAAGGAAAGAAGGAAGAAAAGACTAACCATTAATTATAAGAAGATAATGTATGAATATCAGCAAGAAGAAAATCCAAAATGAGAGTTACAAATTGGAAATTTCAAAATCAAGTAAATACAGAAATTAAATATCTGGGAAGTGTTTTAACAGATGACAAAAAATGTGATACAGAAATCCAAAGAGGTTTTGGAAATACAAAAGATGCCTTTCAAAAGTTAAACAAAGTATTAAGCAACAGGAAAATTTTGCTAGAAACAAAGAAAAGAGTGTTGATTGAACTTGCTAAGTACTATCAATCCTCCTATATGACAGTGAATATTAGACTATTTCCACACAGGTGAAGAGGAAATATGAGACAAGAGAAATGTCATTGTACAGAAGGATGCTGAGAATGCCATGGACAGAGCATGTGAACACCAAGGAAGTGTTAAGGAAAATGGGAATAAAAGGAATACTTAGAGACTGGAATAGAATTTGACACTCAGACATAGTGAAGACAAAGAGTGGCAGAGGGAACCAGTGAGCACCTGACCTAATGAGCTTGTATAAATGGATAGCAGAACAAGGTGTAAGAGGTATAGTAAAGTCAAACATTGCTAAGAGCTACAAAGGACAGGATGTTGGGGAGAGCCATGATAACCAATGTCCTAAATGGGTATGGCAGATTAAAAAGAAGATATGATAAATGACCAGATAATTCCAAAGTCAGTTTTATATAAAATAGACAAATGGTTGTAAATTCAGATTTATTGTTTTCGGTCTCCATCCCCCAAATAAGTGAGAATAAATTCACTTTAGTAATGATTATGCTTGATATCTGGAATGTTATCTGATATTTTTTCTACATAGTGTGACATTTATTTATTATTATTATTATTGGTTATTTTTTTTTAAGCTGATTCAATGAATTTTTAAAAACATTGTTGGGCAAGTGATACATGTGAAAGTGTGAGATTACACAAGACTGGTTTTTCTCACAAAAAGATAATGCTTTTTTTTTTCTAACATCAAATTTTCAAAGAAAGAAGTGACAAGCAAACTAACAATTTGCAAGCAAGTTGTTTGTTGTGTTAGGGAAAAAACAATTTTAATATAACTTTGTTAAATACTTTCTAAAAGAGACATAAATACAAAGACCAGAGAAGGAAAACAGTTGTGACTCACTTTAAAGAATACATAAAAAATATATTTCCTTTGATTAACACCTTCAATGCCAACTTATAGAAATTATTAACATATGCTTATCTAGGTGAAAAGTAAAACAAAGGTGATTCCCCAGGTGCTAAATAGTACAGGTAAAAACAGTGGATGACAAAATGAAGAGGAGGCATAAATTTCAAACAGAGGATAATAATTAATGCTGCCTGGTGATGAATGTATTAATTCACGCAACATTTAGCCAGGTCAAGGCTAAATTAGAACTTACCAGAGAAAAAAGAAACATCATGAATATACCTGACTTATACTACAAAAGAGATCATAAAAAAATAAACAAAACAGATTTCAGGTTAAATGATATCGCATTTGGTAGATTTCATAGATGGCAAGGTTCAGCTGAATTTTTTTCAAATTCATAGACATAAACAATAGAACAAGAACAATCTACTCTGTAGATTAAATAAAGGGATCAGTTTGAAATTCCCTGAAGGTTACCTGGATTGACAGATACCTGAAGAAGGCCGAGGACACAATGGCCGAAACATTATGATAATAACAAAAGAGTTTTTCTCTGTAGTTTTATTGATTCAAAATTTGATGGCTCTGAGGACATTTAAATTATTTTTTTTACATTTTCAAAATACTATTTTGATTAAAGATTTATGTCTATACCTTTTATTTATTCATTTTGCTGTTTATACCTTGCTCTTTTGAAATATAGTCAACAAAGTAGTATGGCTAAGGAAAGCTCATTTTGTTCTTATTTTAGTACCGCTCAGCAGATATATGGCAGTGAATGCTGGATATTTTCCTCACAGATGAAGAGAAGACTTGTAGTAATTGAAATGTGGTCCAAAAAAGAATGCTCAGACAGATAGTAGATATGAACAGACTGACATAGATAGATAGATAGATAGATAGATAGATAGATAGATATAAAGAGACTGAGATAGATAGATAGATAGATATAAAGAGACTGAGATAGATAGATAGATATAAAGAGACTGAGATAGATAGATAGATATAAAGAGACTGAGATAGATAGATAGATATAAAGAGACTGAGATAGATAGATAGATATAAAGAGACTGAGATAGATAGATAGATATAAAGAGACTGAGATAGATAGATAGATAGATAGATATAAAGAGACTGAGATAGATAGATAGATAGATATAAAGAGACTGAGATAGATAGATAGATAGATATAAAGAGACTGAGATAGATAGATAGATAGATAGATATAAAGAGACTGAGATAGATAGATAGATAGATAGATATAAAGAGACTGAGATAGATAGATAGATAGATAGATAGATATAAAGAGACTGAGATAGATAGATAGATAGATAGATAGATATAAAGAGACTGAGATAGATAGATAATGGACTGGCTGCAGTAGATAGATAGATAGATAGATAGATAGAAAGAAAGAAAGAAATACCGAGATAGAAAGAAAGACAAAAAGAAAGCAAGCTAGAGAGAGAGAGAGTCAAACACATATAGATCAATCGATCCGTAGATAGATAGATAGATAGGAACAAAAACACATAGAATCAAAGGCACATATATAGATATTACCACATACTGAAATAGATAGACAAAAACAAAGATACATACATAGATATATATGATTTGACGATATAATCAGTGACTGGAATAGATAGATAGATAGAAACAAAGATAGATAGATAGATAGATAGATGCTTTCAAAAGAGTAAACCGCATATTAAGAAACAGGAAAATTTCAATAGAAATAAAGAAAGCAGTTCTGCCATATAGCAGGGCTGATATTACATAACAGTTGCAATATCAGTCCTCCTATATAGCAGCAAATGCTGGACAATCTCCTCACAGACGAAGAAGAGACTTGAGATAACTGAGATGTTCTAGAGAAAGATGCTGAGAATACCATGTACTGAACATGTAAGCAATGATTAAGTGAAAATGGACACAAAAAGCATACCTATTTTTATAATCTGAAAAGAGTTGAAAGTGCTATGACACTTGAGGAAAGAAGGCTTGGAAAATTTTACACTCACAGGACATACTGAAGGCAAAAGGGATAGAGGGGAAACAGTGAGTAACCTACCTTGTGTAAATAGATGGCAGAACAGGGAATGAAGGGGAAAGAATAGTAACGGGTAAATATTGCGAAGAGATATGAAGAATAGAAAGCTGTAGAGAGTCTCGTCTTAAAAGTACAAAGCATATGGAAGAAGAAGAAGATAAGTAAAGAAAGAGAGAAGTTTAGATAATTTCTTTTAATAGCAATGATAACAGTAATCCTAATATTACCATGTTATCTTAACTGTTAGGAATATTTGAGATAATGTTCGGCTTTTGAAGATCCTTTATTTTAAGCACATTTCTTTTCAAAAGTACAAGAAATCAGACTATGTATTCAGCTAACAGTGTCAAAGACACACATCTGAATACCTCATTAGTTAATAAAACCTTTGCTTTTAGGTAAGGGTAAGGGGCATAGAATTGTAATTTTTTCAAATAAATTATTATAGATAGTTTAAATTTCTTCATAACTAGAGTGATCTAACAAACCTGAGGTTAGGGTTATGGCAAAGAATACTATAATACTAGAAATACCAGTGAAAATTTCACAATTTTCCTATTTGAATTTTCTGATGAATCTTAATTCAAAAGTTAATAAATGAATATGCTTCTTGCATATTCATGGAAATTCCACTATTGCCTTGTTAAATATCTAAACTGAACAACTTTAACAAAATATTACAATAACAATCATAATATGAATGCAGGTTGTTATTTAAAGAAGTAAGAGGGTACAAATAAAAAGATTCAAAATTGACAAGGTTTTCAATTTCACTGAAGCAAATACTGAACACAAATCGCCTCCTTTATCTTCCCTTTCTTTTCCCTTCCTTTTCCTAAAACTAAACAGCACCTTTGTAGATATCTTTTAATCCATCTATCTTTGAAATCAAATAGGAATGGTCCATTGTTTATTTGAGGCAATGGCAGGGTGTATGTGCTAATTAACTAACTGAAGAACTAAGGAAGAAGTAGAATTATGATATTATAAATTTGTAAATGAAAAATAAAAAGGATAGGAACTATAAAAGACAATAATATCTGATCTTGATTATGTCATTTTTTTTCTCTTCAAGTTACATGTGCTATCCATTTTAGTTGTTGCTGTTGTTGAAAGTCCACAGGTTATGTGGTTTCTGTTATTTGGTATAGTTTTTTGTTTGTGATACTGTAACGCCAGTCCACAATGTTCAAAGAATGGTCTTCACCAAAACTTACAGGCTTCATTAATGCAAAGTCATTTTTAATCATTGATTTGAATATTAAAAACAATACTACAAAATAACTAGAAACTTTATGTAAATTTATATATGAACTGAATATAAAAAAGTAAAAACAGTTAGAGATATAACTGAAAGAAATTAACAGATTTCACTGGCTAAACTTGTACTTATTTATAAAACCTATGCAAGTCCATGAACATGTGAGCAACAACAATGTTTTAGAGAAAATGGAAACAAAACAACACTTATACTTAACATCAAGAAGAAAGAGTTGAAATTGCTAGGGCATATAATGAGGAAAGAGGGCTCGGTAAATTTAACACTCACAGAATATACTGAAGTCAAGGTGAACAACATTAACCAATCTAACAAGCTTGTGTAAATGGATGGCAGAACAGAGTTTAGGAGAGATGAACAAAAAGACAAAATTTACTAAGAGCTACAAAGGACAGGAAATTGTGGAGAGGCATGATTGCTAATGTCCTGAAGGGACACTTGACAGAGGAGGAGGAGGAAGTCCAAGAAGAGTCGGACTACTGGAAATTAAGAGGAGTGAACAAATTTTGAGATATTCATAATTCTATAGACTAAACAAGAGAATGACAAGATGTGGTAAGGTGTAACACTTAACCAGGCACAAAAGTTCAAGACCGGTTACAGCTAACCTCTGTCCCACCACCACTGAGCTATCAAATTTGAGCAGGAAACTGGAAAGGCTGATAAATACCAAAGCTGTCGGCTGTCACTGAATTTATGGCTAAAACACGAGGACAGATATGGAGACTGAGATAACTAAGGGAGACAACTTTTGTTTATGTTAAAGTGAGTACAGAATTGATGGCAGGTGGAGAGGTAGTAAAAAAGTGCTATAAACAAGAGACATTTAGATATTGAGAAGAGAAAAGGACAAAAATAAGAGGAAAAGAGAAAAGGACAAAAATAAGAGGAAAAGAGAAAAGGACAAAAATAAGAGGAAAAGAGAAAAGGACAAAAATAAGAGGAAAAGAGAAAAGGACAAAAATAAGAGGAAAAGAGAAAAGGACAAAAATAAGAGGAAAAGAGAAAAGGACAAAAATAAGAGGAAAAGAGAAAAGGACAAAAATAAGAGGAAAAGAGAAAAGGACAAAAATAAGAGGAAAAGAGAAAAGGACAAAAATAAGAGGAAAAGAGAAAAGGACAAAAATAAGAGGAAAAGAGAAAAGGACAAAAATAAGAGGAAAAGAGAAAAGGACAAAAATAAGAGGAAAAGAGAAAAGGACAAAAATAAGAGGAAAAGAGAAAAGATTGCCTTGAACTTCTATGACCATTGCTTACCTCCTCTCTGCAAGTGTTTTTTTTGGGGGGGGGGGGCTAAAAACTAAGACACTATGAACAGAAGGCATGATTGGATGGAATGCAAAGACAAAACTAAAACCATCAGTTATAGAAAAACAAAATATATAGAAATCAACTTAAGATACATGTGTACAAAGCAATAAACAATACACTTTTAAATATACATAAAAGCTAGTGAACTTGCCCCTGCTGTTACAAAATGGTATTTTGATAAAAACCAAGCTAGGTATGCCAAGGCTGCTAACCCATTACTTGATAAACCATTTTCAAAATATATCATAATCCTGTATAGCTTTGCGTTAAATATGAATGAGAAAATGCATCATATTAACTTAAAGCACATGCAGTCAATAAGAATGTTTGTTAATTTTAGCTTATTCAAAATGCAAGTTCTTGCAAGGCGATTTGTGGTAGATAGCATTAATCACAGACTCAAAATCCCATCATACCCCCACCGAAGAAAGACTTGTGTCAGCTGACTCTTAATGCCACAAATTCCAGAAAAAAAGGAGTTGGCTCACTCTCTTTTGCCACCAACCATCTCCAGGGTAAGAGGTGCCTTCTGACATCTCTACAAAATCAGAACATTGAACATGCACTCACAAGCATGAACAACAGTAAGTAGAAACCAAATTTATCAACCTGGTTGATCTAAATTTTGAACGCTTTCATTACAACTGCATGAACTCAGCATTGATGTCTTCACTGGGTGGAGGGCTTCCAAGACTGAAGTCAATGACCAGCGTGGAGAGTCTTCTAATGGAATCAACAGCCAGATTTTCATCACCAATGTGAGACTTCAAGTCTGAGGACATTGGCTCTGGTCTACCTTGGAGAGAGATGGACTCTGCCAGGTTTACACAATATACCAATGTCCTGAAAGACATTCAGATATAAGAGTTGATTAAACATGTGTTACTGTCATCTAGTGATCATGAGTTCAATCCTTGGATCTGGTAGTGACGCACCAATTCAGCAGGAGTGAATAATAATTGATATCACAGAGACAAAATACCACAATAATCACCAAATATATCCCATAACAGCTAATCAATTGACACCTGATGACGAACAGAGTGGACTTGGTTGAAACATTGTGTCTATAATAAAATCTATATCAATCAAGATGAGAATAGTTTCAAATAATACAAGAATATTAACAATTACTCATCTCAGAAATGAAATACTAAATTAAGAAAAGATTTATTGAAAGAAACCTCTGACCGTGATCACTTATGATAAAATAGTAGTGTTATATAGGAATAAAGTGTTGCTGCCGACACTGGAGTTTGAACACAGATCACCAGAGAGCAAACACAGGCGATCCCATTTTGAATAAGTAGATCACATGATGGTAGAGGAAATGTATATCTGGGAATTAGTGTGACATTTAACTATATGGATTACTATTCAGATCACTATACTCGAGCAAGTACTATTAATGCGAGTGTTATTCAAAGGCGTCTGACACCAGTATTATTCAATAGCGTTACTATAATTGTATCTGTGATTACAAAGTCTCTACTACAACAAGCATTAAAAAAATGACGAGTATTTGTTGACATTACAAAAGTAGCAACAAGTGTTCATTGACATCACAAAAAGTAAATTTGAAAGGGTTACAAATTGTAACAATATTTGGTTGTATGTTTCGACATTTTCAAAATAAATGAATTCAATACATACATGGATTTTAGATATATTTATATGCAGAACAACATACCTCAGAAAAGGAGAGAAATTTATATTTATGTAATTAGCAGTAGTCTGTATATATATAGTGGCTTGGATTAAGGAATCAAAGAGTTAAGTTTGAATTCCAGTCGAGTTCATTACATTCGCTTAGATGCTAATACGAATATGAATCCATCTCTTCTCCCTCCAGCTATGGTTAAATAGCAGGACAGACTGGGTTCTATAGCTTTGGGTGGCAAACGATCTAGAAGAAGAACAACTCTGAATTCAAAACCTGCGGAGGGTTGTTTGGGGACCTAGTGGCATACTGTGCACTGTTTTTGTGTATTTGGCTCTTCCAAAAAGTGTAGTTAATTCTGCACAAGCCTTCACCACTATAATCAAATGATATGTGTGGGTAGTCTGGCTGTTGGAACTGAGCTGCTTGATACAGTATATATATGGTGTGCCACATGGTTTAGTACAGACTAAAAATCAGTTCTTCTGGGAAATGAAGTCTCTCCAGTCAAATTTTGCTGCTATGGCACCCTGTTGTTGAAGGGTGCAAGAAAAAAAAGATTTTATAGAAAAAATGTTAAGCTTCAAAAATGTTTCATTTAAGGACACTCTAAAATATTCTTAAAACTGTGTAAATAAAGGTAATTAACTCATTTGGCAAATTATTATAAGATCCTTTTCATGTTCATAAATATTTTTCCTCCACTTTACTTCTGTTTATAAATACATATTGTAAAATAAAATCCTTACATTAACCTTGATAACATCCTGCAGGGAACAAAACATGTTGGTAAAGAAAAATTTTCCATTTGTTCTTTATTCATAGTGTCTTTTTACAGATATATTTTATTTATATCTGAATTTTTACATTCATACATATACATACATCAGGAAAAGAATCAAATAAGTGGAGGAGAAAGAGGAACTGGTTCCTGTTGACCATTACAAGTGACCCCAATTGAGCAAAGAATGCTTTCTTAGAGTTACAATTAACAAGTAAATCAGCACTTCCATGGCTACCTTTTCCTCAAGATCAAACAATTGACCCAGAAAAACATTAGTTTACTTCCAGCACTTGAATTTTTTATGTTCCTGTGTTTCCATTGCAACCGAGGTGTAGGTGGGGAAATGTTTTCAAGGTTTTCAAGTGCTTAGTCCCAAGGTAATGAAAAAATGGTACAGGGTAAAAAGAAATTAATCCAGATGGAAAAATAAATTTTATTCCATCCATAAAATTCAAAGGAGGAATAGGGAAAAATAAATTATTAAAAAGAATTTAGACAAGGTGACTGCTAGATGGCAACACAGGTTCAATCCCAGCCAAGTGCACTATTATCACTATCCTTGATTATGTTATGTACCCAAGGACATTTGATATACAATTTGCTGTCTAATCTCAAAAAAACAATTACAAATTCCCTAGTGATAAATTTGGATTTTTCCTTCCAGAGAAAAAACTTCCAATTTTTTTTTAACCAATTCACCCCAAGCAAGGCGATAACACCACTAAGATGCAAAAGGCTACTGGAAGTGAAAGAGGGAAAAAAAAGACTTTAGAAGGAACCAGAAAGCCAACAATAGTATAATTTTCAGAATTTAGGCAGAGACATTAGAAGTATAGAGTTGAAGTAGAATTTAGAAGGAACTGGAGACCTAATCCTAAACGGGAAACAAGGAATAAACATCTACACCTGTTCAAAAGACTGGGGAGGAGTGCTTTTTACCAAACTTTATTGATTGTAAAGATATTGTCTATAACTTTAAGAAGAGTCATTGACATTCCAAATTCTCTTTGAAAAGTGAACTCCTCCTTTATATTATTCTTGCAAAAACATTTCAGCAGATACATTCTTCAGGCTTCTTCAGGTGTATAATTCTTAAAGAATTACATGGACAGCAGTGAATGATATCATCTATTTATTGTTATTGGACTGAACGGATTCAGTTAGTATATTAGTGACTCTCTTGCATGGTTTAAGAGAGAAAGAGAGAGAGGAAAAAAAGAGAAGTAAATAGATAAGCCCCACTAATATTCTATAATGTAAAATAATATCTAATTCTCTTTACCATCGCATTTTGTGTGTGACTTTTCATACACATATGTAATGTATATGTTTATGTCTGTGTTGTGTATGAGTGTGTGTGTTGTGTCATTTAATGTATGCACAATAACATTAATTATAATGTGTGGGGTACAGTTGAGCAAGAGACCAGCAAAACTCCAAAGATGAACTGATGGCAAGGATTATAGTAGCATTCATCAACTTAAGCAAGGAGGCGGACCAGAAGAGTTGCAAGAGAATCCAAAGTCGTCTGGAGACCGTGGTTGAAGTCAAAGGCAATTTTACTGAATAAATTTACTTTTTAGCATTTCAGAATATTTTTGTGTAATTTTCATAAATATATCTGTTAAAATAAGATGTCAGTGTTATTTTCATTTTTACCTAATTTAGACAATTTATTCTTTCATCCTGTGTAAGTCAACCGTTTGTCCAGGCCTCAAATATTGCTGCCACCTATGGTTCGGTGCTCCTGCCCTTACATTTATCGATTCTTGATAAAATCCAAAAATGAATCAGCAATATTATTAGTCCTGACGTGGCATCTCAGCTTCAGTCACTTTTCCACTGCCATAAAGTTGCTTTCCTTTGCCTTTTCTATAAATACTTTCATGGTAATTGATTGGATGAGCTCTTCACTATGGTACCTAGACTTTATGAATTCAAGTGCAGAACTAGATTAGCAACAAGGTCCCATCAGTTTACAGTTGAATAGGTTAGATGTAACCGTAAGTTCTATGCTAGCAGTTTCTTTTCTCGCACTTCTCACTTATGGAACTCTCTTCCGGCTTTGTGCTTTCAAGACAAGTTTGATCTTCAAAAATGTAAATGCAATGTCAATCATTATCTACTGTCTTCCTGATTACCCTTCTATTGTTCTTGCTCCTCAAAAATGCTTTTGTTTTCTAATTCTCTCACACCCAGTAACCTCCTTGTGTCTTAGTAGCTCTACTGCCTTACATGGGGTGAATTTGATTTTTTAAAAAAAGTTCTCCATGAATTACTGTCAATTTTGAATTTGGAAAGTTTATCTGTATTTTAAACCTTTATTTTATTTTGATATTTTTTCATTAAAATCTTCATTATTTTTTTTTTTTTTTGCTGTTCTAAATTTTTGGTCTGGGGAGTTCTCATTATTTGCATTATTTATATGTGAACTAGTGACCCACATTTTTGTTATTATCAAACTTTTTTAACTACAAATCAACTGATAAATTAATATTTAGAATTAGCTAATGCCAAATTTCATTGGCTTGTATCAGATTATGAATAACAACCTCTTTCTCAAATTTACTTGTCTACTAAGAATCACGTGGATTTATAAGAGAAAAGAAATGTTGTATGATACAGCTTAGGTCAGTAAAACAGTGTTATGGCCAAGGTTGGTTGGGGACAGAAAAGTGATTGGGTAGACATTAGTTGCTGGAGAGATAAGCTTGTCACTTAGAAGAGCTAGTTCCCATCTGTCAATGAAATTTAATATAGATAGAATCCCCAAGTCAACGTGACCATCTGCACTTCTAGCAATGAAGTTTTATAAAAAATAATATAAAAATATTTCAAATCACCAGTTCTAATATTAGTGGAGGTTACTAAAAGGAAAAGAAATATTAGATGACATGCTATTCTTCAGCTGAGTGGATAGCATACATGGTCTTTTCTTTCTCTTCACTGTTGTAATATAAAAATATTTGTACAGACCTCCTTTATTAAAATGATTTTTTATTACTCATTTAAATGTCAATTTAGTTATTTATTGTCACTGGTATACCACTATGGCTGAAGAACAAGTGCAGACAGGTCAGTGATACTTCCTGGGTTATTCAACTTAGTTTCTTAATAAGAAAATATGGGGAGATTATTATTTAAGTTAATAGATATAGATTTATCTCCCTTGAAGAGATTTTGTTTTTTTGTTTGTTTTTTTTTTTCTGGGGGTGAGTGCAATTTATATTTAATCAAAAATTACTTGGTAGCCTGAGTGAACAGGAGATTGTTTTATTCCATGAATTAGAATATTTTAACAGTATTTTTTTTTTTTTTCTTTTTTTTTTTAATCGGTATCACCCCATGCAAGATATTAAAGCCACTAAAACACAAGGGGTTACAGGGTGTGGAAGAATTAGGAGCTGAAACATTAATGATGAATGGGAAGAGGAAAGAGTAATCAGGAGGATAGTAGATAGTGATTGACACTGCATTTAAATCTTTGCAGATTTAAGTTGGCTGGAAAGCACGGAGCCAGAAGGGAGATCCACAAGCAAAAAGTGTGAGAAAAGAAACTGTTAACATAGAATTCACGGATACATTTAGCCAGTTCAACTGTAAATTGATAAGATCTTCATGCCAGTCAAGTACTGTGCATAAATTCAAAAAGTCTAGGTACCATAACAAAGAGTTCATCCAAACAATTGTCATGAAAGTATTTATAGAAAAGGTACAGAGGGGTAACCTTACAGCAGTGGGAAAATGTGCTTTGATGTGCTGTTTTTACTTTGTTACAGTAATACACACTGAAACATACAGAAATAAGATCATAACTGCTTGTGATTCTTTAGCAGGTAACAGTATGATGGATTTTAGAGAACTGAAAAGTAATTACTTGCCAAACAGGTAACATTGAATAGGTGTCAGTGTTGGATTTTTGTCAAAACAAAATCAATGGCTTTGTATTGAAGGTACACATTTAGTAGAAAGGCCAATAAAATGACAGATGAATACAGCTGGAGATACAACAAAAGAACTTGTAGGAAGTAATTAAATATAGGATCAAGTAGGTTTTTCTTTTTTTTAAATTGAAGGTTAAGACAGAGTTTTTTTTATATTTGTAATCCAAGGATATTGTGTGTAGAAACAATGAAAAGAAAATTATTATTGCTTACTGAAGAAGCTTCTGTAAGTGGGGGGATTAAAAAATTCATTTTAGTAGAGAGAGAAAGAGATTTGCACAAGTACACATCATAGCTTCATCACATCCAAAAAGTAATTTGTAAAGTGCTGACTGAAAAAACATCAATTTTCTGTCCATGTTCAATTAAGTAGCCGAAGTCTCTTTTTTATCAAAGCAAAAATTATATATTAATATATAATACATATTACGTATCAATATATCATATAATACATATCATGTATTAATATATAATATATATCACGTATCAATATATCATATAATACTGTTACGAGGGAGCATTTCTATAAAAAGTATTATTTAAAGTCATTAAAATAGTTTAAATGTATAATAGGCCACTCTAGATTGTCCCAGTAATAAAATCCAAAAAGTTTTAATTCACTAAATAGCTTCGATCAGTAAATAGCTTTTGGAACATTCTAGAAAAATCGAGAACGCTTTAGAAGGTCCCAGAAAATTCTACCTAGTTGTTTCGGTCCCCTATAAATAGGTTTTTCAAAGGCACCCAGACAGTTTGTAAGTTGCTGTCGCCAAGCTAACTCCGGTAGATTCACGGATTCAAAGTCCAACCGTAAGAATCCTTCTACATTTTCTCCAGCCACGGAACGTCTGCATGAAACCCTCCTGGGACCAGTGGTAAATAGATATTTTGAACTTTTCATTGACCAAAGAATGTTATTTTATTATTGTCTTTGAATTCTTGTAAAAATAGAGTGGTCTGTTTAAAACTTAGCGGTTGTCCATTCCAAAAAGGTAACTACCTTCCTTCTTCCTCGTGAACTCCTTACCTGACCCCGTATTTGACCTTCTCGGTTCCTGCCTTAGGCAAAAGATAGTAGTTTCCTAAAATCCATTGTTAGCTTTTGTATTCATGTTTGTTAACTGTTAATTTTTATGTTGTTAATGTAAATAAATTGTCTCATTACCAATAATCACATTTCAAGTTTTTATATTTTTTTGTTACCACCACGTGTGCGAAACATATTGTCTATCTTATCGCACGTGAGCGTAACAGTACATATTATGTATCAATATATAATACATATTTTGTATTAATATACAGGTTGTCCCTAAAGTCTGGACACATACGAAATCTCATTAACTATATTCTTTTTTACCTCCACAGATTAAACATAATTCTTTCTTCTTTCAACAAAACTAACTTCTTTATCTGGGGTATGGGAAAGGAGAAGGTGTACTCAATGTAAATCACAGATGCAACACACTGGATTGAGCCCATAAAGAGTGAATGTGCTAAAATTGACAGCAATGTGGGGTTATTGCATCAAGATCAAGTGAATATTGCAAAGCACATCAACCTTTGCATTACAAATGACGGAAATCATATTGAAGATGTTATTTGTTAAAATTCCAGTTCAATAAAATTCATTTCTTGAAAATATGCATTTTTGCCTTGGGTGTCCAGACTTTAGGGACACCCTGTATAATATATAACACATTATGTTTTAATATATAATACATACAAAAATATATGGGAAAATATGATATATAAATTTCTATATATCAGAACAATGTTAGGCAAATGAATTACAAAGTGGAAAAAATTCTGTTTCATGTGTTTCATCCTTTAGGACTTCATTAAGACTAATGTTTTCTTGATGCAATTATATATGTGTAGGAAGGGGAGGGGAACATTTTTAAAATGTAAGCATCAGTTATAATTATGATATGACAAAAAATGCTGAAGATGTTAGAATGCTAAAATTTTGAACTTTTAAATTTGATTTTTTTCTTTATCGGATGTGTCTAAGTATGTGGTTAAGCCAATTTCATTCAAATTCCTGATGCTTTTGTTTTTATCAATGTTATTATTAAGTACCCAAAATCGTGGTAATAGAAGAACTGCCAAGAAATGGGAAATATTGTAAGAACCTGGATGCAAATTTACTAACAGCATTTTTAAATCAAAATCATGGTCAGACTCATTACAGTGAGTAACTAATGCATTGAGAGTGTTTCTTTGTAAAAGATCCCTTTTGTGTTCATATAATCTTTTACTTAAATTTCTTGAGGTTTCCCCTATATATTCTTTGGGACAATTATTACAGGTGATAGAGTAAATTCCTCCTTCAAGCTTTAGCTTATTATTATTTTGTTTTGTATTAAGTCTCTTATTGTTTTAGTAGTTGTAACAAATTTTATTTTAAGCTTAGATAATTTTTTTTCAATTGTAATTGTGATAGAGTTTGTACATATATCTTAATTCATTGTATTTGCCTGAATGGTTCACTCCTCTATTTTCAAATATTTAATGTTGCTGTATATGTTGATTTTTGCTTTGAATTTTTTGAATACAGAATTTTATTATAGCTTTAAAAACGAACATATTAAAAAAGTATATATTAATATGTGTAATGCATACCCATCCCCCATAGATTAAATAATGGTTATAGTTTGGAATTCACTGTAGGTTACCCAGATTGACATACACATGATGAAGGCCATAGGACACAACAGTTGAAACGCTGTGATAATAACAACAAAGATGAGGACAATAAACAGTGTAAATAATGATAAATCCTCATCTCAGAAATTAAGGAAAAGACATCACCCAATTTCAGCATGGCAAATCAAGAAAAAAATTAGTAAAATTATTAGTAAATGGTACAGCCTAGTTTATATTTATGAGGTATTATTTTGGTTAAACAATCCATGATTACAATTAAACAAAAAATAATAGGAAAAAAAGAACACAAGCCTATAAAAACTTTATAATATCCAAAAGTAAGAAAACAAAATAAAAATCAAGCAATTATTACAATTGAGCAAAACAGTACAGTTACCATTAAAATTCAATCAAAAATTTTCCTATATATGATCTGTACAACCTGTAAATGTCTTATTGGAATAATTAGGATATAAAAATTCTGAATGCAACCGGAAGTTATTGCAAGAAAAATATTAATGAACAAATATATTTTACAAATATATGATTTGAATTTATTGCATATAATTTTAGTGAAACAAAGTACTAATGTTAAATGTGATGAAATTAATATAATGACTATTATCAATGATAACACTTTTAATCTGCATAATAGCCTTTTAAATAATGACAATAGGTATATAAAAGTTACTCTAAAGTCTTAGGTAACAGAAGTTGCCAGGTAGCTAATTTCAGCTGACTATCGCAAATTTTAAACCTACATATGGCATATAAGACAGGGGGAATTTTAAAAGATATTTTTAGTAAAAAAAGTGCATCTTATATGTTGTTAAATACAGTAACTATACTCAACACAACTGGACTAATGGTACAAACCTAAATCATATGAAATCAGAACTACATTTCTATCAAATTTTACTTGACCAACCAACCAACCAACCAATCAACCATCTATTCTTTTGAAAAAAATAAGAAAGTTCTTTTTACTTTACCATAATCAAAAATCTGTCATTACTAGCATTTATAGTATAAATTGGCATAAAATTCTAATCTGTGCTATCAGCTGCAATTAATATAGATTACACTCGTATACTTTTTAAGAAACATGATATCATAAGGTTTAGACTGTTGGAGAGTCTTGAAGCCTGTAGAGACAGGCACAGTGCATACATGTACTGAGATATCTAACAAACAGCTTATGTAAGGAAAAATTATTATTTACACTATTTACAAGCAAACTACTGTCCTCATCTTTATTGTTGTTATCACAATGTTTCACCAATTGTCCTCTCTGGCCTTCACAAGGTTTATGTCAATCCAGGTAACCAACAAGGAATTCCAAACTGAACCTTTTATTTAATCTACAGGAATAGATTGTTCCTATGGTACAAGAGCCTAGTAGGTTAAAGCATTGTTTTGTGAATTTGGTGACATGGTAATTGTGAGTTGAATCCCTGATCCAGGCAGTGTGTACTTGGACTCAGTGGAAATAGAGTGAGCAATAACTGAGCAGTACTAAAAATAAGAACTAGACCAGATATTCCTAGACAAGGGCAGTGGAACATGAACGGTCTACCCCTGTAGATTAGATAATGGGTTCAGTTTGGAATTCCCTGTAGGTTACCTGAATTGACATAGACCTGATGTAGGTCAGAAGGCATGACAGCTGAAACGTTGTATAACAACAACAAAAATCAGAACAATAAACAGTGTAAATAAAGATAACTCCTCATTCCAGAAATTCAGACAGAAATTAAGGAAAAGTCATTCAACATTTTGTTACCAGAAAAATACGCTGATAGCAATTTGTGAAATTTAGAAATTAATTCTATTTCAGGTTTTCTAAACATATTCTCCATTTTCAAAATCCGTATTTCAACAAGTGAATTATGGCCTTTATTGGGTTTGGTTTGGTTTGATTTGTTTTACAGCATATCAACCTCAATGGCTTATTTAATGCGAACAAAATGTTTATTGCTGGTAATATTTTTTTTTCAAAAATGTATTGCTGGTAATATTTTTTTTTCAAAAATGTATTGCTGGTAATATTTTTTTTTCAAAAATGTATTGCTGGTAATATTTTTTTTTCAAAAATGTATTGCTGGTAATATTTTTTTCAAAAATGTATTGCTGGTAATATTTTTTTTTCAAAAATGTATTGCTGGTAATATTTTTTTCAAAAATGTATTGCTGGAAATATTTTTTCTCAAAAATGTATTGCTGGTAATAATTTTTTTTACAAGGTATTTCCGGTATTAAAACCTATTTTTACACTTTCATAGTGTTTTGACCCCAGCTGGGGGGGGGACTATTTTCCCATAGCTGAGACCTTTACAGGTGCTACCACCCCAGATCAGGGTGGACCTGGGAACACCAGTAATTAAGAGGTGGTTCCATGCTCCTCAAAACCTCCAGATCAGAGGCCTTACTGTTGGACGCAGTTTATCGTCTTACCTAGGGCATGGAAGTAGTTTATCGTCTTATCCAGGACGGCTTTTATTGGGTAAAGACACAGAAATGAAACTTTATAGTGTAATACCTGATAAAAATACAAAACTAAATTTTTTATATATAAAATAACTGTTTATTCACTACTGGACTCCATCAAATTAATGTAGGATTTGAAGGGTATATGGTTCTGGGTCTTTTTGAATGTTCAATCTTCTCACAAGGATGTGAGGGATTCTACCTTCCCTCTCATGGGCTTGCACTTATATAACTTATATAACAACATCTGGTTGTCTTGTGTATGTAATATGTTCAACTGGATTGCCTTCTTGTTTTATATTAATGCAGTCACTGACATCTTTGAGGTTCAATTCTGCACTTGGTAGTTATGAGACTAACTTCTTGTTTAACCCTCTGATACATATAAATATTTTTTTTTGTTCTCATGTGACACCGAGTACAAAGCTTAAAGGTGAATCCAGTACATATTGGGGTTACCCTAGAGTAACACTTCTTAGATCAAAGGTTCCTGATGAACATTAAACTTGATAGAATCCTCTGGCATTTCCAGGTGTGAATCACATGTTACAATAACATTCCATTTGGAAGCAGTTGTAAATGTAGTTCATTGATTAGAGCACAGAACTGCCCAAGCTATGGATAAAATAGCAGGACAGACTGGGTCCTATAGCCTTGGGTGGCAACAGTCTAAGAGAAGGAAACTCTGAATTCAAACAAGATTACACTATCCTAAAAGTGTGTATACATGTGGCTGGCTTGTGAATCCAAATTCCCACTGAAACCCTTACTATGGAATCGCATATCCGAATGAATATAACTTCTGCTACACTTGGTCAACTTTCATTCAGATGTTTATTTGATGTGGCTGGCTCAACTGACCAGGTGAATGGCACAACAGGTGTAGGTACAGGCACAGAACTGCAAGTTGAGAGGTCTGTGACAGTAAGTTTAGAATTACTAAGTTGGTGATGGCTTTTTCTAAATTTGATTAAGAGACAAAACTACTTTCCAACTGAACTTTCTATTGGTTTGTCAATTGATTTCAAATTAAGTATAAAATGAAACAAAAGCTAAATTTTTCATCATTTATTAATTGAAAATAAACAAATCAGAAACAATCCCAAAGAGAAATGTTCATTATTCTCTTTTTAAAACTTTTCTATTTTTAAGTGATATGAATGATCAACTACCACTCGTTTCTGAGCACGCCCATCTACCAAGGCAGCCAAACCCTGTTATAGATGTCCGCCCATCCCACTGAATACACCTATGATTTATACTGGAAGTATTCTAAGCAGACCTTAGTTGCAGTTTCTGGGAGAGAGCATATAATCTAATTTGTTCAATTTTTGGCATATGGCCAGTATACTTAAACCCTTACAGCTTTTGAACAGTTATGTCTACCCAATTTCACTTACAAGTCAATGTGTAGAATTGTTTTCAGGCACTTTCCAAAGATGTCATTGGGAATACCAGGTGCTGTAAGCTTGGATGTGCAGATGGTGTAATGGTTAATAGTACAGGATCATTAATTGGAAATCCGAATTCCAATTCCCGTTGGATTTGCTATATTCCTTTATTTGCAAATCCCCTTCGTAAAAGAATGAATCTACCTATTCTCCTTGTATCAATGAGCCATTATTATCTGAAAAAAAATTCTTACACTCCAAAAATATTTTCTGGTTTTAAATAACCTGCAAAAGGTTAATAAGCTATAGAAAAGAAATCAATCAATCAACCAAAAGTGTCGTGTACTGAAATCAGGCTGATAACATCAGGAAGTTACCTCCCCTGACAAACTGACCGTGGCAAGATTTGAACACAGGTATCATGCTCAGAAAGCAAATGTTCTAACCAGTTGTCTACGTGCCCATAAGTGATATGCATACCACACAAACCCCCTAAAAACAGATGTGAAACTCTAATTCTTTACAGGTTACTCAATAAACAACTGGTATCCATTCTTCCCTTAAATCTGGGGACAGGGGTGGAAAAAAATGTTTTTGTTGATGAGGCATGACCAGTTACAGAGAGTTGCTTAAGGCATATGGACAGCTGTTAGTTGAAAGAAAAAGATGCTTTCTTAGTAAAAGAGGGTACAGCATTGGGTCTGTGATGATATAGGATGCCAATGTAAATGATAGTTCTCAAAGAGGAAAGCAACCAGTAGAAAAGGGGATGCAGGTCTGTTAAAGAAAATTGGTAAAAGAGAGGAGATTAGGAAATGAAAGAAAAGAGGAAATGAATTACAGATTTGAAATTGGAAGAAACAAAAAAAAAGGAAGTACAAATTTACTAAAATAAAATATTAGTTATGAAAGAAAAAAAGCAATTGAAAAAATGTACAAAATTTTTTTTTTTAATTTAATGAAAATGAAAATCCAATTGAAGTGAAAAAAATATTAAGTTTCATTCAAAAAAAAAAAAAGGAAAAAAAGAAATTTTTTTTTTTTACAATAATGTTCACCTAAGGCCAAAGAGTCAGTCGAGGTAGAGGGTTACAGAGTAAGAGGCATAGTTAAAGTGAGATATGTGCAGAAGATAACAGTTAACTATAGACTTGAACAGGTTAAGATTGTAGTGATTTGGGAAGCATCCTCTTGGGAGTCAGTTCCACAAAGCAGCAGTTCAAACACCACAAATAAAAATAATTTTAAAAAATGACTTTAACAATTTTTTCAAACAGAAAGAAAAAAAAAAGAAAAGAAAATGAATTAGGATTAGAAAATTCAGAATGAACTAAAAATGGAATATTATAAAAGAAAAAGAAAAGCAAGAAATAAGTTATATGAAAAAGGAAAAGAAAGGAAGGAAATACAGAAAGAAAATGAAGACAGCAACAGTAAAAGATGGTATGTCTGTTCACAGTGGGAATAAAAAGGAATTGGTTGATGCCATGTAAGGGAAGAGAAGAATGACAGAAATGTAATCAGGATATTTCCAACTGCTCCTGTATCTGGGATTCCAAGCAGCTAATTTGTGCCATTTTCAAATTGGTTCACAATTTATAGAAAGGCTAAATCCCAAAGCACCCAACTGTGTATGAACTTTGCAAAAGGCTGAGTCAGTTTGTGGCAAATGCACTGCATGCCAGACACCCCATAACAGCTTGCTGAGAATCAGCTATCGACCCTGTCAGATTAGATAAACTGAATGAGTGAAAGGAAATTATTATGCTGACAGGTAAACAGATAATTATATTAATAATCATAGTACCAAGCTTACTAGTAATCACAAGAGTCATAGCTACATTATAATAATAATAATAAGTATCTTTTATGCCAGTAATAAATATAAGCAGATATTTATATCTTTTGAGTACTGGAAAGAATATCGTACGAAACAGCACTAGTAGTTCAGCAACTAATGGTTTTGGTATTGCTTTCAGTTTGAACAAAATTATGAGAACATTTGAAATGTCTGTAAATGTCAGAATAATTTATATGTCAGATGTGTGATGGTGTAACAGTTGTTAATGGTGAAAGTGAGATCAGCAGATTGAGTTCAAATTCTAGCTAAGGTTGTTGCATTCAATTTGCAATAATGCTCTTGAGAAAGGTATGAATCCCTATCTTATCTCACCAGTTATGGGTAAAATAGTAGTGCAGATTGGGTTCTGTAGCCTTGGTAGTGCATCTAGTCCAAGAAGACAACACTACATTCAAAACTCTGGAAAAGACAACAATCCCTCTCTTCTCTCACCAGTTATGGGTAAAATAGTAGTGCAGATTGGATTGTGTAGCTTTGGTAGTGCAGCCAGTCTAAGAAGACAACTCTGCATTCAAAACTATGGGAAAAACAACAGAAAAGCATTTTTACTATGCTTTCCCAAGAACAGTCATGACAATTCAGATGTTTTAAAAAAACAAAAATAAACCCAAAGAGGAAGCTGTGGAGAAGCATAACCCCCCATGTCCTGAAGAGACATGGCCATTTAAAAAAAAACAGTTGTCTCATACATAGTATGGGAGAGGACATTTCATCACCGCCAACTCAACACCACAAGTATATGTAGGCAGACGAAAGAATTTTGCAGATTGTTTCTTCTTTTACACGATGATCACCAACTGAATATTTGAGGAGAATTGCAGACAATTTTCAATAAAGTTTTAAATTAAAAATAAAGTCATGAATTAAAAAATAATCCTTAATAAAGTAATTTTATTTGTTTTTTTAAACAGTTATGTTTTAAAAATGATCCTTAATAAATTACTTTTATTTGTTCTTAAAAAGTTGACAAAAAATTTCATAGCTTGCATGTTATTGAGTTGGCAGTTTACGAGTCGTCCTGCACCCTACATAGCAATTCAAAAGCAATTTTAATTTTGTGAAAAGCAAGAAGGCATACAGAGTTAAATCTGAAGGAGAAATGGAGCTTACAACCTTGGATGATTTGCTATTTTACCAAAACTTTCCAGTGATACGTGAAAAAAATCTCCCCACTCACACACTGTGACTGATGGTCACAGAGTACATAACTTTACCCTACAGACGTGTGCCTGTTCATGCATGCACAGTAAGATCCCCACTTACATCAATGGCATGCAAATGGTTCTCAAGATATTCGAAATGGTTGGATACATTCCAGACAGACCTCATAGAGCTAAACACCTTTCTTTATTTACACTACAATGCTATTCTTAGATCAAATTTAGTGTTTACAGGCTGCTGTAACCACTTCTAAATGCATGCCTTATTAAGGAGTAAGAAAGGGGGTCACTTGGATCAAAATAAATGACTTACATGACTCAAAGGCAACTAAGTCCAGAGTAAAGCTCTGGAACCAACTGCATGTTAGCAAGAGGAAATTTTAGTCACTTTGTGTTGCTACTTGAATAAGCCATTATGAAATATACACAGTAATGCTAATATTATTCAAAAGAAAAAAAATAAGTGATAGTACAAGGTAAAAATAAAAACAACTTGAAAGTAAATATTAAAGAGTAGGTAGATGTAAAATTACCTACAACAAATGTACACACCCTTATAGACAAGCAGAGATAAGTATGCAGATGTTGGTGTTTCTCTTGTGATGCTGAGAAAAAGATATGTCAAGTGCTCTCCTATCATTCAACACATTGGTTAGATCATTGGAAGAAAAGTGAACAGCTCAGTGAAAACCTCACATGTTATGAAACAGTCATCTTGGCTTAGCAAAACAAAGGAAAAGAAGGGATCAGTCCTAAGAAAAAAAGGAAGGAAGGAAAAAGATCAGGTAAAGAAATAAGAGATCAGGTAAAAGAAAGGAAGGAAGAAAAGTTTGGGTAAAAGAAACTAATGATCAAGTAAAAGAAAGTAAGAAAAGATCAGGTAAAAACACAGGAATGAAGAAAAGATTTGCTAAAAGAAGGAAAGGAATAAAAGATTTGGTAAAAAAAAAAGGAAAGGAAGAAAAGATTTGTTAAAAAAAAGGAAGGAAGAAAAGATTTGGTAAAAAAACGGAATGAAGAAAAGATCAGGTAAAAGAAAAAAAAGGATAAAAAAAAACAAAAGAAAGGAAGGAAGAAAAGATTTGGTAAAAGAAAAGAAAGAAACATTTTTTAATTCAGTTTCAACTGATAAAAAAATGGATGAAAGCAATTACTGCCTAAATATACTATGTTTAAAATATGTAATAATCATGATTTATTATATAAACAGGTTTGTTTAGTGGATTTTTGGAGTGATAATCTGTTATATGTTGGATTAATTTCATTATAAATTCTGCCCTTTTCTTAAAAACCTTCTATCCAGTGAATATGCCTTAAAAGGTTAGGTTTTTCACACAGTGCCATCTGAACACTTAGCTCTAAAAATCATATGCAAAAAAAAACAATGCTTGAATTGAGATTTAAAATGGTTTACAATATTTCTAACATGGAAATATGATTATAATATTCTTTCTTTCACAATTTCTTTATCTCTCATCCCAGTGTCAGTTTCCGTTAATCTAAATCCAAAGTTGATGGAGTTTGATTTGATATGTTTCCTGTTCACACACGAAAAAAATGCAAAAAAAAAATTTGTTTCCTTCTTATTGTATAGGCAAGCAGTTGAATAAACTATCATGTCTGCCAAGTTGGAAATTGTCTGAGTGGTCTACTTTTGCAAATGGTTATTCCTATTGATTTTAGTAACATTGTCTTTCTCTGTTGTTGTGTAGTTGAATTTTGTATAACAAACTTCTGTGGAAGATAAAGCTGATTTTTGATGACTGGAATAGCAGCATATAATCTCAGAAAATATCTAGTTCTGGTTCTTTTAGAATTATTTCATATTGAAAAAAATGTTTCTACTTAATAATTTCTGCATAAAATCTTTGAGTTTTTTTTTTAAATCTTTCTTTTTCTTTACATTCTGTATTTTGCTTAAATTACTTTTGGTTATTTTAAAAAAAAATTATCCCTTTAGAAAGAAAAAGATTAAAGAAAAAGAAAAAAAAAGGATTGATCTCCTCCCAATTACTTTTTTCTTTTTCTTTCTCTGTATCATTGTTCATTCATTACACACTATGTCTCGTTTAAAGTTTTCAGATGAGAAATTATTACCATTATAAAGAAATTATTAGCATTATATACTAATTTTCTCAGTCTAGTGTCCCCATCCTAGTAATTATAGTTATGTTTCAGTTATTGTACCTTCAAAACTTCTTAAGGTATCCCTCACCATTGGTAATTTTAGATCAAACTTTTTATTCAGTCCATGTTTGGTTAGATTGTTTTTATTCTACTGTCCATGGTAGAGGATATCTCATATCTGTTTAATTCTTTATATTAGTCCTTGTTATATCACTTGCATCTTTCACTGAACCACTGTATATGACATTTTTTTTTGCACATCCTGACCCAGGGATTGAAAAAAACAGCAGAAACATTGTGACCATCACAATCAAGATGAGGATATTATTCCAAGTAAATCAGTATAACTCAAAATAGTTCTTATTAATCTACTGTTTTCATGCTTAATATTTCTCAGAACAATAACAAAAATACATGAACAACAATATCACTGTTTACATTGCTTGGACTATCATCCTTATCTTTGTTGCCATAGTTATCACAACATTTTGGCCGCTGTATGCTCCGGCCTTCTTCAGAACAACGTACAACAGCCGAAACATTGTGATAAATATGGCAACAAAGATGAGGATGATAGTCCGAGCAATGTAAACAGTGTACATAGTACCTCATCTCAGAAATATAGACAAACAACAATATTATTTTGATTTGATTTTTTACTAGATGAAATCAATATCATCAATTTGTGACTAGTGTTTATGTTCATGTTAATTATTTTATTAATATTAATATACAAAAGGAATGAGAGTTTTTCACTTATTTCTGATTTTGCACAGTCTACACAGTAGCATAGATTGATGGTTTGTGTAAAGGTTGCAATAAAAAACAATACTTATGATAAAAGTAAATGCTAATTCAAAATTAATAATAATGGTTGATAATGCTTCATCTACTATGAATAAAAGATAAAGATAAAATTGTTCTTATTAATAATACTACTTCTACTATTGTAAATTCAGAAACAAATAGGATAAACATAATGGAATAATGTGATCGCATTATATGCCAGACTTGATCTTCTGTAAAGCCACCAAATTTCTTGTAGCCTAGTACTTAGAAACAGCTGGCCATTTTACCAGGATTTTCTTAGGCAAAAGGAACATTATTTCAAATCTCACTAAATCGTTGACGGTGCAGTCAGCTTCCAGTTTTTCTTTGTTCTTCTTTCTTTTTTGTCACTTTGTGAATGCCAAAACCCTTCAGCCTTTTGTTCCCTAAGCGGCTGGTGGCGATTTTTGCCTGTGAAAACTAAGTCCCTTTAGTAAAAGCAAAGTGCCTTTTAGCTAAAGTTTATCTTTTATTTCTAACCTTGAACTCAGTGTTGTAGATTGACGAACTGAATAGTTGTGAGAAAAACACCTAAAATTTAAGATGGAAATAAGGACATGTGAAAAAATAATATTTGAATGTAGATCAGTATAATAATTCAGTAATTATTGTGTTTTCAGTATATACTAATACTTGAATATAGTTCAGTGTAGTTGTCAGTATACAGAAAAATTATTCACATTGTGTATATATATATATACATAATATGCACACAGACATGCACCATATATATATATATATATATACACACACACACACACACACACACGTATATATATTGCACATATATGATACACACACACATATATATATATATATATATATATATATGATACATACATATATATATATATATATATATATATATGATACATACATATATATATATATATATATATATATATATATATATATATATATATATATATCTCAGGTAACCAAAAAAGTTATGTCTGTTTTTAAAGGAAAAAAGAAAACGCTTCACAGTATGTGTAACTTATATTTAGTCTTCGAAGTAATCGCCATCAGCATCCAGCACCTTCTGCCAATGTGTCTCCAGCTGTTCAATGCCCTTGCGGTAGAACTCGGGGGGGTTTTGACGCAAAGAAGTCCATGAGGGCTTTGCGCAAGTCTGCTTCATTAGTAAAGTATTTCCCACGAAGATGATTATCCAGGGAGTCGAAGAGGTGGTAATCGGATGGCGCAAGGTCAGGTGAATAAGGTGGATGGCACAAAGTCTCCCACCCAAGTTGCTGTATGGTATTCCTGACCTCTCGCGTGACATGCGGCCTGGCGTTGTCATGGAGGAAAAGCACACCTTTGCAATTCACCAGTGCTGGTTCCTTCTGGCGCAATGCCTGTTGCATATGTTTCAATTGCTGCGAGTATAGGTCTCCAGTGACTTTTTGGCCCATTGGTAGCAGTTCATAATGAACCACTTGATGACCTGTCCACCAAACACAAAGCATAATCTTGCGTGGGTGCATAGGCGGTCTTGTGGTGTGAGGGACAGCATCCTGAGGAGACAACCAATGTCTGGAATGCATGGGAGTTTCATACAGAACCCACTTTTCATCACTGGTAAGGACTCGATTGAATAAGGATGCGGTACGCTGGCGAGAAAGCAGTGATACGCAGACTGCCACTCGTTGTCCCTTGTGGACCTCCAACAGCATTTGCGGAACCCACTTGCTCAGTTTGTACGTCTTACCTACACAGTGCAGGTGAAGTCTAACTGTTTCATCGGATACGTTGAACTGTCTTGCAAGTTCACCACACGTTAGACTACTGTCCTCTTCAATGGCCGCCTTCAGGACTCCATCATTCAAGACCTGTGGTCGTCCACTGCAAGGCTCATCATGGAGAGACAAATCTCCCGACTTGAATTTTCGAAACCAACACCTTGCAGTACATTCATCCACAGCACTATCCCCAAATGCTTGACATATGCGGCGACTTGATGCAGCTACTGATAAACCCACTTTGAAGTCGTAAAGCAAACAGCCCCGAACAAGATCTCTAGATATTTCCATCCTTTTCACAGTTGTCCAGCTTATAACTGATGGCCGGGCATGGTGCCCGTGTTTTTATAACGTCTGATGTTCCTACTTCCGACTGTCCGAATTTGAAAACAATTGCTACATGCATTTCATATATATTTCAACTTTATTCAATGACTAATCAAAAAACGGACAGAACTTTTTTGGTTACCTTGTATGTGTGTGTGTGTGATACACACACCTATATATTATATATTGCAATGAACCATTCATACAAAAAGTACTATTTTCTTTTTGGTAAAATTCAGGTAGCATTCGAGACAAAGAAATATAATGCAAATTGAAATATGTTTTTTTGAAATGTGTAATTGATAACAGACAAAAACTTGTGGAGTGTGCAGTCACAACACTAAGGTTGAATTTTTTTTTGAAAATTTAAGTGAGAGCGTTTTTTTCTAATACGGCAATTTAAGAATTTTTTTTGTTGTAGGAGTTTATCAGTCAACATGGCATGAACTAAATAGTTCAATAAGTAGAGCACTGTCTTAGTTGTTATCCCGAAAATTTGCCGTCAGATCAGTTCTTTTAAATCAAATATGTGGCGCAGTTTAATTTATATTACAATGAATCATTCATAGAAAAAGTAAATTAGTAAAGTTAATGATATATCTGTTATCAATAACACATTTCAAAAAAACATATTTCAATTTGCCTTATATTTTTTATCTTGAATGCTACCTGAATTTTACCAAAAAGAAAATAGTTTCCATGCCTGATGATGACCGGAGGACCCGTCGAAAGTACTAGCATATTTAAGGAAGCCCTAATACAGTTTATAATTTTAAAAAACAAGGATCAAAACACTCATCGAGTGGTTAGTGGGTTAATGCATCTTTAAAATTTAGTTAGCGAAGTGATTTCGCTATATTATATCATTAACTTTACTAATTTACATTTTGTATGAATGATTCATTGTACCACATATTCTTATATATATATATATATATATATATATATATATGATACATAGATATAGACGTGTTTAATGATTAGTAAACAGGAAAATGGAAACAGTTTCTAATCCAGATTGGTAAATATTTATGCTTTGTGAAAGACATAAATTTTTTCACTTACACATGCCAAACCTAAAAGAATAATTTATCAAAACTGCTTAAATTTCCATTTCCATCATTTTTGTGTTGGGGTGGGTGGGGCATGAAAATTTACTGCAGAGTTCACATATAATTCAAATTTATATATAATTCAAATTTCTACATATTATATAATTCAAATTTATACATACACATATATATATATATTTAATTCAAATTTATACATACACATATATATATATATTTAATTCAAATTTATACATACACATATATATATATTTAATTCAAATTTATACATACACACACACACACACATATTATTTAGTTATATAATTCAGATTTTCTTTAGTGTTACTGTACAGTTTTATCAATCCAACAAACAAAATACCTGAAATTCTTCAACCATTTCTTCCAACACACATTATAAACAAAGATATGAAAACAGCTGGGCTGGAAGGAGAGATAAAGAAAAGGTTTGTGTCTTACCCGCAGTGTTTACAAAGAGGGAAAAAAGAACTTACCTGAAAAGAGAAAGAAAAAAACAGATGTTAGATGAAGACAATAAAAGAAAACATGAACGAGTAAAAAGAAATGAATCTTATCATAAAAAAATTTGCTATTTTAGGTTTTCACACTGGATTTTGTATAATGGAGAGTAAAAGGTTGAACAATGTTGGTAGTAATCCAAGAGAAATCCTAAAATTATATCTGTTTAGGTTCTTCTAGGAGAACATCTCCAGAAAATAGCACTTATTACAACCACCAGCTCAAAAATATAAGTCATTAATCTTTTAACAAATTATGCACCATGTAACAATTACAACGGTATCTTTCTTGCTTTCAATGATTTCAATTAGTCAATGATATCAGTTACTTGAATTTTATTTCCTAGTTTGAGCAACTCTTGCTTAACCCATAGAAACTCAAATGTAGTTAGATAGCTTTTTATCTTTAGAAAAGCCATGAGAAACCAAAGATGGAGTATTGACACCCTATCCCACCTGGAGCTGTACAATCCTCACTTTTCAGTCTTGATGTGGTCTTGGGGCAGAAGACATTCTCCACTCTGCAGTCCCTTTACGATGCCTGTTAGTACTATCACTATTTCCATGGCTAGTGTTCAGATGAGCTCCATTCTTGTCCAGGCATTTCCAGCTAGAACACGCCATGTTGCTTCCACAGAGCAAAAACACTCATTTCCCCAGTATTCCAAAGGTGAGAAAAAAAATTCCTCAAATCTGATACTTTATGGAAGAGAATCCCACAGAATGCGTTCTTCCCTGGAAACTTCAATCATAAGATCTTCAAGGCAAGGTTCAATTTTTATCTGCCTTCATAATCTTCACTAACACCTCTTCTTTCTTTTATATCACACATCTTGTTCAGTAAGCCTCAATTTTGAGTGGTTCTTGAGCCTTAAATTGGGTGAATTCTAGTATGTGTGTGTGCATATATATATATATATATATATATATATATATATATATATATATATATATATATATATATATAAGCTCCGAGTATTGTATTTTTATTTAATAATTTATTAAAGAGGGTTAACAATTTAACTATCCTAGTTTTTCTCACTTGTGGCCATCAAAGACAGATTTGAAGAAAATTACTTTTACACTATTGAAAGATAGCTGCCCAGTGGCACTTAATTCAGGTGGGGTACTCAAGGTATGTGCCTCGCCTGCCATACTTCAGGTATGCCATTGATTTCTTCACTGTGTAGTTATTTCTCATATTTGAATTCTAACAATTCAGGCACACAAATGATGATATGTTATACTCTCCTAACTGTGAAAACAAAAATCAGCAATATAAAGTTGCTGATGGCTAAATACTGGTTGTTGCAAGTATATTCCACTTCAGTCTTAGTCATTATTATTGAATGGCATATCTTTTATTGTATTTTTAAACATCCAAATAGAATTATGACACTAATAGTGAAAGAATTGTGTACATTGTACTTACATAACAAGTGGCATTACTTTTGGTTAAAATTTATAAAATCTTTTTCTTAAAACAGTTTTTCAGGGAATCAAACTTTTCAAGGCCATTATTATCACTTATTATGATAAGTGATAATAATTAGTATTGAGGAGAGTTTCCTTCCAAACCTTTTGTTTATGGTAGTGTTGAAAGTTAACATTTTGATTATATCAGTATTTTCCTTTCTAGTTGCTATCCATTTTCTTGCTGTTGGAAGTGTTCAGGTGATGTGGTTTTTGTAATTTGGTAAAACTCTTTGAGCTTTTTAATACCAGTCTATAGGGGCTGTGTCTTTTTAACACTTAAAGGATTCATTTGCTTGAATCCATTTTTAATGATTGATCTGGAAAAAAAATGATTGAATATAGATAAGTTTAAACATTTTTGAATGAGTTGAACACTAAGGAGGTGTCCAGAGGCAGCATGGTATCTTCTAACAGAAAAGTGTTTTGGAGATTTTAGAAAATATTATAGATGCCATACATATATAAATCAATACAAATAAATATTAATATATACATGAATTCAAAGATTCAGGTTTTTAAGGAATTATATTTAAAAACTTTACTAAGTGCTCAGCAATTTTTGCTGGCATATCTATTATGTTGGATTTTTCCATTTTTGTCAAGATAAATCAGTTTTCAATTAAAATTTTAGTTGTTATTTTGAGACATAAGTAAAATAAAGGTTTGTTTTCAACTGACAGAATACTCTTAATATACATGTGGGCGCACACACACACACACACACACACACACACACACAAAGAGAAGAGAAAAAGAAAGAAAACAGAGAGAGAGAGAGTGAGTTGATTTATATTAAAATATTGTTGGGCCTTTATTTTCATCCAAATATTTATTCTTCAAGAAAGACCATTTCAACTATTCTTAACTACATTCAGTTTTTATACAATTTGGTCTTGCATGTTTTTTTACTTTTATTCTTTTTATAATTTTATTGATAGATTTTGTGCCTACAAGTGAAAAACTTCTTTTTTTTTTAATGTGGGGAATCACTCCACTAGATAAAAAAGAATGATTCCTTATATACCCTAGTAGTAAATGAAACCTCAAATAACAATCTGTTGTGATTCCAAAATAAACATTTTAAGCAAACAACCATCTAGTCATTGGTAGGAGTCCAAGTTAAAATTTAATACCAGGAATTAAATACAAAATTTAAAGATTTTTGTAATTATTTCAGTGGAACAATTTTTTTTTTATGTTGATGCTTGAAGTAAACTTTGAAAATATGGAAACAAACCAGATAGTAAAATATCTAAATGCTCAGATATTAACAATATATTAAATGAATAACTAAAGCTGATCACAATCTCTTTTGGTTTTGTAAAAAAAAAAAATTAACCATATTTTATCCATTTTGGGAAGGGGTGTGTTTTTATTGAATATAGACCCCCCCCCCAGGCTGATTTCAGAACACCATAAAAAAAGACATTGTTTCAAAAAGAAAAAGAAAAAAACAAACAATTAAGAGCAAAAGTAAAAAGATTTTTGAAAGTGATCTGTAGTTTTTTATTAATGCTCACAGCAGCACGCACAAGAACTAGCCAATCAGCAGTTCAGGATTTACAGCAGATGCAACATGGTCATGTGACATTGTCACCAGTCTTTCTTTCCTTGCCTCTTTATTCCTCTCAGCTGATGTCATTCTATATTTAATAGCTGATGGATATGGAAATAATTAACCAACCACAAAGAGGAGAATGAAAGAAGGAATTAGTTTATGGCATGCCCCTGGCAGCTGATTAAAATCTTAAGAAATGAAATTAAAAAGAAAGTTAGAAACATTTAGATTTGAAATGCATATGGATAGTTTTATTGAGGCATATGCCAGATATTCAAGGAAAAAGATTTTAAACAAGCAAAAGAGTTTTTTTAGCATACATTTCACACCAACAAAGTCTTGACTGTACTAACCCCTTTTAAAAGATCATGTAAGGAAAAAAGTATGGAAAAAAGGGTGGATTACATTCCATATTAAGAGAAATAATATGGAAATTATGTGACTGAGAAAATTAACAAATGGATTTTGTTATATTCTGTGCTAATAGGAATATATACTTGAAAAACAAGGTGGATAAAATAAGTAAAGGTTTATTGTAAAAAAACAGTACAATAAGAATAAAGGTACAGTTATGCACAAGGTCATCACAAGTCAATCCAGTAGTGAGTGCTACTATTGGAAGGTTGGTAGTTCTCGCGTAAGTCCAAGTCGTACTCAACAGATCCCAGCAAGATTCTGTTTTCCGTTGACTTACAGATACTTATAGGTAGTTACTACTTATAGTGTAGTCACTCATGGGGGTGACAGGTTATTCCATTACATTACCTTCCCCATCGAGCTGAAAATTTAACTTTCTAATACTTTCTCTTTTTCGGTTCTGGACTTAACCGCACCGTGAGTTTTTTTTTTCCTTTTACTCGTTCAAGACGAATAACATCTCGCTCCTACAAGCAAAGCTGGTGTAGGAGATGTATCCATGTTTTCTGGCATGTTAGTGGATGGTGTTATTTCAAACATGTCCATCGAAATTTCTTCATCCTGTTGAACGATTTCAGAGTATCTTGGTCTTAACTGGTTTATGTGTCTTTTGCATACACATCTTTTTTCCTTTCACCATATAAATTACTCTTTCAATTTTATTTGAAATAATTCCATCCTCCCAAAAACATTTTTCACCTGGGTAGTTCCTGATGAAAACTTTATCACCAGGCATATACTTCTTTGCACAGAAATTCTCTTTGTTATGCATTTTCTTTTTTGGACAAAGCAACAATCTGTCGAATATTGATCTTATCTTTGTCACAAACATCAATTCAGCAGATTTTAACAAGAAATGATATATAGAAATAATAATCATGGAAATGGTCTGTACTAAATAATAAAAAACTTTTATAAAATCCAGTTTTCATTACCACAAAAGATCTGTTGTGAGTAATAGTATAGAGAGATTTTATGTTTAACATTTCTACATAATAGTGACACACTGGAAGACCTTATAGATCCATTTTCATAGCACCGACTAAGAAGCCAAATGCAGATGAATATGAGAAAACTTATATCAAACTTATCAAATTCCGATGAATAGTGCATGTACTTGCTACATGGACTATTCATCAGAATTTGATAAGACAAGAACAGTGCAGTTTTGTTAAACACACTGGAACGAGTAAAAAGATATTTATGCTCAGAATATCAGAAAGAAAAATACAAATGCAAAAGGATATATACCTTATATACATTATTCAAAAGTATTTGATCGAATAACCCAAAGAACTGTTTGAACTGCTAGGTAAGCTTCATTTATTTGAGAAAGATATTAGGATAATCCAGAACTTATGCTGGGAGCAAACCTCTTGCATATGGATAGTGTTATATTCCATGCTAATAGGAATATATACTTGACAAACACGGTGGATAAAATAGGTGAAGGTTTATTGTAAAAACCAGTACAATAAGAAATAAGGTAGTTACGCACATGATTGCTGCAAGTCAATTCAGTAGTGAGTGCTACTATTGGAAGGTTGGTAGTTCTCGCATAAGTGAGTCGTACTCAACAGATCCCAGCTAGACTCCATAGTCAGTTCACTTACAGATACTTATAGGTAGTTACTACCTATAGTGTAGTAACTCATGGGGGTGACAGGTCCATTACATCAGATAGAAAATGAATTCAGTAAATACAAAAATAAAAAGGGGCATAAAAGAAGGACGTGTCTTCTCACTAAACTTATTCAACCTTTACAGTGAGGCAATCCTGAGAAAACTCGAAGTTCTACCAGGATTTATTATTCACAGACACAATCTTAACATAAGATACACCAATGATACAGTGTTGATAGCAGACACAGAAGAAAATTGCAGAAACTTGTAAAGGTTTGATTTGGTTTGGTTTGTTTTGTTTTATGGCACATCAACCTCAATGGGTTATTTAATGCCGACAAAATTATTATTGCTGCTAATATTTTGTTTTGTCAAAAATCCATTTCTGGTAATATTTTTTCCTTCAAAAATCTATTCCTGGTAATATTTTTCCTTCAAAAATGTATTGCTGGTAATCATTTTTTCCAAAAAGTATTGTTGGTAATATTTTTTTTTTCAAAAATATATTTCTGGCAATAGCTTTTTATCTACAAAAATTTATTGCTGGGAATAATTTTTTTACAAAGTATTTTTGGTATTTAAACCAATTTTTACACTTTCATAGTGTTTTTACCCCAGTTTTGGGGTTAACTATTTGCCCATACCTGGGACCCTAATAGGTGCTACTACCCCGGGTCAGGGTGTACCTGGGAACACCAGCAATTAAGAGGTGGTTCCACGCTCTTCAAAACCTCCTGATCAGAGGCCTTGCTGCTGGATGTAGTTTATCGGCATACCCAGGATGGAGATAATAAAGGAAAGTGAGAAGAAAGAACTGATTATCAATTGTAAGATGACAGAATGAAATGGTTGTTAGCAAAAGGAACGGCCCAAGATGTGAACTATGAATTGGAGACACCAAAATCAAGGAATTTTGTAAATTTAAATATCTGGAAAGCATTTTAACAGAATGCGTAAAATATGACACTGAAATCCAAAGGTGCATTGGAATAGTGAAAGATGCCTTCTAAAAGCTAAGCAAAGTGCTAAGAAACAGGAAAATGTTGTTAGAAACCAAGAAAAGAGTGCTGAACTGTTATGTAATATCAGTCCTCCTATTTAGGAGTGAATGCTGGACACTCTCCTCACAGATGAAGTAGTCCTGGGTATAACGATAAACTACATCTGGCAACAAGGCCTCTGATCGGGAGATTGGAGGTTTTGAGGAGCATGGAACCACCTCTTAATTGCTGTTGCTCCCAGGTCCACCCTGACCCAAACAAAAACACTATGAAGTATAAAAATACATTTTTATAGTAAAAATACCAGCAATATATTTTTATATAAAAAATTTACCAACAATACATATTTATCGTAAAATTACCAACATTATGCACATATGAACAAATTGTAGCAACTTCAACCAAATCTATTTAAAATACTACCAAACAACCAACATGAACTCTTTCATGTCATTAATTGACATTATATCTTACAATTTCTTAAATCAAACTGTATTCCAAAATATAACTTCAACAAAACTACAACATAAAACACACATATCACTGCCTCTAGTAATCACGTCCACACAAACATATATATGCACAAAAGCTGAGCATCATCTACCATGTATTTTAATTGTGAAAGTAGAATAACATATTTTTATTATTTCCAAGCTCCAAAGAAAATTACATTTCCATATTAAATGACCCATAAGGAGTTGATATGTCATCAAACATACAAATCAATCACAGATGAAGAAAGAGATTTGAGACTACAAAAATGCTAAGAATATCATGAACTAAACATGTGAGTAACAAGGAAGTTTAAGGAAAATATAAATAAAAAGAATGGATGCTTATAATTAGAATTTGAAAGAGAGAGTTGAAATTTCTAGGACATACAATGAGGAAAGAAGTCTTGGAGAATTTGACACTCACAGGATATATTGAAGGCAAGAGGGACAGAGGAAAACAACAAGTAACTTCATGAGCAAATGGATAGTGAAAGGACAAACCTTACTAAGATCGACAAAGTATAGGAAGTTGTGGAGAACCATGATTGCCTACATCCTGAAGGGACACTGTACATAAAAGATGATGGTGTTTCAAGTGAATGGAAGCCGGTTAGTGTGTTGGTTACCAAGTTAGCCATAACCAAGCAACTACCAACCCTCATGAACTATAACCAACCATAATCTCACTGGTGCCTTATTATTTTGACATTGTATCAGACTTAATTAAACTTAGTAATCTAATCACCTTCTACAGACTAATGGTGCTAGTGTAGAGAGTTAAATCTTCAGTGGGAGTCCCATTCTTGTGCCCCTGTACTAAGCTAGTTGAAGGTTTAGTCAATATTTAGCCAACGTATAGGTTGATTCACAGACTGTTATTACTATATGAAATAGATCCTTACTGATCCAAAATTCTGACTGAACTAAACTCGTCATATCCGAGCATCAGGATCGTCATCCTCTCTCCTTATCCCCTCTGGTAGCAGTGACGGAGATGGCTGTGAAGGCCCAGCCTACTCCTAAAGAGTAGTGAGTAGCAGTAAGTTTAGTAGGCACAAAATAGAAGATATGATCATCATTGCAATCCTTAATCAACATTTCTGTTGCTATGGATGTACTTATGTCTTTACAAAACTTATATCGCCTGCTTTTGACGTGTATATTTTTTAAGACACCATGAAATATCAGTCTCTAATGTTATAAACTGACTAGCCTTTAGTGCTATTTCAAGATCAGTGGGTTTGAGAGCCAAGTTTTAATTCCAGTCAGGTTCGTCACATTCACTTACATGCAAATATTCTTGGGAAAGGTATGAATCTCTCTCCTCTCCCCAGCTATGGGTTAAATAGTATGACATATCTAGGAAAATCATTGTTATTCTAAAATTTTAAAAAATTGTTAATGAAATATTCACTCACAAAAAAAAGAAAAGAAAGAAATCATTTTTATCAACCAAAATAGGTTTCGGCTTTAATTAACTCACAAAGGGTTGATAAGTCATAAAAAAAAATCAAATCAATCAATTCATATCAGCATTCATAGTAGTATACAACATGTTTTACAGATTTTTATTATATTGTAGGTTAGGGATGTTGTTTAGCTTTTTCATGAAATAGGCCTACACAGCCATGCAACAATGCTATAAGAATGCATCAAAAAAAGGTAAAAATGCATCAGTAAAAGGTTTAAACAAGCAATTCCTTGTACTTCTATTTGAACAGAAAAAATTCCAAGCTAAAATATGCAATTGAATTGTTGGAGGATTTAGAGTTAGTTGGAGGCTTGTTAAATACCAAAAGATTCTATTTAATTTGCAACCAAGTTTGGTTGAGGAAATAGAAACTTTTAATGGAAAAAATGTTAAACTGTATAAAGTATGTCACAGACCCAATTTCATGAAGCATCCAATTTTTGTTAAGATCTTTGTTTTTGTATTAATCTGAGGAGGAATTTTCATATTAGTTTTTCCATTTGACATACTTCAGTGAAAGGTAGAAAACTACAACAATGATTGACAGTCACCATGGCATTACCAGTCAAAAAGAGAACAAGAACAATTCAAAATGTAAAAGCCTTCACATTTTCCTTCCATAGGCATTTTTTGATTCTGCATTGAAATGAATACCTGTAAGTGACAGGTGACATTTTTAGGTAACAGGTTGGATTCACAAATACAATCTGTTTACTTCTGGGCTTAACATTTCAAAATAGCCCATGTTCCATTGATTAGCAAGTCAAAGAATAGACTGTAGTTTCTATTTTTAATAAAGAAATATGTTTCTCTCTTTTAAGAGGGAAATAGGTTTTCATAGTATTAAATGACTTATGTAAACTGAATATATAAAAAGGCTTTTTTCTTGGTCTGTATATAGCAATGAAAGTCACTTTTCTCAGACAGAATGCCCATGTGGCATGTGTATTCTCCGTCAAAAGTAATAATCCAAGCTGTGTCTCAAGTTTGTTGATAAAGAAGTAGTCAGGATATGCAAATTTGTTATCTGACCAATGGTGGGCATCTCAGTTGACTGCCTGGGGAATCATTTTAAAATGCTCATGCATATTGGCAATCGCTGGTGCATTGGCGACCATTGATGTGTTGGCATCAACTTGGTGACCTTTCGTTTTAACTGTCAGTGACCTTGTACAAATTCATTCAACTACACTGTATGAATATCCACACACACACACACACACAATTAATAAAAATATAACTTTTTATTTTTAACTTAACTGATTGATGTTATATTCACCGCCCCACCCTAACCCTAAAGTTTAGTAGACGAAACTTTTTGTAATTGTTCAATCCACTTGTCAGGAGGTATCAGCAATTGTGTGTGTTTCATTAAAAATGACTGGGACTTTATTGTATTTTTCTTGCATATCAACAAGAGATTTCTTTTTGGGACTTAAGAGCGAGTTGAAATTATTCAAATGTTTGCTCATTCTGAGCACTTTCTGCTAATCTATATTAAATATTTTCAAGGATTTTGTCCTATTGTAAAAGGTGTTTCAGCAACTCATACACAAGGTAGACTAGAATCTCTAGCTTTGGATAGCAGCCAATCTAGAAGAACTACTCTGAATTCAAGGCCATGGAGAAGGCAATGGGAAACCAATACATTATTTTTCAACCAGTTTTATACAATGTCATAATTGTATTTATACATTCAAAGTTTCCTCTTTCTACAAATGCAAAAGTAACAAAGAGTTTAAGTTAAAGTTTACAGAATGTCTTATTTTATGAAATGTTTAAAATATCTTGCATCACCTTGTTCTGTACCAATGATATTTCTTCAACATCATGGTTTTTGCCAAAAATACACAACTGACTATTGTTTATAAAATTTGTAATGTGTAATCAAATGAAGAGGCATGGTGGTGTAATGGAGAGTGACTAAAATTGAGGAATCAGAGAGCCGAGTTCAAATCCATTTACATTAACTTACATGCTAATACCTTTGGGAGAAGTACGAATAATCCCCCCCCCCCAGCTATGGGTAAATAGCAGGACAGACCAGGTTCTATAGCCTTGGATGGCAATTGGTTTACCGCAGAAAGAAATGACAACCTACTGCAAGAAAAATCTGCCCAGTCAGTCATGTATCGAAAGATATATGATCACCTAAGCATGTATCGCACAGAGCACCTAACTGAATCAAATATTATATTTTTACTTAAATGCTTGCTTTTCTCATATTTCAATACCATATCTGCCAGGCATATATTTGCCTGAGACTTTATTACAAAAATTTAGAGAACATTTCTATGAACCTTAAAATTAACACCATATTAACATTAGCAGAGTGGAATAAATTAAACATTGAACATTTAATTAATGTTTTCTATGTTTTACGAGAATTTTTAGCCCTCCTCCCCTACATCATACCTCTAAAGAAAAAAAAAATTCTTGTCTGCATTTAGCTGAATATTTGGCATTACTTCATTGATTCTCCAATCAATAAAAATATACCAATATGCTTATTGTACCATAAATCTTTTGTAATGAAACAATGAGGCCATTGTGTCTTCCAAATACACAAAGTGATAAACCCAAGTGGTCTGTGAGCAACTTAAAGAAAAATATAATAACTTTACCATTTGAAAATTAGAAACAAAAGCAAAGAGGATCTCTCAACAATTTATCACATATCAGAGCTTACTGTTAAACATGGAAGAGCTCATAATATTAGGGAAAAGTTATTAAAACTGTTCTGAAGTCCTTATATCAAGTGTGATACTTTAGGATACAGCAGTCATTCTAAAAACAATATCAATAAGTGATACAACTGTTAATTGGCAGTTTGATTAAATAGCTATTGATATTGAAAATCAACTTCTATCTCTACTACAAAGAAGTCCATTTTCCTTGTATGTAGACAATTTAACAATTGTGGATAACAATGCTTTAGTGATGGTCTATGTTCATTATTTTGGTGAAAGCAATTTACTACAAGAGGAAACATTTTTGACAACACTCTTACCATTAGTAAAAAGTGCATCGATTTTTCAACAGCTAAGTCATACATTAAAATGTATAACATCTATATGCCATGCCTCTTCATAACATGGTCGATTATGGCTCTCAACAATTTCCTGTCCTTTGTAGCTCTTAGTAAATTGGGTCTTTTTGCTCTTTCTCCTAAACCCTGTTCTGCCACAATCTACACAAGCCATTAGGTTGGTTATGTGCTGTTTTCCTCTGTCTCTCTTACGCTCAATATATCCTATAAGTGTCAAATTTTCCAAACCCTCTTTCCTCATTATGTCACCTAGAAATTGTCTCTTTCTGATGTTGAGTATAAGTGTCCTTTTTGCTTCCTTTATCATTGGTGACATGGCATTCTCAGCATCCTTCTGTAGAACCACATTTCTTTTGCTTCAAATCTTTTCTTCATATGTAAGGAGATTGCCCAGCATTCACCGCCACATCAAAAAACTGATATTACACAACAGTTCAGTACTCTTTGTTTTAAACATTTTTACCAATGGTAGGTCACAATATGCGTCATGGTGCAATGGATATTGGCTCTGAGTGAGAACTCAGAGAGCCAAGTTCAAATTCCAGTCAAGTTTGTTAGATTCACTTATGCACAGATACCCTTGGGAAAGGTATGAATCCATCTCTTCTCCTCTCCAGCTATGGGTTGAATAGCAGGACAGACTGGGTTCTATGGCCTTGGTTAGCAACAAGTCTACTGCAGAAAGAAATGGCAACTTACCGTGGGAAAAATCTGCCTTGTCAGTCATGTATCAAAAGATACATGATTACCCAAGCGTGTATCATGTATGACATTTAAATGACTGAGATAACAATGCTTTAGTAATGGTCTATGTCTTATTTTGTTGAGAAATATTTAGAGGAAATATTTTTGAAATTACTCTTAAATAAAACCAAGTTGCATCGATTTTTAACCAGTTAAATCCTACTTTAAAAAGCATAACATACCATCAATGCGTATTAACTGCTTGTGCAATAGATGGTTCACCAGAAATAATTGGTTACTACCAAAGCTTTTTCAAGAAAGAATTTCCCAACATTTTATGCATTCCTTGTAGAATCCATTGGAAACATCTTATTGCCAAAGTCCAGGATTTTAATTATCATTGACAGTTGTAATGAATGCAATTCACAAAATCAAATCTAATGCAAAAACACAATGATCACAATTTTGTGAGGAGGAGTTCAATGAAATATGTTTGTTTGATTTTTCATACAGAAATCTGTTGGCAGTCAAAAGACCAATGCTTGACACATTTTGGGGAATTATATGACATTATACCGGGTGCGATGGGTAAATTGTTACTATTTTATATTTTAATTTTGTGCATGTGTCTTATTTATTTTTGATTTTATCGACTGCACAGTATAGTAGGGTAAGTTGGGCACAGTCTGCAAGAAAAAGAACACCATGACACAATTCACTCTGCCAGATATTTGGAAACGGCATGCTGTACTGCTTAGCATTCATGCTGGAAGCTCCAATATGAACATTTCAGAGTGTTTTGGGGTCAATTTGAGGACAGTGCAGAGGATTCGGAAAGATTTGGATGAGTCTAATGGTAATTATGAAGGTACAGCAGCTTGAAAAACTCATTCTGATAAGAACTCCTGAATTTGTTGTTGAGGGCCTCAGACTCAACACAGAAACCTACATCACGTGCCTTGAGGAGGTAGTGCTGTCTTGGGTGAAGTGAGTGGCTGCTGGAAGACCCTATGTCTGGCAACAGAATTCTGCACCATGCCACACAAATAGGCAAACCTAGTCATGGCTGTCAGACAATATCTGCTAACACATCACCCCTTACATCTGGCCCCCTAACTCCACAGACTACAATCCCCTTGATTGTTATGTGTGGGACACAGTTGAACGAGAAACCATCAAAACTCCTAGTAATATCAAAGATGAACTGAAGGCAAGGATTATGGCAGCATTTGCCAACTAAAACAAGGAGACCATCCAGAAGAGTTGCAGGAAATTCTGAAGTTATCTAGAGGTTGTGGTTGAAGCCAATGGCAATTGTATTGAATAAATTTATTCTTTAGTATTTCAAGATATTTTTGTGTAATTTTTAGTAAATATATCTGTTAAAATGAGATATCAGTGTTATTTTCATTTTTGCATAATTTAGACGAAAATTCATTCATTGCTCACTGAAAATGTCAAAGAACATGCTATATGCCATAAATTATAGACAAAAAATCAATGGTTATTTTTTAGCTGATATATTCACAAATTTAAATGCAGTTAACTGAAACTTTCAAAGAATTCTGATAATGCTTCTTGCATATAGAAACATTGTTTTTGATAAACTAGATTTGTTTGGACAAAAGCAAAGATTTCATTAGTTTCCTAAATTTACTTTTTTTAATCAAAGCCAGTCTTATAATTCATGACTTACAAAAATATAGCATCCATCTCAATGCATTCAAAGTTGACATAGAAAACTGTTTTTCGGACATTATCAACCTAAAAGTGGCTGTGTGGATAAAAACCCCTGTTGTCTTCAGTCTGCTAAAAACATACCCTTCCCCAAATTCATAGACAAATCTTGCAGATGCATGCTGGGATTTTAGTATTTTGTCCTAACCAATACAAATGGACCAAATCTCAGTTTCATCTACCATATTTCTGTTCATTCTTGTCTTGAAGTCAGAATGATATAACCACTTGACTGTATCCCTTTTTCCCTATGAACACAATTCTAAATGCATGAACTTTTTATCTTGCTACTGTTGCTTTGCCTAGTTTTGACTTGCATATATATTGTTTGCTTAGTATTATTTTGCCCAGTTCTTTTTTGTTCATTTTCTTATTGTTGATTGAGAACTTTGTCAATTTCATTTGTTTTTATCAATTACTCTTAACCATGGCCATTTACTCCACAATCACATTTAATGTAAATCTATCTGAAGTTAATTATTAGGAGGAGCATTTGCAATTAAATGTATAATGCTAAGATTAACAAAAACAACTTTAATGAAAGTGAATATCTACAATATTACAAAAACAGAAAAACCCCTGAAGATTACCAACATTTATCAAATAAGATCTGCCCATTATTAATAACCCTCACCCCATCTTGATATTTAATTAAAACAGGATTTACTGTAGAGTACAAGACTATAAGAGTCTTGTACCCTTACCAAGGAGAGAAATAGCATGAATTCAGCACAGAGAGAGAGAGAGAGAGAGATCATCTTTTTCTGAGTAAAATAAAGTCAAATATAAAAGATTTGGTTAGTAAGTATTGACTACAAAGCCTTCAGTAAAGGTAAGTATTAACTAAATATTTATTTTTCCTTAGATAAATTCATTATTTTATTTTGTATCTTTAGATAGCCTTAAAATTTATGGATTATCAAAAGATATCAATAAGAACCTTACTCAATGGTGATGAAAGCCATTACCAATTTATTTCATTACTAATGTTACTACTTATTCTTATAGAATAAGATGTGCTGCAAAAATAAGCTGGCCTTTTATATTGTTTTAATCTCTTTAAAACCTGTGAATGATGAACAAAGTAAAGTGTGAAATAGACTGGCCTTTTATATTAGGAGAGCAACAACATGTTTTAATCTCTTTAAAACCTGTCAGAGTGAGTGATGAACAAAGTAAAGTGTGAATAACCCTGGTCAACATGAGTGATATCAAATGTCTTTTGAAATACGAGAGTGCCAAGACTTAACATTCATTTTTCATATTTTTCACCATATCTGGTTTATAAGATAAAAGGAGTCTCAATAAAGTAGGGTGTGCGGGTAGTGTGAAGGATAGCAGCATGGAAAGTGAAATCAGTGAGACGAGTTCAAATTCTGGGTGCATCTGTTGTATTCAGTTTTGTGGGGAGAAAGGCATGAATCTGTCCTGTCCCTTCTCACTCTTGAGGGTGGATGTGCGGGTGGAGTAATGGATAGCAGCTTAGAATAAAAAACCAGAGAGTCAATTTCAAACTCCCGTCAGGTTCATTACATTCACCTAAGTATAAATACCCTTGGGAAAGGTATGAATCCATCTCATCTCCCAATTCATGGGTTAAATAGTAAAATTTGTATCTGGTAAAATTATTGTTATCTCCCAAAAATTGTTAATGAATGAACTATTCCCTAGCAAAAAGAAAAAAATATTCTTACAACACAAAATATGTTTTGACTTTAAACAACTAACAAGGGGTTGATAAGCTGTATAAAACAAATAAATCATACAACTCTTTGCCTCCAGCTAGGATTTAAATAACAGGGTAAACTGAGCTCTCTAGCTTTGGGTGGCAATCAGTCTAAAAGAAGGAAAACTCTGAATTCTAAATGGTGGAGGAGGCAATGGGGAACGACACCACTGTATTTTCCCAGAAGGCACAGAAGTTTACAGATAATAAGGAAAAGGAATCTGTGAAGAGTCATGATGCTCCATATCCTCAAGGGATATAGGAAATTGATAAAGAAAATAAACTCTAACATTATCAGCTAAAAATAGATAACTTGATAATATTGAAAAATTGAATAAATATAACCACTATATAATTTTCTTTCAAATTATATATCCTTTTCACCAAGACAATCATTAACTCGATAATTAAAAACATTCCATATAAAATTCATTCATTGCAAAACGTGTGTGTGTGTTCAAATGACTTGAAAGGTAAAGAGTTAACAAGTGAATTGAACTAAAATGAATAGCACTTGTAACTAGAAGAGAAAATAATGACATAATCAAGATGTTGAAAAAGTTAGGAAGGAAACGCCCATCAATACTAAAAGGAGTGATAATAGTGGACTTTTGAGAAGTCCACCAAAACATTAACCTAAAAACTAGAGAGATATTCTTAAGTCGCCTCGTCAGATGAAGAATTTCCTATGGATGCCATGAATGGTGCCAAACTCATTCAGAAATATTTAAACTGTCAGCTGTATATGACTGCTTTGTCAGGTCAATGATTAAAAATGGCTTTGAGCAAATGAAGGCTGTAGGTCTTAGCAAAGACCAGCCTTCTTGGTACTTTGCGGGCTGGTGGTACAGAATCACAAAGAACTGAACCAAATATCAGAAACAACTAAAACGGATAGCACTCGTAACTAGAAGAGAAAATAATGACATAATCAAAATGTTAACATTCCACACCACTTCACATAAAGGGTTAGGAAAGCAATAACAATTACTGCACTTGAGAAACCTATTTTCTTGCAACAAAAAAAAAAAAAATCTGCAATGTTATTGGTCCTGGCCTAATGTCTCAGTTTCGGTCATTTTCACTCTGCCATAACGTAATTTCCTCGTGCCTCTTATATAAATATTTTCATGGTAACTGTTCTGATAAGCTTTGATACCTACACTTTACAAATTTAAGTGTAGTACCGGATTGGCAACAAAGTCATAGAACAGTAAGTTCTAAGCTAACATTTTCTTCACTCACACTTCTTGCTTCTGGAACTTTCTTCTGGCTTCTTGCTTTCCAGCAAATTTTGCTCTTCAAAAATTTAAATGCATTGTCAATTGTTATCTTCTGCCTTCTTAATCCCGATTCTTTTATTTTTCTCTCTAATAATGTTTTCTTTTTCTCTTATCCTCTCACACTCACTAACCCCTTACATCTCAGTGGCTTTATTGACTTAATTAGGGTGAAATGATTAGAAAAAAAAATTGTTTAAGAAAAAGATTTTATAAATTTCACCCCTCTAGTACCACTAGCTGCTTGACCAATGAATGCCAAATGTTTCCTTATGAGGAAACAGCTCATATTACCATTACTATTACCATTTTCCTGAAAAACAGTTTTAGGAAAAAAATGTTATAAATTTCAATAGACAGTAACGCTAACTATTTGGTTAATGAATGACAAATGTTTCTTGTATGGAAACAGTTAATCTCACCACTATCATTTTCATATCTGGACGAACTGAAGAGGGCAAAGGAGGCTAAAGAATGAATAACAACCTATAAAGTTTCTAATATCATTTTACCAATTAAAGTTATATGACATTTAAGAATGGCGTTCCAAGATGAAGATTCTGAGATGGCAAAGTTGGCTAAAGTTACCAAAAGTGAAAACAAGAATAAAAATCAAAGACAGAATTCCAATTCACAGACATTCCTTTTATATTCAAATGAAATTATCAAGAAGGGTGCTGGCATGTAATTATCATAAGACTTTCTTAAATTAAAAGCTGATAAGCATAGCCATCTTATGTGCTATTTCTTGTCAAGACCTTGGGGATCATAGCTCTCCACAATTTCCTGTTCTTTACAAAGTCTTAGTAAAAGACTTATTAAACTGCTCTTAGTAAATTTTGTCTTTTTGCTATTTCTCTTAAACCCTGTTCTGCCATACCATTTACAAAAGCTTGCTAGGTTAAGTTATGCATTGTTTTCCTTTGTCTCTCTTGCCTTCAATCTGTCCTGTGAGTATCGAATTTTCCAGGACCTCTTTTCTCATTATGTGTCCTAGAAATTTCAACTATTTCTTTCTGGTATTAAGTATAAGTGTCCTTTTTGTTTCCATTTTCTCTAAAACTTCCTCATTGCTCACATGTTCAGTCTATGGTATTCTCAACATCCTTCTTTAGCATCAAGTCTTTTCTTCATCTGTGATGAGATTGACCAGCATTCACTGCAATCATACTGATATGAAAAAGGTTTCTAGGTACAAATACTTCTACATGGGCTTAATTTGTGTGCTTGTGTGCATATGTCTATGCAACATTTATATTCCAATAAACTGTGTGCATTTATCTATAAGGATATGCATGTGTGTGCATTCCTAGTGAGAATTGTATGTTAAAGAGAGAGAAAATGTTTGAGGGTATGATAGTGAATGTGTGCTAGCATGTGTTTGTATATGTATTTGTTAGAATATGTATACTAGATATTGTATATAGGTTTATTGGTAGTATGTATGCCTCCCTGTATATAAATATCTATCAGATTAAGGTAAAGAATAACTCAACACAAAGCCAAGCCCAATCTTTAACACATCACCCTCGCCCAACCTTCTTTTTTCCATGGGGAGATCATTAACGATAACCTCTCTGTATCCCTGCCAACACTCTCCAACAGAAGTAATAAACAAGCAAGTCTGCTTTCCTCTTTCTCTTCTTTTATATATATATCTCACTTTAAATATTAGGGATTACCCATATTTGAGTAGATGCTCCGTTTATATTTTTAAACAGTATTTTATTTTGTCTACTGGCCTAAATATTTGAGAAATCTTATTAAAGAAAAATGCTTGATAGGACTCAAACTTGCATCCCCCATTGCAGGAGAAACCATCATTAGATCTGACATGCTTTTAACAAAATCAGCCATGAAGAGTGTCATTCTCAAATATAGGTATCCACTAAAAATAATATTTAAAGTCATAAAAATATGTTTGATTAATAAATAAAAATCCATTACTTCTTTTTATATATATATATATATGTGTGTGTGTGTGTGTGTGTGTGTGTGTGTGTGTGTGTGTGTGTGAAATGGATTAAATCCGACAAATATTTTAATATATTTTCTGTTTATACGTTTTTTTTATCCATACACTTATTTGAGTAAATGCTCTGTTTTTTAGTTAAATAGTATTAATTACATTTACTGGCTTGAATGTTTGAGAAATGTCATAGAAAATATGTGTCCTCCGACAGGAATCGAACCTGTATCCTATATTCCTGTTGGAGGATGCATATTTTCTATGAAATTTCTTGAACATTCAGACTGGTAAATGTATCCATAAAAAAAATTTTAAAAAAGAAATGTATAAACAGAAAATATATATAACTTTTCTCTCAGAGGGTAATATAGACTAGTTGCCCTAATTGTGCCCTGATCAAAATTGAGTGCAAGCCCTGAAATGAAAGGGCATAAAAATATCCAACTACAGAATGATAATACAAAATAAATATACATAAACACTTCTTTTTTTCTTGTTGAAATGTTATGGGTCATAAGGACATTTTTTACTTCTTATCAGATGTCTAACCAGAAAGTTTTCATACCCAGTCACTTCCACCTCTAGGATAATTCTCCTACCACATGAATATTTTTATAAACATCAGCAGGTTTTTTCTTTCATTGTATTACTCCAGTTAAACAATAAAGCTGATTTTGAAATCATTTTCTTTTTATATATAAGTAGCTGGTAAGGTACCTCACCAACCTTACATCAGAATAATTTAATACAGTGGCAGCAGCAGGCAGGCAATAAGAACATTAAATGTTTAAGGCTCCAAGTTCTAGATTCAGGATTGTCCCTAGAGGATTAAAGAATTAGTTTGTGAAATAGTGTAAACTAAATCCCTTAGTTGGATAGTACAGACTCAGAGTCTATGGGAACAGGTCTAGCAATTAGTAAGCAGTACTAAAAAGAGACTAATGGGCATGTGGCTGAGTGGTTAGAACATTCACTTTCTGACCATGAGACCCAGGTTCAAATATCACCATGGTCGATTTGTCAGGAGGGAGGCTTCCTGATGTTATTGGTCTGGAGGGGGCAATCCCAGCATGTAGCACCTTTGGAAAGTGCTTGAAAAAAAATACCACAATTTGACCCAAGCCTTGCAAGTGAAATTGAAAAGACAGTACACATAGGGGCTGTTAATAGCTGTGCTAGCACAAAGTCATAAGTCATCGTGTCTGAAGGTTTGAGCTTGCTGGCTTTTAATCAGATTGTTGATCATACGAGATAACACGCTTTTTCCCAGAAACTGTAACTAAGGCCTGCTCAGCATAGTTGCAGTATGAACCACAGGTGGGCTCTGTGGGTGTTGAACAAACACAAATGTGCCTGAGCAAGCGTCTGCAATAGGGATTGGCTAGCCAGCCTAGTAGCCATCCTTGAATACGAGTGGCCAGTTATAGATAGACTAAAAAGAGAACAAGATGAGATATCCCTAGACATGGACAGTGGAATGAGAACAATTCAAACCACACATATATAAATAAATAGATAAAAATAAAATAAACAGTTCAGATTGATAGACACAAACAGAAGGTCAGAGGGAATAATGGCCAAAAGATTGTGATAATAACAACAAAGATAAGGATATTAGTCCTACTGTAAAAAAATGAAGATGATTCGTTTAATCTCTTATTATCATTTCTACCAATTCTTGGCAATGTTAAAATAGTGGTATCCAATGTTAAAATGTCTCCCTTTTGATCACTGTGAATTTATTGGTTGTCAAATGAGACAGTGGGGTTGTGAGGAAGTCGTACAAGTTGGGGCTGTCAAGATCTAACATCCTGTCCTTCATGGCATTCTAGTGACAAAACCAGTTTTTGGCAATGTTGATTTCCCTTCCGAGAGGCAAAACTTCAAAACTGAATAATACTAACAAGGGTTGACAGGTCATACAATCAACCAATCTAACCAAGAAGTAACTTGGTTGACTGTAGCAGAAAGGAGTCTCTGATGTGATCACTCCAAATAACTAAGTGTTGAGAGAACAGTCAGTATTTTGAAAAAAATAAATAAGTAAGTAGGTTAAAAATTAGAAAATATTAATAATTACTGGGCGACATTGCAGTTTAAAGTTATGATGTTAAGAAGTTAGTTACAATGACAAATCTAACAGCTGAGTGTTGATGCTCTTGATCAAGGTAGGGTCGGGTTGGTTGATTTTACAACATATTTAATGTTGAAATTAACCTTTTTTAATTATAATATTTGAGCCCTTAACCTTTATCACACTAATGCATTACGTTTTGCATTTGTTTTGACATTGAAAACAAAAATAAATTGAAATGCAAAATAAAACACAAATACATTAAAAAAGAAAACTCCTGAATAAAGGCTTCATTGGATATTGACATGCACATTTGTGTTTACAAAAAATCGTGAAAAAAAAATTAACATGGGTTTAAGCAGTGTTACACCTCGTGTAGATTCGAGAAGAATTCAAAATGGCATTGGAAAATGGAAGTTTAACCTTCTTCCAAAACAGTAGTAGGTGATTTCCAGCTGAAAATACTGGAAAAAGCAGTTGACAAGTGTTTATTTATAGCAACCATCTCAAGGCAACAGAATGCACCTAGAGTAGCAAAGGGAGAGAATTCTATGGTGACAATTTTTGCCTGCATCGTGGCAAAGGTTAAGCATTGACTTGGTTCAGGGATATCTAAATATTGGTTATTTATATCTGTGTCTAATGGATTTACTTGGTTTACGGATAGGTGACTATCAATCGCTGCTATTTGATTCTATTGGGTTGGCGCATAATTATCAGGCGTTTTTGTAGGCGAGTTATTTGTTAATAAAAATTGTTTTTTTGTTTACTTTTTTTAATAAAAATATTATTTTATTTTCAGGTTATAAAAATATGTGTCGATAATCATACTTATATTCGTCATATTATGCTTTACTACTTTGAAAAAAGATGGAAAGCAGCACAGTCATTTTGCGATCTCAACAAACTTTTTGGCAAAGGAACAATCAGCGAAAGTCGATGCAAGGAATGGTTTGCCCATTTCAAAACTGGCGCCACTAACTTGGAAGATAAGCTAGGAAGAGGTCAACCATCAGATTTCAATGACCAGGCACTTTTGGCCTCCATGGAAGAGGACAAAACTTAACTTGGATTGCTGGCTGAAGGCTTCAGTGTGGACCATTCAACCATTGTTCGTCATCTCAAAAACTCAAAAAAGTATGGAAATTGGCTGGAGGGGATCCCTCACGAACTCTCTGACAACAATAAAACCGAACATGTCCGAATTTTCACCTTTTTTTGCTGCAATGAAATGAGCAAGCTCCGTTTCTGAAGAATCTTGTCACTGAGGATGAATCATAGCTTCTCTTGAGAAACGTCAAAAGAAAGAAGGTCTGCATTTCATCATTTCACCAAAAGCAATACCGAAACTGTACTGTATGAAGGCAATGTGGTGTGTTTGGTGGGACAGAAGTGGAATTATACTGTCTTCTTTAAAGTCTAAAGGAATTATTTGCTTGAACTCATTTGTAATCATTGATCTGAGAAAACAGTTGTAGCCCTTCTAATATAATCTACTTCTCTGAAAGAAATTCCATTTTAGCTTTCTTTCCAAGTGTTTCTTAAAATCTTGACAAGTGTTCAAATGCCCTCTGGTATCAAAACTAAACAAAAATAATTGTTTCTTATTCTTTTCTTTTTGTGATTTGGCTAGTCTATAGAAAAATTGTAAGCTTCTCCCAAGATTCTAAATGTGTCATCTGGTTTCTTTGACTAATTTATGTTAATTTCCTAACTAACCAAAACATTTGATTACAATCACTGACTTGTAAAATCTATGTACCTTGTAACTGTTGTCTAGTGATGAAAGAGGAAAAAGTCAGTTTCAAAGTTAATTGAAAATAATGAAAATGTGTCTAATTCTTAACTGTCTAGAATGATATGCATTGAAAAACTCAACCAACTCCATACTTAAAAAAAAATAAAGAGAGAAAAAGAAAGTAAAATATCTTTTGTGAGCGTTTTCTGCACACTATAGAATGTATTAAAATTAAAAAAGAAAAACACTAATAATAACAATAATTTGAAAAGCTATTTTGGGTGTTTTACATTCTAATTAGTTAATACCATCCACTGGTAGGGGTAATGGTGATAAAAACACCTTTCCCAACTGCTTTTACTTCTGTCAAATAAAGCCTAGTTCAGTAAATGTTAACAGGAAATGGTGTTGAACTATGGTGACACAATTTTAAATTATTACCAAGAAAAGAAAAAAAAAGAAAGAAATGTAAACTACAAGGGGGAGAGGCAACAAGCAATGAAAGTCATTTACTTTTTTAACAGTTCAGAGCTCAAGATAATCAAAGTAATATGAAGTTAAGAGGAAAGATGAATAAATTTGTGACAATTTATAAAAGAGAAATAAACAGCAAGTTGAGGGATGAGAGAGAAAGAGAGAAAAAGTGAGAGTGAGTGAGAGACTATTGTCACAATTAAAATGACCAAGCCTACTGGCATAGCAACAAGCAATAGAGTTGAATAATACCAAATTTTCTTCTTCTATATGCAGTGTCCCTTGAGGTCATAATTTTCTACTTTTAGTAAAGTTTGTCTCTTTGCTATCTCTCCTAATCCTTATTCTGCCAACCATTTACACAAGCTCGTTAGGTAGGTTAGGCACTGTTCCTTCTTACCTTTAATATGTCCTCTGAGAGTCAAATTTTCTAAGCCCTCTTTCCTCATTATGTGTTCTAGAAATTTCAACAGTCTTTTCCTGATGCTAATTATAAGTGTCCATTAGTTTGAATTTTAATCATGAAAAAAATGACACATTCAAAAATAAGTATTTGGGTAACACATTCAGGAAGAGGCAAAGACTATCTGTCTATATTTCTGAGATGAGATATTATGTACATTATTTACATTATTCGGACTATTGTCCTCATCTTTGTCACCATATTTATTATGTTTTGGCCATTGTATGCTCTGGCCTTCTTCAGGCTGGAGCGTACAAGCCGGAGCGTACAGGCCGGAGCGTACAACGGAGCGTACAGGCCGGAGCGTTGGTTAGATCCAGTGACAGGACCCAAAAGAGCGTGAGTTCAATACTCAGTTAAGGCAGTGGAGAACTTTCAGAGGGAAATTAACAGGAGATAACTGATAACTGACATCCATTAAACATGGCACGTGGAACTAGGCAAAGACTAATTGGGCATTGAACTGATACTATAACTTACTCATGTTCAATCCTGAAGAGAGGTTAATCTATTAAGATGGAGACCAAACAAAAACAATACGAAATATATCCCCTTTCACAGATTTACAATTAATAGTTACATACTTGTAAGATCTTAAAAATAAAAAAATAAGATTGGGAAGAGAGTTATAAATAGTATACTTGGTTGGTTTACTTTAAGTTACTGTTGGTCACAAGTCATCATGACTGAGGGTTTGAGTGTATTGGACTTATTCAAAAACTGTTGATCACGCTGGATGATGTGCACTCTCCCAGACAGTGTAAATAAGATCCACTCACATAGCTGCAGTAAAAACAACAGGTTGGCTTTGTGGATGATGAACGAATACAAATATGCCTGAGCATGCATCTGCAATAGGGATTGGTTGGCCATACAAGCAGATGGACATATTCAGAAATGAGTAGCCAGTTATTTGTTTTATTTACTGCTGGGCAACCACAAAATAAACATTTCATGTGTTTTATTTAGTAAATAGTGCTAAAGAGAAGCCATAAGATCTCTGAAAATTATTGATTAATTTTATTTTAGAAAACTATTGCTAAGCATCTTTATTATTGTTAAACATCTTGTGTTTACACTAATGGGGAACCTCATTTGTAATATTAAAAAGGGAGTTAACCAGGATTTGTTTTCAACATATAGTACTCTGCATAATTTATAAATATTACTTCCTGTATATAGAATCCCATTAAAATATAGTGTTTTATATATTAGTTCTATATATTTGAAATTGCAGTAGCCTGGCTCTCAATTTCAGTTAAGATTGTTTTAGGTGTTGTCATAGAAGGATATGACTACACAAACAAGAAATTCAAATTTAACATTAGTGGGACTAACAATTTGCATGGTGAAAATAGTCCCCTACAGAGTGCTAAAGGTTAAAAGTATTGGATATCTTGGGTACAGGAATTTGATGTAATTAAACTGAATTATAACCATTTCCACAAGACGTTTTCAAAACAGGGGACAACAATCTAGAAATTAACATTTTTTTTTACAGGTGATTAAAAAAAGAAAAAAAAAACTGATGTAAATTCTGTAAATATTTTTGTTTTGTCTAAAGATATTTACATTGTTCAAACTATCTGTCTATATTTCTGAGATGAGGTATTATGTACACTATTTACATTATTCAGACTATTGTCTCCAGGACACATGGCACAGTGGATAAAGGCATTGGTTAGATCCAATGACAGGACCCAAAGAGTGTGAGTTCAATACCAGGTTAAGGCAGTGGAGAACTTTCAGAGGGAAATTAACAGGAGATAACTGATAACTGACATCCATTAAAACATGGCATGTGGAACTAGAACAGTCTACACCAGTGAGCAAAATAAAGTGTTGAGTTCGACATTCCAACCACCTGAAGATGAAGAAGGCCGAAGCATACAATGGCCGAAATGTTGTAATAAATATGGCGACAAAGATGAGGACAATTGTCCGAATAATGTAAATTGTTCAAACTATTGTCCTCATTTTCACAACGTTTCAGTTGTTGTATGCTCCAACTTTCTTCAGGTGATATAAGTTGGAATTTCAAACCAAACCCTTTATTTCATCCACTGGGGTAGATTGTTCTTGTTCACCAGTCCAAATAATGTAAATAGTTACAATACCTCATCTCAGAAATATAGACAGATGTTGTCTAAAGATGATGTAAATAAACATTGAAATATCAATATAATATGATTTTCTTGTTTATTTATCAAATACAAACTACCTACAAGTATCTTTTTGAGATTAGTCTTTACCTACACTATAATGATGCAAATGAAAATATTGTGGCAATTGCAAATGACCTTTCTTTGTCTCGTCAAAAAAGAATGATGTTAATCTTATAATTGATAGCGGAATTGAGTCTGTAATCCTGACCACCCAAAATACCAAAACAAACTTTAACTAAAAGAGAAAAAAAAGAAAACAGAAGTGGGTAAATAGTTTAATGTAATTTACCCAGAATTGTTGCCATGGTCCAGTTACTGAGAATTATGGAATGTCTAATGAAAAAAACTGAAGAGGAAAATGCAATCTCATTTTGAAGAGAGGAAACTTTGAAGAATGGGAATGGATTGGATAATTTGCTTTAGAAAATTTGCAATAAACATCAGAACATAATTACAGGATCTAGAAGAATTAAGAAAAGAGAAAAAAGGATGACAGGAAGAAAAAAAAGAGATCTAAGGAAGAATAAGAAAAAAAAAAACAAGAGGGAAAAAAGTCAAGGAAACAGATGAGAAAAAGAGAAATGAAACAAAAAATGGAATGAGAGAAAAAATGAATGAATAAAAAGAGAAATAAAAAAAAAATTAAATAAAAAAGATAAGAAAGAAAGAAAAGAGTATTTTTATTAAAATTTAAATAACATATCAGCCAGTCTCTATTCAGCACCTGAAGATTGTGTTGTGCATGAAACTGAGTCATGCCTGATCGTATGCATATTGCTTAATACATACTTAATAGTTCTGTTATATTACATTGAGCACTATTTTATTAATACCAGCACTCGATGTTTGATATCTTATATATATGAAAATGATATATAATTTTTATATATCAAGAACAATTTTAGTGAGATCTAGGACAAAATGGAAAAAGTTTTTGTGTGATGCATTTCATCGGAAATGTCCTAAAGTACAAAACACATCAGAGAACTATTCCCACTTTGTCATAGATTTGTCTTTATATATATATATATATATATATATATATATATATAATTATTATTTTCTATTATAAAAATATAGTCCCATTGCTACACAGGAATTACCATGTTTCAAAACAGAAACTAAAATTTTTAATTTAATTATAAAATTAAATTGAAAATCCATAGCTCCGTTCCATTCTCAAGCGATTTTTGGAATAACCTATTAAGAAATATATATATATATGTCATTCACAGACAGTACTGTTTCGCTGTATCACAGCTCCTCAGTGTGACTAGACTATTGAATGCCTAAAGCCAGCATTGAAACACAACTAATTTTGTGTCAGCCAGAGCTATCTTCACTCGGTAGAGTTACACAACTAAATCTAGCGTTATATATATATATATATATATATATATATATATATATATATATTGTATGTATGCATGCATTTAGGCTCAATATTTTACACAAAGTTCACAGATACTCTGATTTTAGGCAGAGAGAAACACTTTGATCTTCGACAGAAGTGCTAGTCTATATTATTTATGCAGAAATAATCACATTTTTCTATAAAAAAAACATTTCTTGTAAAGAAATTTGTTTTATAGCTAGTTATTAAATGCAAAGAAAAGAGACGGTTTCTATATAAAAGTATTAAATGTAAAGAAAAAAAAACAGTTTCTATAAGAAGATACCACACAAAGATTATGAGGAAGAAAGAGTTCATCCCTTATTAGTTATTTAAATTAAATAAACACTATATTTTGTATTTGTATTTCAAATTGAAATGCAAGTTTTTTTAGTTTTTTTATTTTGCTGCAGTGTTTGGTGCAAAGAGGAAACAGCAGCTGTAACTAATGAGAAACCTTCAGGGCAAACAAAGATGAAAGTACAACAATGAAAAAAAGTAAAATAACACCAGCAACACAATCCAGCTTGTTTAAAATCTACGACGTAAAACATCACAAATATATTAACATCTAACATTTATCTGTTTTGTTGATAGCTTGGTTTTTTTTTCTGCAGTCACAGTTAACTCTCACTAAATTGCTTAAGTTGTCTGAATTTCTTAAATTAAATATTGTTATTAATTTTGACTAGTTTTTCTTTTCATCTTTATTATGGTCTTTTATAACAACACTGAAGTTGTTTTCTTTTTTGTGTTGTTTTCTTTTACCATCCTATAATCTCTATGAAATTAACATATATTGAAAGTTATGTCACTAAAAAGCAATAAGGATAAAAAGAAAAGAAATAATTGGTCACTTTTGTCTAATTAAAAATTTGATCTGTTTGTTATTGATTAAAGAACATAAAAAACACACACACACACAAATTGATCTCTAAATGTTACATAAATGAAAGTTGGCAAAAGTATATTATCTGTTCATTCAATTTTTTTCTTTCAAATACTTGGTTTATTTTATAAAAATAGACACGTTAAAAAAAAAAAAATTGACAGAAAAATAACAAGTAGAATCCATTCTTTTTTAAGTTATCAAAAAGAAATATTTTTCAAATCAGATCAAATTTTTATAGTAGTTAAAAAAAAAACAAAAAAAAAAACAAGCAATAGTATAATCTCAAACACATTATAAGTGCTATTCTTTTAAAATTAAATCAATTTAAATATAAGAATAACATAAATCTGGAAAATGCAAAAATATTCCATAAATGGCTCTGTCCAAATGCTTGTTGTTAGATGCAAGTGGATCAGTTTTCTGCTCTGATCTGAGTATAGGGACATGTTAGCTATTCAAATTTCTCAACTACAATCACTTAATAGTTGTAAGGCTATCAAAGGTATTTTTAAGGTATAATATACTTCTACTTTTTCTTCTATGTGCCATATCCCTTCAGGACATGGCTCTCCACAACTTCCTATCACTTGTAGCCCTTAGCAGTGTGTCTCCCTTTGCCACATTTCATTCTGCCATCTATACACACAAACTTATCAGGTAAGTACCTCACCCCCCCTCTTGCCTTCGATATATGCCTTGTGATGGTCAAGTTCTCCAAGCCCTCTTTCTGCATTATGTGCTCCAAGAAATTTCTGCTATCTCTTTCTGATTCTGAGTATAAGTGTCCTTTTTGTTATTATTTTCTTTAAGACTTCCTCATTACTTAGAATCCTTCTGTAGAACCACATTCCTGTTGTCTCCAATTTTCTCTTCATTTGGGAATATTCACTGTCATACAAGAGGATTGATATCATATAGCAGTTCGGCACAATTTTATTTGTTTCTAATAAAGTGTTTCTGTTTTTCTACTTTCAATAATAAAAATGTTAAAATCTTAAACAATATTGACTATTTAATATGATATTAATATTATAAATCAATATTATATCAATAATACTTATAATAGCAATATGGAGGCACAGTGGAGTAATGGATAGCAGCTCAGATTAAGGAACCGGAGAGCTGAGTTCAAATTCCAGTTAAATCCATTACATTCATTTACTTGCTAATACCCCTGGGAAAGGTATGAATCCTATTCTTCTCTTGCCAGCTATGGGTAAATAGCAGGACAGACCAGGTTCTATAGCCTTGGATGGCAACTGGTCTACTGTAGAAAGAAATGGCAACCTGCTGCAGTCGGGGGGGGGGGATCTGCCTCGTCAGTAATGAATCATTCTAACAGTCTAGGAATTTCAAATATAAATGCATAGCAGGCATGAGACAGGGGATGAGAAATAAGAAGTACAAAGTAAAAACATTGGCTTTAGCATTGAGTGAGAAGGGCAAAGGTGAGCCTTTTCCCAGGAGTGCTATGTCCTCTTCAAAATCTGTGATGGTCTCTTGGAGCGGCTAAAAATTATCTCCCAATTTAAACCCTTATCACACAACATATATTATCAACAAACAAGCTTAGACCAAGTTTTAATTTTGTCATTCTAGGAAATAGTGAGTGTTCCTGGTATTATCAAAAAAATTTAAGATTGTTTGCTTGCTTTCCACTTTGCCTGAAAGTTACCATGTATGAGGGCCTAACAATTCAGTTCTTTGAACTGAAACATACACTACAGTTCAAAAGTTTGAGGCATCCCCCGGTAATTTTTTAAATTGGCCCAAAAAGTAGGTTTTTGTACTTTAAATAAGAGAAAATTATTATCCATGGTTAAAATAAAGTGAGACATGACTTTTTTTTTAGAAATTTTATTATGACAAAAAGAAAAAAGTCATTTTATGATTAAAAATTGCTCTTGTCAAAATATCCTCCTTTAGCCTTGATTACTGCAGCACAAATTTTTGGCATTCGTTGCAAAAGTTTCTCAAAGCATAAGTTTGATAATTGATTCCATTCTTATTTTCAATTTATCTAAGAGCTCTTTTTAATTTTTTTTTTTTTCACTCTTCTGTCAAGTTCATCGCATACTAATTCTGGAGGGTCACTTCAAACTTTTGAACTGTAGTGTATACAGTATAAAGGCTTGTGCAGAACCATCCACACTTTTCACAAGAACTGATACCATAGAACTGGTGAAGAGTGTATTACAAAGTCTTCAAAAGCACTCCTAAGGTTTTCAATTCAGAGTTGTCCTTCTAGACTAGAGGATATATATTTCATTGAATAATATAAACATATTATGTCTATTTATTTTTATAATAATCCTTTCCAGTTCTTTAATCAGTTTCTTGATGTTAAGATGAAATTCATCAAGGAAGGCGACAGTTTTTTTTCTACTCAAGTACTTTCGATCTCCTCCAAGATCATCCTTGAGGGTGAATTACAAAGACAAACTTATTGTAACTGTAATAAAATCTACATTTTGTTGTGATGATGATTTTTAAAAACAACAAAAAATAACGTGTTATAATTATTTTAAAAGTTTAAATTTATCTGTTGTAGCTGTGGAATTTTTTGCAAAACAAGCCTAGCAGCAACATGTTGAAGTGCATTAAACAAACATTTAATGCCATTTAACATTTCTACCAAATTCTGGTCAGCTCCATTATATTGGGATGCTTGTTTTGCAAAAAATTCCACAGCTACAATGGATAAATTTAAAGGATGACCGTGCGTATAAGATGACCCCCCTCACCAATTTTCACATTAAAATGTAGCTTTCGGGCTATATTCCTTGTGCAAGATGACCTCCCTCAAAATCATTTTTCAAAATGTATTGTATTGAATTTATTAAATAAATAAGGATATACTTTCTTTTCACTCAAATGCTAATGAAAAAATGGTAGGGAGATATTGTCAATTAACTACCACAATCTACAATACCTGATGAGTGGGTGTTATTTTTTTGGTAGGCTATTACAGTAACCTGAATGACTCCCCGCTCATTCCACTGTTCTTGAATGTGATCTTTAAACAGCTTGTTGAGACACACATCCAGTTGTGTCTTTGTTCAACATCATCGAAAAAAGGAAGCAAGATATTGTCAATTAACTACCACAATCTACAGTGTATGATGATGGTTTTGGATTTCTTTCTTGAATATGCATTTTATTGCTGTTGTGCAATCATACCACATATTATATAAGGTAAGAGTATTTTTATTACACTACACTTTTATGAATTAAGTTTTTTCAGTAGAATATATTTGTGTCAATAGTTACCTACCAGAAAAAATCTCCCATGCTAACAACTTATCATAAACCACAGGATTTAAGGTTCACATTTTATACCTGGAGTATAAGATGGGCCCCTAATTTTGGGTGATTTTTTAAGGTTAAAAGGCCACCTTGTATACTGACACACACACATTATATATATATATATATATATATATATATATATTGTGTGTATTTAGGCAGCATTTTTTCATTAATACACGTTTCATTAAATAAACATTAATTTCTTAATTAATTAAAACTTACATAAAATATATAGACAACACTTATCTATATTATTTAATGAAACATGTATTAATATTATATATATATATATATATATATATATATATATATATATATATATATATATGTATGTATGTATGTATGTATGTATGTATGTATGTATGTACGTATGTATGTATGTATGTGGGAGTGATCTACAAATTACACATAATTTAGCTGGAGTCTTTTCCCAAAAACTCAAAATCCCAATTTTTTTTTTCTGTATACAGCAGTTTAAAAGATTAATTATGGAGCCACGTTTATTATTCAAGATAACTTCTTGCAATATTTGAAGCAAGAATGATTGGAATACAATTCAAATCAATGTCTAATTGAATTATATGTACCATATGCTCATAATTAAAAATATCGTTTATCAATAAAAAGTAACTAGAAAAAAAGACTTTTCATTATAAATTAAGGGTGGGAAAATTCTCAACCAAACTCATTTGTGTTAATTAAATGTGTCTATAGAAAAAGCAACAGGGAGTGTCTTTAATTGTAATCTTAATAAGTTTAATATAACATATGAAAAAAAAGGAAAAAGACAAGTAAAATGAGCAAAAGGAAAGTTAAGAGAAAGCAGTAGAGAAAAATATGAAAAAAGAGAGAAAGAATAAAGGATAGAGAAAGTAAGAATAAGAAATAAGGAAAGATAAAAAAAACAACAAGAAAGGAGAGATGAAAAGAAAACAATAAAGAATCAAAGATGACAATTGAAAAGAGAGAGGTTTATAAAAAAAAGTAAAACAAAATAAATAAGACAAATAAGAAAAATGGACATAAAAAAGGAAAGAAAAAATTAGATGAGAAGGATGTGAAGAAATAAAGAAGGAAAAGAAAGAAGTGAAGAAATAAAGAAGAAAAAGAAAGAAGTAAAAGAAAGAAGTGAAGAAATAAAGAAGAAAAAGAAAGAAGTAAAAGAAAGAAGTGAAGAAATAAAGAAGAAAAAGAAAGAAGTGAAGAAGTAAAAGAAGGAAGTGAAAAAGTAAAACATGCAAGTTCAGAACAAAATTAAAACAGACAAGATGATCAGATATGATAAAGAAGAATCTTGCAAGATGGCTTGCACTTTTCTAATTCCAAGCACCTGGAGACAATTACAAATAAATATACATGACTTGACTCAACAATTCCTACCAGTTCTTTTCATTCTTGCCCTCCCAAGTATAAGATTTTCTGTTTTAAAAGATTTGCACAGTCAAATGACAATTTAGCACATGGAAGACATTTGCATTTTCCACACACAATAAAATAAAAATAAGCACAAAAGTTTTTTTTCTCATTAACAGAAAATTTTCTAAGTTTTTAAACTCATAAAAAAATGTTCCAAAATGTTCCAAACTCAGGAAAATCTAAAAAATTTTAAATTATCTTTAGTATCTTTTTCTCTTTAATATTATTTTATTGCTAATATCAGTAGGTAAAAGAATAGGCAAAGTTTAACTTAAGACCAAGTAAAAAGAAAAACAAAAAAAAAACAGTATGTCAAAAGACATGTTTCTTTACATGCCTCTATCACTGCATATACTCCCTTAGTAATTTTTATTGATTTAAAAAGCTAAGTTTAGAATTTTGATAAAACTCTAACATATGAAACAGAATTTATACATTTTTTTTCTTGAGAACTGACAACAAAAATGCAAGGGATAAACCTCTACTCCTGTTAAAAAAAAACAGAGATTGTGAACCAGAAGATAGGCACACTCCTATTAAATATGAGAAATTAAAATTTTGGTTTTGTTTTGGACTGTTTTTGAAAATACCTTCAATTTTATTCAATCCACGGTGATATAATCGTAAATGAGGCTGGAGAGTTCTAGACAATATGAAAGAAGAATGAGAACAATCTACCCTTCTGGATTTAATAAAGGGATTAATTCAAAATCCCAAGAAGGTTACCAAAGTGTGAAAACAAACACTGAAGAAGACTAGAGAATACAAGAGCTGAAATGTTGTGAGTAGAATAACCAAGATGAACATGCTTGTCTGAATACACAATGCTCTTTTTACTAGCATACACTTTAAGCTATTGGTAACTAATTGGGAAGTCAAACAGAAAAGAAAGATAAAACTAAGAAAAATGTTTGCTTGAATCAAATATACCTAAGAGGAAAAGATGATAAATATTGTTTGCAACATCCGCAAGTGAAATACAAAATAATTAGCAAAAAGTGTTTTTCTAACCACATGCACGCACACACACACACACACACACACACTGGCTGCTCTTATTAAGACTAAAAAAATGCTCATTAACAGGTACTTGAATCACTCAAAAACAGGTTGTCAGTCATTTTTATCAAGTGGAATCCAATCTATAGTGGAAAAAGAACACAGACACAATAGGCCGAAAGAAGTAACCAATGAAGAGGTTTGGGACTAAAAACAATAGCAAAACAAAACCAAAAGAAAGACAAAGAAAAATGTACCATCCTGGATTGGGGACAAGTAGATTTGGGACAAAAAATTAAAATTCTAAAACCACAGCTATGAAATTTATTGACCATTACTTCTCTAAAAGTATTATAGAATATGACCCAAGTAGTGGTGAAGAAAAATAAACCAAGTTCTATCTCAAATGCTACATTAGTCAGGGTTTCATTTAAATAAAAAAAATAAATAAATGAAAAAAACACACACACTTAGAGAGTGGGGGGTGGAGAAAATGTTTATTTAAAACCAACAGCTTTAAGGAATTCAGATAAAACTCTTGTGACCGTATACCAGGTCTTTCCCAGAACAATTTATTAGAAAGGAATTAAGGAATAAATGAAGCATTTAAGTTATGCATAAATCAGAAGTATTAAAAGGATTATATACATAAAACTTTAGGTAAGTATTTTATACACTATTGATAATAGCTAAATATAGATAGTTTTTTTAAATGCTATATCCCCCTTGAAATGTAAATTTAATCATGGCTCTCCACATATTCCTTTTCTTCATTATCTGTGAATTACCATAAATTCTTGGGGAACTGTAGAAATGAGAGCTTCAAACCAGCCACCTACTGGCCAAAGGAAAGTGGAGTAAATAAATAAAAACTTTTGGGATCAAATGCCACTTGACCGGAAGGTAGGGAATTCCCGTTGTAAGTAGAGTCACAGTTAGAATTGTTAGTTATGTGTTGCCCAGAGTGATGAAATGGCAGTCAGTTACAAGCCAGTTGTTAAGAAGTAATGAACAAAAGTCAGAGGCTAATGTATTTCTTGCAGGCTGAAGGGATGGTCTAGTCTGTTAGTATGTTGTGAGAGATGACAGTAGTAGTAATGAAGATGTCCCAAGTTTCACCTCCTTACACCCAGACCATGCCAGTTGAATCTATGAATAAATAACCAAATATAACAGAATTTGTATTTTCCTTCTGTGGCATTATTTCTGCTTTTATTCTCTTGTGACCGTATACCAGGTCTTTCCCAGTTTTTATGCACACTAATGCAAATAAGAATCAAAACAAAAACATATGCGATGATTTGTCCACTCTGTGAAAGACTGATCTACATTTTAAAAACCAATTACAGATTTAGTAAAGGATACTAACAGACTTAGTAAAGGATATGTTAATGTTGGAATCTACATATGTAAAATTATTAGCTTTTTATAAGTGCAATTTAGTAATGATCTATGCATGCACACAAAGTCAGGACTGAAAAGAGTTAAATAAATCAATTTCTTATAAAAAGGAAAAATTAATAATTTTTCAAACAATACATACATATTAAAAGGAAAAGAAAGATTAATTCATTTTGTGCTCAGCCGTAAGAGACAAGGTCAGTTACTTTAAAACAGGTAAATTTTATAAGAATTTTTAAATAGTGGATGTCATAGTTCATTTCATATAGATCTGGTTCTAGAGGGTGTTCCTGAACTCTGGACCCATAGGAAATCTCATTAAATATATTTTTTTTACCTCCACAGATTAAATATGGTTTTGTTGAAAGAAGAAAGAATCGACTTCTTTTTCTGGAGTATGCTAAAGGAGGATGTGTACTCAACGAAAATCACAGATGCAACACACTTTATTGAACGCATAAAGAGTGAATGTGCTAAAACCGATGGCAATATGGAGTTATTGCATTGAGTTCACGTGAATCTTACAAAGTGCATCAACCTTTGCATCACAAATGAGGGAAATCATATTGAAGATGTTATTTGCTAATATTCCAATTCAATAAAATGTTATTGAAAATTTCATTTCTTGAAAATATGCATTTTTGCCTAGGGTGCCTAGACTTTAGGGACACCCTGTATAAACACTGGATATAGTTAAAAAAAAAAAAAAAAAAAAGTAGATTTCATGATAAGTATTTGATATCCTTTTTCCTTGCTTTCCTTCGCTACCTTCTGTAGGAGTTTTTGTAGTTTCCTTTCTGTGTCTGCTACCAACACTGTGTCATCTGCATATCTTATTGTTAACATTGTGGCCGCTAATAATGAATCCTGGTAGGACTTCTAATTCTCTCAGAATCACCTCACCGTATAAGTGAGAAGAGACATCCTTGTCTTACACCCCTTTCAATTTACTGAACACATTTTCTATCCAGATGTAGGTGGTTTGCTGTCAGTATAGGTTCTTCTGTTATGTATGAACAGTCCTCCTATATGGCAGTGAATGCTGGACAATCTCCTCACAGACGAAGAAGAGACTTGAAGAAACAGAAATGTTCACAGAAGGATGCTGAGTATACCATAGACTGAACGTGTGATAAAAAACAGCTTTAAAGAAAATGGAAACTTATGTCTAACAAAAGAGAGAACTGAAATTTCTAGGACACATAATGAGGAGAGAGGTTGGAAAATATGATACTCACAGGATAAATTGAAGGTAAGTGACACAGAGGAAAACAATGCATGACCTACTTAGTGAGTTTTAGTAAGTGGATGGCAGAACAAGATTTAGAAGAGATAGCAAAAGGACAAAATTTGTTAAGAGCTACAAAGGACAGGAAATTGTGGAGAGCCATGATCGCCTACATCCTGAAGGGACACAGCATAAAGAAGATAGAAGGATACCAGTGATTAAGGGAGAGTGAAGAATCTGTATGCATAGATTAATAGAGGAAAAGGAAACTTATGCAGCATCATCTTCACTCATCAGATGAATAGTGATGGACTGTAAAGTCTTCTAAACAAAATGACACTGATAAAACCAGTATCTATGGGCGTAATCAAAACCACATCAACAGCTTTTACCTTTGATGGTAAAGCTTTTGTATTGCTGAAAATAAAATTAATGATATCTCTTTGGCAGGTTAAAAAGTCTATTTCTAAAGGTGACTGCCATATCTCACTCTTTCATTCCTCACTTCTCTCTCACTTTCCTTCCTCTCTCTTTTCATTTCTTTCTCTTCTCTCTTTCTCTGCTTCCCCTCTCTCTCTCTTTTCACTTCTTTCTCTTCTCTCTTTCTCTCTTTCCCCCCTCTCTCTCCTCTCACCTCTCTCTTTCCTTTCTCTTCTCACTTCTCTCTTTCCTTCCTTTCTCTTTTCACTTCTCTCTTTCCTTCCTTTCTCTTCTCACTTCTCTCTTTCCTTCCTTCCTTTCTCTTCTCACTTCTCTCTTTCTCTTCTCACTTCTCTCTTTCCTTCCTTTCTCTTCTCACTCTTTCCTTCCTTTCTCTTCTCACTTCTCTCTTTCTCTTCTCACTTCTCTCTTTCCTTCCTTCCTTTCTCTTCTCACTTCTCTCTTTCCTTCCTTCCTTTCTCTTCTCACTTCTTTCCTTCCTTCCTTTCTCTTCTCACTTCTTTCCTTCCTTCCTTTCTCTTCTCACTTCTCTCTTTCCTTCCTTCCTTTCTCTTCTCACTTCTTTCCTTCCTTCCTTTCTCTTCTCACTTCTCTCTTTCTCTTCTCACTTCTCTCTTTCCTTCCTTTCTCTTCTCACTTCTCTCTCTTTCCTTCCTTTCTCTTCTCACTTCTCTCTCTTTCCTTCCTTCCTTTCTCTTCTCACTTCTCTCTCTTTCCTTCCTTCCTTTCTCTTCTCACTTCTCTCTCTTTCCTTCCTCTCTTTCTCTTCTCACTTCTCTCTCTTTCCTTCCTCTCTTTCTCTTCTCACTTCTCTCTCTTTCCTTCCTCTCTTTCTCTTCTCACTTCTCTCTCTTTCCTTCCTCTCTTTCTCTTCTCACTTCTCTCTCTTTCCTTCCTCTCTTTCTCTTCTCACTTCTCTCTCTTTCCTTCCTCTCTTTCTTCTCCGAGGATACCATGCACAAAACATGTGAGCAATGACAAAGTTTTAGAAAAGTTTGAACAGGTAGAAAAAGCTTAAGTGGATGGCAGAATGTGGTCTGGGGGAAGTTGGCAGAGGCACAAAACTTATTGAGAGCTACAAGGGAGGGGGGGGGAGAGCCATGATCACTTACGTCCTGAAAGGATACGGCACATAAAAAGAAAAGAAGAGGGTGAACATTACTATTAAAAAGCGAACTTGAATAAATGGATGGCAGAGAAAAGGTTTAGGAGAGATGACAAAAAGATAAAATTATTAAGTGCTACAAAGCATAGGAAATTGTACAGAGCCATGATCGCCTACAGTCTGAACGGAACTAGCACATAGAAGAAGATTCCATCTTGTATACCTAAGTAAGCTGACAGGTTCATACAATCCAGGATTACGTCTCAAAAGAACTACAAATTTTTTTTTTTTTAATGCAGAAGACAAAACAAAGTTAGTCTTTATTTCTAGGATCCCATCTGAGATATTAAAAATAATCATTAAAAAAAAGTTTGGTTGAAATGGTATACAGCAGAAGACTAAAGGCAAGAATATTTAAGATTCCAACCAAAATTCAATGCTGGTCCAACAGACTTATTATCACAAAGGGCAAAATAAATTGGCTCTTCCTTGTATGAATAGTTAAGGGTAATATGGTGAACAGATATATTCAGGTGCATGTTATAAATAAATAAATATAAACTTGTAAAATCTGTGTAAGAGTAATGGTGTCATAGATATGTCAATATAACAATTATGGTTGAAACCAAGTTGTTTATATTTGCCAGTGAGAGCTAGGGATTCAGCTGGTAGCCTCAGAAAATAAACACTGGAAAAGAGGTAGAAAAAGAGGAAAAATAAAACCTTTCCATTTTGGCACGGAGACTCGAATAATTCAGTGTGAAAGGAGAATCGGTGGAAAGAAAGAGACAAACAGAAGCAATATCAGTCAAGGACAATTCCTTCTCCATTTTTTCTTTCTTTTTCTTCTTTAAAAAAATAAAACGCACATATAAAATACTTTTTGTTTCATACTTGCCATGTACTCTAAAGAAATTAAATAAATAAAAATTTGAAATTTCAGCATAGTTTGCCCTTCTTCCTCTTAAGACAGGTGGGCAGGATTATTTTAAATAGATGAAAAAAATAGACAAAATCTAAAGTAGGGGTAGAGATGACAGTTTGTGGGAGTGAATAATCATGACAAATAACAGGGTTAACAAATGCTAAATGCAGCTGAAATTTTGTTCGTAACAGCACAAAGAATGTGTTAAAAAATAAAGCATACTTTAACTCACCTCATATTGAAAAAGGCAACTTAAATATTTACAAGACTTGACATATATTTTTAATTTATTTGTAAACGTTATTTTTAAATGGATACTCATATTTGAGTAGATGCTCTGTTTTTATTTCAGGCTTTGTTTGCTCAGGAGGTCCTACATGGCCAAGTGGTCTAAGGCACATTAGATCCAATGATAGTTTCCCCAAGGGAACGAAAGTTCGGGTCCTGCTGGAGGGCACATATTTTTCTAACAAGATTTCTTGAATATTTGGGCTGGTAAATAGATATACTGTTTAATAAATAGATAAAAACAGAGCATTGACTCAAATATGAATAACCATTAAACAAATAAATTAAAAATATATCAGATTTAATCAATTTCCTAAAAAACTCAATATATGCTTTAAGTATTTGACAGCACTAAGAAGGGTTTGTTTTTGTTTTTTTCTTTAATAAAATATAACTCTGGGAAATTAAAAAAAAAATATATGCAATGAGATTTTAACTACTTATAGTAGAACTCAAGAGGTAATATGTTTGGTATAAAATCAAGTATCTTGTAAAAAATACCTTTTCAAAATCACCAAATTATTTTCTTAGTTTCTAAAATCTTCAACAATAATAATTGGGATGTCCTATCTTTGCTTTTTGCACCTCCAAATATGAAAAAGATTGAACTGAGGGCCTTGCAGACTGCAAAACCAAAGCTCTACCATTGAGATAAATAAAAATTCTGGTGTTACTAAATCATAAAAAAATAACTAATAATACACATACAGAACAAAACATAAATAAGTAAATAGACAACATTGAAACCGGAAAGTAAGTACATTATTTTTTTTTACAGTAATGTTTATTGTGTACAAGGCCCAAAAGCCACTCAAGATAGAAAATTACAGAGAAAGAGGTAAAGGGCACAATTTATGAAGATATATGGGGAAAATAACAGTTAGCCCTAGACTTGTAGTAATCAAGAAAGCATCCTCTTGGGAGTTGGTTCCACAATACATCGATTCGAGGGAAGAAGTTGCAAAAGTGAAACTTACATCTCAACTATGGAATACAACATATATATATAAGTTCAATTACTGTTGGAGGACATATATTTTCTATGAAATTTCTCAAATATTCGGGCCAGTAAATATTGTTAATACTGTTTATTATAAACAGAGCATTTACTTAAATATTTGTATCTATAAAAATAACATATAAACAGAAAATATATTATATATATATATATATATATATATATATATATATATATATATATATATATATATATATATATATATATATTGGAATAAGATTGCAAGGTGCTGAAAACACAAGCTTGTTTTTTGAATAAATTTTATTTATTTTTTAAGGTAAAAAAAATATGTAGTGAGTGTAAAGTGAAAAAAAAAATGAAAAGAAAAAGTCAAATAACCATAACATTCTACACATACACACATGCAGCAATACACATACACTATGAAGAAATCCTAAAAAAATTCATACCAATGAAAAGTCCATATAATAAAGAAAAATCGAGAAGTATAAACAGTCAATTGCTGATACCCCCTGATGAGTGGACAGAGTGATTCTCGGAAGGTCCATCTACGAAACTTTTGAGTTGGGATGCTGAAAGTAACATCAATTAGCTAAGCGACAAACCTTTTACTTGTATTAATTATATATATATATATATATATATATATACACACACACACACACACATCCCTTAAGATCCATATAGGACAAAATAATAAGTGAAAAGTATCGCATTAAAATATAAGAAGAAGGAAAAAAGAAAAAAATGGCTGTATTAAACGTGGTGTATTTCAGAAGAGTGATGCTTACACCATACAATGATAGAGCCCGTAATTACAACATTAATGCAATTCTTAAAAAGTGAAAAACTAATACGCAATAAACATGTTACGTATATCATAGACTAAGAAAATTTTTTAAAAAATTAAATATTAACCAGATGAAACACTTTTAAATCTTTTCATATATTGAGATGAATAATTTTAGGGTTTCATTTTTTTTTTTTTTTTTTTTTTTAAGTATCATACGAACCAAACCAAAATGCAGTGACGGTGTTGATGGCAGTGGTGGCAACAAACTCGAAGGTATATGTTACGAGTCACGTTCTGTGTAGTGTCTTGTATATCCATTTCTTTGTGAGGAAGACCCGACAAGATAGATTAGGAGACAGAGTAAAAGAGAAAATAAAAGAGAGAGGGAGAAAGAGAAAAAGAAGGAGTAGAAAAAAAACTAAACAAAAAAAAAGAGAGAGAAGGCAAGATAAAGTGCCTAGTCGGGTTGTGATTGTCTATGATGACGTAGTTGAAATAAGAGATGCTGCTTCGATAATAGATTGATCACCAGTAATATTGCAGCACCCGCAACAACCACCTACACAACCATACAGCTACCCATTAAATCCTTTTCTCCCATTTTTCTCCCTCAATTCACAATTCGGGTGTATCGATTGACTTTCAGATATTTCACCCGTTATTGGCCAAATGTAAGCAATAATAGTAAAATTTAATTTCTCTGTCCAGACTCTACACTTAACCTATGCCTAGTGGAATACAAACAGCATTCATGTTATACAAGTTTACAAAACAAAGATGAAAATTCCTTGGGCTGCTACAAACTACATAATTGATCTGTTATTTGCAATTTGAAAAAGCCTACCTAAAATAATCTGTGAATGGATTTTTAATAGCTTTATATTACAAACAAAATCAATAACAAAAAGAAAAAATGCTTTTTAAAAAAACACATAATATTCATAAATCTATAATGTATTTTCTAAATTTTTGATTGTTTAATGTTTGAAAAGAATTTCAGTAAATTAAACTACATCAGTTCTTTAAATAGGTTACATTTCTATGGACATGTAGTGAAAATTATATATTGGATGCCAAGCCAGAACATTCAATTTAATACCAACTGGGCTAGGGTGTTGATAATTAATGTTACACCCTCAAGGCCCTGACAGCCATCCCCCCAGGCAATACCTGGCCTTCAGAAAGGAGCTAAATTTATTACCTGGTACCTGAGGTGTCTCCAAAAGTAGAAATACCAAGGGTGATTGAACAATTTTTCTCCCTAGTTCACATTTACTATGCACTTAATTTAAACTTGTGCCCCATTCCACTTAGGTGTGTATGAGTGTGGTTAAATATCTACATCACTGATTTGTTGCTTTTTATCCCAGATGAAGAACCATCAAATGTATACTTGTGTCCTGCAGGGTTTTTTAAAACCCAATGCTACTAAATTTTGAATTACATGACTTGTGACTTTTCCGGAATTTTAAAAATAAACTGGGCTATTACATTGATCTACTAATGAGAAGAAAATCAATTAAAAATTTAGTAGCACTGAACTTTTATATATAGATGCATTTGCTAATTAATAGCCCAAAATTGAAACTTATTACCATGTAAACAGAAGTACACACGTATACATACATACATAATTTGTCTGAGTTTGAAATAAGGCATTGGAACAATACATTCTCCTCTCACTCATTCTGGACAACTACTCTGGGCTGAACCATAAAATCAAAAGTTGAAAACAAGAGTTTTTTTTAACCTTAAAAAAATTAAATAATTATGATTTTATTAAACTTTTTGGAAGTTATTTGGAAATATATAGAAATTTTTTTTAATTTTTTAAAATTTTGTTGAAATAATTTTAGGCCTGTCATTGAATTAAAATAAACATACATACACACAAATGTATATACAATCACAATTAGAATGAAATAAAGATGGAAATCCATGCCCTAGGGCTCTTTTCTGTTTTGCAGAAAACCTTAAGTAACAAGAAAAATTTACAATCAAATGTTTAGCCCTTTGAAATTATTTTTATGACTTTTGTATTTAAACTGAATATATTTTCTAATCAATTCAATATTTTAAATAGATAAATAATTTAGATTTGAAATTTGGTCATCTTGCCTTCAGTGACGTAACAGGTATTGAACTATTTGTGATTAAAAGCAACAAATATGACCAAAAAGTCCTTACAAAATAGTTTGATGTTTCTGCAGATTATTAGGAAATGGGTTAGGCTGAGAACTTTTCACCACCTCTTCATAAGATGAGGAAAAAACAAGTGAAGAATTGATAATGAAAATAATTCATTTCATAATTTAAATAATTTTAATGCCTCACTAAATTTTTAAGGTGTGTTAATTTTATATTCAGATAGAAACTAAAGAAAATAAAAACACTTTCTCAGGTGGGTAAGTCATGACTTGTAGGATTTAAACATAGAACCAGATTATAGTCAACCTCATCTAACCACTGTAAATTCAAAGTAGTATAATAAAATAACTTGGCAGAAAATTGTGGTTCAATTCAGTCACATAAAAATCATTGTACTAATAAAATGTTAGTTTTTATAAACAGAATTTTGTGATTTTTATGGCTAATCACAAAACCCACAATCAAAGTTAGGCAAATAAAACAATTTATTTGTAAATAAATTTCCACTACTCAAGTCTGGCATCCTCATCATGAAACATAATTCTATAAAGCAATGGTTGTTGGTAAATTATATGGTTTGGGAATAAAGACCTGAACTCAGTGTTGTTGTTGTTGTTTTGGGTTTTGTTTAAATTTTATTATTATGTTGTTTTTTTTTCTGTAAACAAACATTAAAGATAGTAGCCCCAGATATTTTGAAAAATAAAGAATGTAAATTTTTTTAAAAAATACTTATGTGTCCATGGACATCTCAATAAAACAACATAAAAAATACCCATTCTACAAATTATTTTTAAAATACCAAATTTTTTTTGTTTTTTTAAGTCACAAAAATCTATTATATTTGAAAACTCTTTATACAAAAAGAACAATACTAGATGGTACATAATCTTAAACAATTTCACTGCTACATTGTTATAGCACTGTTGCCTGGTCGTACTGAACCATTTTGGGAAAAACAGGAAACTCATTTGCAAAAAAATAAATGTCTATAAAGATGGTGACAGCAATTTCTATGGGCATGGCCATTTTGGTTATCATGATTTCCTAAGCATAGCTTGGATGTGGCACAAGGCTGAAAGTATGGGCTTCCCGATGTGGATCAAACTCACCACTCAGTTGTAACTGTTCTAGCAAGACAAGCTTGCACCACATCAAGGTGCCCATTGGTTATGATCAGATACTCTGTAACACAGACTAAGCTAAACAACATCCCCAATACACAATATAATAAAAATACACCACAAAACAGGTCGTACTGAATGGCACCATATGTCTACACTGGTCTGCAAACAGTGCTAGTTTGTTTTTAACACCAATGCTAGGAACTGATATTGTACAAATGTCTTGTAACTGAATATATACATTGACAGCAGGCAATGAAAGTCTTGTAAAGACGTATAAATATGTCCACAGCAGCAGAAGTGTTAAACAAACAGATACATACAAAACTTCTTTTTTTTAAAAAAAAGAAATGCTGGAAGTAGACATCACCTTGGCTTTTTGGCCTCAAGCCCTAACCCTGAGGACAAGCTGTAAAAATTCATGCCTTGTTTATATTCTCACCATATACCAGAAGTTGCAATGGATATGTTGTCAGCTTTGTACAGATATATGATAAGAATAGACTGATGGAAAAACACAATCCTTTTCGCTAATCACAGAAATAAAAGCAAAGGCAGGAACTACATGGCAGCAAGTGCAAAAACAGGAAAATGACTAGATACTTTGAACGAATTCTTTATTCACCTTAAGCATTAGAGTATCAGGTCATTCAAGGATGAGAATTGAGGTTTCCGACATAGGGCTCAACCACGGGAAGAGGGGTGGATTTTTAAGGGGGACAATTCAAGAATGAATTATTAATGCTGAATATTTTTCTAGTGAGTCTGAGTTAATACATATGGTGTATATATAGTATGCATACATAAAAGTATTTGTGTGTATGTATGTACATGTGTAATTATGTGTGTGTGTGTATATATATATATATAGAGAGAGAGAGAGGAATGGTGAAGTAATGGTTATTGGCTAGCATATTAGGAGAAAATACAAGCATAATAACCTCATCTACATATAAAAAAGATTAAAAATAACGGAAACCCTAAGAAACCCTAATAATAAAAAAGAAAAGGCCAACACTCAATAATATTAACAATGAACACAGCCACAATGTGCTGACCATGTTTAGAAAATAAAACATTCCTATAACTCTAGATGCATACATAACATAACCCATACCTTCAGTTAAAAGTAAAAATAAAATCATCCTTGATAATGGCTAAAAGTAGAGCTGAAAGTACTCAGACATGGAGAACCTTTGTACAATTTTTGCACATTTTGTGTCCAGAAAAGAAAACACTTGTACGAACACAAGAAAAAATAAATAAAATGGTTAATCACAGTACCTTGTCAGTCCTCTTTAATGAAACATGTATAAAAGAGGAATGACTGCCTAAATACACAATATAATTATATATATATATGTGTGTGTGTGTGTGTGTGTGTGTAATTAGGCAGTAATCCCTCTTTGGTCATGGAACAGCATTATAAATTTACAACCGGCATCTGCTATTCCACAACCATTATCGTCACATAAGAAACTTATATGTAAACATAACAGGATGTCATCTTTGATGGTGAACATCTCTGTTGTAATGTCCATATAACCAATCTGATGATGGCTCATGTGAGCCGAAAGCTTAGATCAAGGAACAGCATAATAAAAAATATCCAAATGTTGGACAGTTTTTGTCTTTATTTCCTCCTGAAATTAAAGCTGATATACAAAGCTTAGAATGGCTCATGATCAAACATAATAGACATTCATTGTCTGTTATATTTAACAATATATGTTTTTATATTTATTTATATATATATATATATATATATATATATATATATAAAAATAAACAGAGATGCCATCAAAATGCTGCTTTAACAAATTTCATCTGTCAGTGTGGCTTTGTCACCCACAGCCAGGCTGGGCTAGTATCACACTTAAGAAAGCACAAATGAAATATGTCTTTCTCTTACTTGATTTCCTCCATAATGCCCCCTGCTAGCATGCATAAGTGTAAAACAAAAGGCACCATCCAATGCTGACCCTCATTTATCGTTCATGATAGGAGAGTTTACCATATATGTGTGTATGCGAGTGTGTGTGTGAGAGTAATGTATATTTGGGCAGCAACTTTTCTTTTAAACATCTTTCATTAAATATGATGGAGAAGGAAAATTTTATTAATTCTTTTTATTTACTTTTCCCAGCATTCTTACATTTTTTTCATTTGGTGTGAGTGAGGGAGTACAAAAACTGTCCCTATCGTCCATTGTCTTAAGCGCTTTTGACCACTTCCTTAGCTTGGGACAATAGATGATATGGACAGTTTCTGTATTCCCTCACTCCCATCAATTGTAAAAATGTAAGAACACTGGAAAAACTATTTAAAAAATTTATTATATATATATATATATATATATATATATATATATATATATATATATATATATATATATAAAAATACACCAAAAATGCTAGATTTAGTTTTTAAGCAATATTCTGTATTTTTACTTAGTGATTAAAAGAAGGTAAAACCTGCTTTTTTACATGCTCAATTTCAATTTTTTTATTACAATAGGTTCAGTTTATCATAACAAAATATAACATGTTTGTTTTGTATGGATCAACCAACATTCCATAGTGTGTGTGTGTGTGTGTGTGTGTGTCTTCTGACTCATTATTGACAGACAGAAATCAATTTCTGACTGTTTACACAAAAATTTGCACTAATCTATTGTGTAATCAGGAAATCATGACCCATTAAAAGGTTTTTGCTCAATGACTCTTAAGTTCTAAAACATAATCAAATTCAGTTGGAATATAATTCAACTGTTTCTCACTCCCCCACCCAACAGATTCCAGCTTCCCCACAGAAAGCAACCACTGAGCATTGTCATGTTACCAACAATGGCAGTGAATTTCACAAATGAGTAGACATAAACAAACTTATTTGTCACATTGGTCAAATCAGAAACAGTAAATATTTTAAAAGTTAAAATTTTTTCCCTAAAGTCATATCCTAGAAAATGTCCTTTCTTAGTCAATTTGCTTTATTCTGGCTCCTCAACTGCAATTTCTTGGAAATTTCTGTCTGAATTTATGACATGACAAATTGTTCCACAAAACTAAAATATATAGATTTCACTACTTGTACAGGACAATGACGATAAACTACATCTGGCAGAAAGGCTTCTGATTGGAGGTTTTGAGGAGCATGCAGTGACCTCTTAAATGCTGCTGTTCTCAGGTTCACCCTGATCTGAGGTGGTAGCACCTATTAGGATCCCAGCTATGGGCAAATAGTGAACCCCCACCCAAACAAAAACAAAATGAAAGTATAAAAATACATTTTAAAAGTAAAAACACCAACAATACATTTTTAAGGCAAAATAAACAACAATACATTTTTAAGGCAAAATAACCAACAATACATTTTATCTGTTGCTGAAGACATACAATTGCATTCAAAATATATTTAGTGGAGCCATAAAATTGTGTTCATATTATTTAGATTTCAGCATTAAATAATCCATAGTGGTTGATATGTTGCTAAACAAAATCAATCAACAACCTGGACAGAACAATGGCCTGTGAGCTTGGGTCAAGTGTATTATGTTTACCTGGTGGTCAGGAGTTCAATCCCTGTATAAGGCAGTGAAATATTGTGGTTCAGGGAACCAATCAAAAGTGGTATGAAAAAGATAAATTAACTTGTACAAATAAGAATAATCTACCACTACGGATTGAATAAATGGTTTGGTTTGAGATTTCATGAACATTACTGAATTCAACAGGCTTCTGAAGAAGGCTGCAAGGTACAACAGCCGAAACATTGCAACCATAAAAACCAAGATGAAGGCAACAGTTAAAATCAATGTATAGTAATGATAATTTGTAATTTGTTTTATAGCAAATTTGTAGATAGCCTAATGTAATTTTGATGGATACTTTTTTTGAACAGTTTTGGCTGGAGAGACAAGTTCTAATTCTGGTCAGCTTTGTTACATCCACTTACATGCAAATACCATTGGGAAAGGTATGAACTGACCGTTTCTTCTCCTAGCTTATCAGTAAAAATCATTATTATCTCCCAAAGATTCTTAGAATCTAAAAGTATTTTCTGGCTTTGAATAGGTTGATAACCCGTAAAAAACAAATGTTGCATTCTGTGTTGTCTCTGGGTCTTCACTCTACTATATAAAATGGTAACAGCGAAAAGGACCATTTCTTTTTCTCATTTGTTTTATTAGGAGACAGTGGTGGCAGCTTAGATTCTAAGAAGCAATGGGGGGAATGACATTACAGGAATGCATATCGCACGTTGGTTCAGCATCACTCCGCAGGTGTTCTTAGCCAGTCGCTAACTTGGGTGTGGGAGGCATATTGACACTTCAGAATCCTTGCAATGCTCTGTTGAATTCACACCATTTTGGACTTCTATCCAAAATCCAGGAAAAGGCAATCCATCATTGTCAGAATACTACACTCATGAGGCATTCCGACCAATCGCTGATCATTCTGGCCCTGGCCTTTGCCTTCTGTAACACAAATCAATCAATCTTACAGTTTTGGTAATAATTTTGTAAAGAATATGAAGTCAGATCCAATGATTTTTGTTCAGCAGAAGAAAACTTTAAAAAAAAAAAAAAAAAGTTTGTTCAAAGATGTATTGAAATTTTGTGAATTAATTATATAGGTTTTTACAATTTTAAAAAATATGATAAAATATTAAATATTATATCACATTTTTGTCTTTAGATCAAGATCTTTCCCCTAAAAACAAACAGAAGCCTACAAAGTAAATACACTTTAATTTTTTTTTGCAATATGAAGTTATGTCTTTATAAATCCATTTTGTTTCATTTATTTTATTTATTTATTATTGTGTGTGTGTGAAGCAGGGGTTCTGCCTCAAAGATACTCCTATGTTTATTCACCTTCTCCAAGACTTGTCAAATTGCTTAGTCTACCACTTTGGAATGTGTCTTGTCAGCAAGATTTGGAGGTCTGTTAACACCGATAGAGTCTATGTGCAAAGATTCCTAAATCAAAAGTGCATTGAGGTTGGGATTTGTTGCATTTAATGACACTTCGAAACCACAATGTTATATCATGTCACAAAGGGGTATAGCATTTTTTGAAATTTTACTAGTTTTAACCTGTAAAAATTTCACACATACATACATAAAAAATTTTGCACTCCCTCACACACAGACATGCATTATATATATATATATATATATATATTATATATATATATAATTATTTATTTAAATATTATAACATAAATATGTTATAAAATCACTACAAAAATAGCCATTTTGTTTCAACACTTCTGGTGTCTTATCAAGTGATGATGTTGAATGTGTGTATATATATGTGTGTGTGTGTGTGTATATATATATATATATATATATATATATATATATATATATATAGGGAGAGAATGAAAGAATTTAACATCTTGTGAAAGCTTGTTTTATCTTCTCTGAGGTTTTGCTCTTGGCTATTACCTTGTTAACTAGTAGCTTAATAAATGCAGGTGTGAAGTATTTGTCTCGGTATGATTTCAAGGTGTTAGGAGGGAGATGAGATGTTATCAAAGAAAGGTAGAGCAGGACAAATGGCTGATATTTCTTCAGCTGGTAGCTTTGTCATGTCACCCTTGTGAAGGTGTGTTTGCGAAATAATACGTACTTATCACTTTGGTTCTAAAGGCTTTTCATGTATGAAGCAACTAATGCAAGTGTATCTCATTTCCAAGATTATATATATCTCTACCCTTAGCTACCAGGGATATTACAAGATTGGATTGACACAGATGGAGAAGTTTTATTTAAATCCTAGGTGCCAGTCCAGAGGATTAAACTTGTAATGGAAGTAATTTAGTTATCACAAAATTTCCAGTACACATTTGAAGATGAAAAGTTCTTGAAAGTGCAATTATTGAGTCTTGTCAAAATATTAACTTATGCTCTGGATTTTTTCAAATATTCCTTTTATTAAAAGAAATGCTCCATTCTCATGCCAACATACTGTGTTCATCTTGTCTGGTTTTCTACACGTCAAGAGTTTTTTTTTCTCAACTAAGGGAAAGCTAATGTTATATAGCTCTCTCAGTCCCAGACTCACAGTGACTATTGGCTATATCTGCCCATTATCAGTCATATGCAGATTTTGTCAGTGCCACCTACTGTAAGGATAATGTCCTCTCTCAACAGCCAATTGTGGAAGAGGACGTAACTACTGGTGCTTATTGCATCACACACAACCATCTCTGGGTCTCTATGTTGGGTTAACCTGATTCCCCGTTACACATACATAACCATAAAATGTTTTAGAAAATTAAATAAAAAACTCATGACCTTTAAAAATTAAAAATAAATTAATAGGTAAACAACATTTTAAAAAATACACAGAAATAAATAAATACATAATAATTAAATATCAAAAATATCAATAACTCACTTTCACTTAATAGACCGAAAAATTATATCACTTAACATCTTCCATAGTTTACCTTTCCTTACACAGTAAACTTTTAGTATATTTTACAGTGTTCTCTAATTCAAAATTTAAAAGCTTAATATTTTTTTTCTCCTAGTTACTTCTGTGTATAAATACATACATATTTTCATATCACTATTTAGCTAACCTTGATAATTTTAAAATTTTTATCTGGTTTCAAAAAGGACAAGATTACATTCACTTTACATTTTGTCTGTCTATGATAAAGAAATTTATCTAAGGATTAATTAACAAGTAGACTTCTTACTGTGCACAATTAAGAAAAATAAAAATCAATGTTTATGTTCTTATCTGTGAAAAAACTCAACACAAGGATCAAAACCTTTCCTGATTTTTTCAATGGGATTCAATCATAAGAGGATTAGCTGCTCTTCACAAACTCTTTTATAATGATCCACTTCAGATAGCTTATAATTAATCCGTCAAAATAATCATCATCTTACTGGTAGCATCTCCAGAGCATAAGGAAATGACAAGATGTCTTAAGCCCTTATTCTAATGCCAATGACAATATTAGCCATTTCCTTATAAGGAAACATTTGGCATTCATTGACTGAGCAGCCATGGTTACTTTCAGTTGAAATTTATAAAATCTTTCTCTTAAAGATTTTTCAGGAAAATAGGTATCTAAAGTTCACAAACTGTTATCACTTTTTCCCAGTATTGATGGGGACATCCTCATGCTTGAAGTAGTATGGCGCATCAGTAGAGGCACGGTGGAGTAATGGATAACGGCTTGGATTGAGGAATCGGCGAGCCGAGTTCGAATTCCAGTTGATTCCATTACATTCACTTACGTGCTAATACCCTTGGGAAAGGTGTGAATCCTCTTCTTCTCCCTCCAACTATGGGTAAATAGCAGGACAGACTTGGTTCTATAGCCTTGGATGGCAACTGGTCTAGGAGAAGGACAACTCTGAATTCAAAACCTGCGGAGGGTCGTTTGGGGACCTTGTGGCATCCGTTGCACCAGGTCCCTGTATTCGTCCCTCCAAAAAGTGTGGATGGCCCTGCACAAGGCCTTCACCACTATAATCAAATCCTGTGTGGCTGTCGGGCTTTCAGTTTCTGGGAACTGATCTGTCTGACCCTCATGCGTCGAGTTCGATGGGAGAGCGATAGCTTGATTTATGTCATTAATTTCCCTTCGAGTTACATATGATAGCCATTTTAGCTATTGTTTCTGTTAAAAGTCCTTTCTGTTATTTGCTACAGTACTTTGTGATTCTGTAACGCCAATCCACAAGGTTTAAATAAGAATGGTCCTCATTAAGACTTACAGGCTTCATTTGCTTGAAACCATTTTTAATCACTAATGTGAGAAGACGTGTGTGTGTGTGTGTGTGTGTGTATGCAGGGTGATTGAAAAGTAACTCAATATTTTATGTATGACGGATTCTCCCATCTTGTAAAGATTATAGTTAAACGGAAGAGTCCATCATACATAAAACAGGGAGTTACTTTTCAATTACTGTGTGTGTGTGTGTGTGTGTATCATTTAACAATACTCTAATATGGGGAACAGGAGCTTAATAACCAGTGTGGATCTCAATATACAATAAATGGGAGTCTTAATAAAAGGGGGTTAAAATCATTTAAAGGCTCAAAATATGCAAGATTAATAAACTCAGTGTAGGGAGTCAGAAAATTTCCTTTAAAAACCCCGTCTATTAGGCACCGAAGAGTAAATCGCCCGTAGAATGATTGATCAAAGCCTAATAAAATTGTACACCAAAAAAAGAAAAAAACACCTCTCTTTTGTAATATTTCAAATAATCAAAGAATAATAAGTAGAGAAACAAAATTCTAAATAACTGGTTTAGGTCATTAATAAAATAAACCACTTGTCCAAATGATTGAAGGCTGCCTTTTTTGTAAGGTTAAATTTATTTCCAGGTTTTTTTGTTTTGATTTCTCTGCTGTGAAATGAAGCTAAAGTAAGCGTCTCACAATTTAGCTCATCCTGCTTGCATTGCTAAAATGTTCAACAGGTCAAAAGGAAAAACAAATGGCAATAAGTTAGTGTGTTGGGGAAAAGGCACAAAACTAATTATACATATTCCAATTGATTATCCATACAGTAATACTGGGGTCAGGCATAGGAAGTAATGGAAAGGCCAAAATTTCTGATAACACAGGTGTGTGTATGTATATGTATTTTTAAGCAATTTTTTTTTTATTTGACATTTTTTTTATTACTGTATATAACATTTATAGTAACTAGTTTTGCCCATGAAAATGTGACAAATTTTTCTATATATATTCTGATGAATCTTAATTCTTAAGCTAATAATTGAGTAAGGTAATGGAAAGTTCTACAACAATAAAATATCCATAGAAATTTCCCAATTGCATCATTAAATATCCGAGTTTAACAACATTATTGCAATAACAATCATAAATAAGAATGCTGATTGTACCCACTTCTTAAAATAATAAATAAAAAGAACTGAAATTGAAAACTTTGTCCATTTCATTGAAATGGCCATTAAACACTTCTATCTTCTCTTCTTTCTTTTTTTCTTTCATTCATTCATTCATTTTCTCACTGAAACCAAGTAATGTCTTTCCCCTCTTTCCATGTGACCAAAACAGAATAGTCCATTATTTATGAGGTATTGCCATGGTGTAATGCTCATGTAAACTAACAAAGTACAATTATAACAGGATAAAAAAATAATGTCAGAATAAAAAAATATGTTAATTGCTTAAAACAAATAATGTTAGCATATATAGACCCTCTTTCACTATTTAAAGAATAAACAGGTATATCTACTCCAGTTATAATAATTATAATAAATTATAATATAATTATAATAAATTATAATATATTAATTATAATAATTATGATAAACAGGTGTATCTACTCCAATGATTCTCAACCATCATGCCTTGCAATTTCTCTTAAGTGTGCTGCGAAATATTGTCATGGCATATATATATATATGTATGTATGTATGTATGTATGTATATGTGTGTGTGTGTGTGTGTGGAAGTATTAATGGTACAGAATTAGTGTTTGAATAAATTAATAAGTATTAAACTTTTTTTCAAATAATTCTTTTCACTATTCTTCAATTTTGTTATTTTAAATACTTTGTTTTAATATTCATTTTTTTAAAGTATTTTCCTTCATTGAGCAAAGAAAAGATTGGATTAAAAATCCTTTCATAAATGTTCCTTCTAATATTGGGCTTCAGTTCTGTGAAGAAGAAGAATTAGCCACCATTTCTAGTGATCAAGGGCTCAGAATAAAGTACTTGACAGTACCCATTAATACATTTTGGATTTCAATACAAAAGGAATATCTTACATTAACTAAAAATGCTTTATTAGTTTTATTGCAATTTTCTACTTATTTATGTGAATTAGGTTTCTTAACTCTAAATAACATAAAAAATAAGAAGCAAGAAAGAGTATGCTCAACTGAAGAAGAAATGAAGGTCTGCTTATCACACATTCAACAAAACATTAAAGAAATTACAAAAAACACAGGTTTCACACTAAATAAGCTGCACAAATAATTGAATAGGAACATTGAAATAAAGTAAGTTCATATTTGTAAGTGTATTTTTTAAAATCTATGGTTTTATTACATAACATTTAAATGTATACCCTTTAAAAATTTTGCTAAATGTGCCATGATATTTTCATTTGCTCCTAGGTGTGCTATTGCTTAAAAAGGTTGAGAAACACTGTTCTACTCATAGATGTGTACCCACAAAATATACTTATAATAATAATAATAATAATAACAATGGGATTTGTATCTTGCAGCTATACAAGATTGGATGTTACAACTCGTTATGGAGCATGAAAAAGCAAAGAGATTTATTCTGTATCAAAAGAAGCCCATAAATATGAAAGAGAATTCAGGTTAAATCTTGAAAGAAATGCTGAAGTAGACACAACTGTCACAAAATCACCAAGAACACTGAAACAAGAAGTAAAAAGCAAATAGAAAAAATCTGGAGTCAAAAGCCTCGACGTCGCCAGTTCCTTCTCCGAGATAAAAATGCTGATGTAGATTAATTCATGACCCCTACCTGTGAATAAGGCGTACAGGATTTATGAGTGAGACTGAAGGGTTTATTCTTACGGCATATGACCAGAGCCTGCTTATACACAACTACTAAACTAATATCTTGCATAATAGTATGGCCCAAAATGTAAGTTCTGTGACCAATTCATTGAAACTATTGATCACCTTATCTCAGGATGCTCTAATAGTCACACCAAATGAGTACAAAAACCATTATGACAAGATAGGTTAATATCTGTACCATATCTCCAGGAAATCCAAAAATAGTTCTAACAACCACAACTCATATTCTGTGAAGAGCTTTATCCAATTAAGTTTTGTTTTTGTTGTTGTTTATAGCTGTCTTTTGGTTAATTAAGTGGAAACAACAAAAAAAAATCACATCTTTATCTTGCACTAGGTCATTGATTATGACCTGTCATGTGATTTTAAAACAAATGCAGGTCAGAAATATTTTCCTTTTAAATAATAACAATAATAGCTACCAATACCCATGAAAATTTCATGCTTTTCCTATTTTAATTTTCTGATGTATCATAATATGTAATGAAATGAGCTTATTGTGAGTTCCAGGACTACAAAATCCCTGTGGAAATCCCCCAATTGCATTGTCAACTATTTGAGCTTAACATCTTTAAACAAATTTTTTTTTTTAAGCTTTTCACCCCAAGCAGGGCAGGAGTGCCACTAGCGCACAAGGGGTTACAGAGAGTGGGAGCAAGAGTAAAGAGGCATGATAGAGGAAAGGATGAAGAGAAGGACGGGGAATAGATCAAGGCATCTGGAGATGTCGATTGACATTGCATTTGAATAGCAAGTAAGAGGAAGGGAGTTCCACAGACAGGAAGTGCAAGACATGAAGCTATTGGAATAGAAGAGACAGCTACATTTAACTGTATCGACAGTGAAAGTGTGGAACCAAGATACCAACCTAGTAGCACGTTTAAATTCATGCAGTTTGGGAACTAGCAAAGGTAGCTCGTCAGAGCAGTTACTGTGAAAGTATTTTATTAGAAAAGACAGAGGGAAGCAATGGCACATCTGTGAGAGAGCAACTGTAAATCATTATTTAAAGAGGTAAGAGGGTACAAATGAAAAGATTTAAAATTGAAAAGTTGTTTTCCATTTCACTCAAGCAGACATTAAACACATGAGAGCATTATCACCTCTCTATATTCTTTTTCCTTATTTATTTATTTGTTTTTCTTTTCCTCAATAAAACCAAACAGCATCTCTGATATGTCTTTTCTGTCTTTCCTCGTGATAAAAGTAGAATAGTCTATTATTTATGAGGTATTTGCAGGGTATAATATACACGCTAACAAAGGAACAAGCAGAATTATAGTATGATAATCACATATATGTGTGTGTGTGTGTATATATATATATATATATATATATATATATATATATATATATATAGAGAGAGAGAGAGAGAATGCAAGGGGGAAAAGAGAAATGAGCAAAAGAAAGAAAGAGGAGAAAAAAGGGAAAATGAGAGTAAATAAGAAAGAAAATTAGAACGCAAGAAGAAGAGAGCAGAAGAAAAAATGACTGGTATTTCATGACTAAACATTTTTTAACAACCAAAAAGGTCTCCTTTAGGTCTTCCTTTGTGTAGACATCAGTTTACACTTGCTGACAGCAGTTGATGTTTGAGTTGAGATAAAAACAAGGACACAAATACTAAATTTCATGACAAGCATTCTGTTGCAGATTGCAATCTTCAGAAAAAAAAAACCTGGAAATGCAAAGTTTTGTTTGACTCAGCTGAATCAAAGATCACTATCTAAATTTAGCATGATGTCAAATTAGTACAATCTAAAATCCTGTAATAAGATATTTGTCATTGCATAACATTGACATAACTACCATATTTGATGGCACAGAAAACTTGGCTTTTTCTTCCCTCCAAAAAATGTCTCCTGCAGGTCTTGCATGCTATGGGTGGCAGCCCAACTGTAAGATACATGCAATTGTTTGACATTTAATATGCAGTTAGTGGAAATACATCAACTCCTTTTCTCATCACAATTAATATCTTCTTTTATGTTACATGTCCCTTCACAGGCAATTATGGCTCTCCACAATTTTCTATTCCTTTTGACCATTAGCCGTTTTCCAGAAAAACTGTTTTAAGAACAATTTCAAATGACAATAATGTTCAGGCAATGAATGTTGAATGTTTCTTGCATGGAAACAGCTCATGACACCATTATCATTATATTTGGCGATCTTTAATTGAAAAATATTTGAAATTACTTATTTCATTTTTCTAAAGAAAGCTGAAAAATGAAACCCCAACATTAATGCAAGACACTAGTTTACATAAGACTGGTGCCTGTCAAGGTTGATAATGCACATAACAGCTTTTTTACTGCAACTACCTTTTGGATTGTAAGACAGTCATCAAGTGCTTACTTAACCACTCTTTCTTCATTAAAAACAGAAACATTTTTCAAGATATTTGATAATGGAACAGAGCACAGGGTGAAGTAGATTCATGCCTTTCATAAGAGAATTAGTTCTACCTGAAATTTAAAGTTACCTATATCCTTTTACATGTTGATAACCATTATGCTAGTTTAAACTGCCACAGTACAAATAAATTATTAGTATAAATTACTAACCATATATTTATATATAAATAATATATTATATATGGGCACTTTGCTAAGTGGTTAGAACATTCGCATTCTGACCATGGGACTCTGGTTCGAATCTCACTATGGTCGAATTTTCAAGAAGGAGACTTCCTGATGTTATCAAACTGGAGGGGTTGATCCCTGCATGCAGCACCTTTGGAAAGTGCCTGAAAACCGCACCATGAGTTGACCCAAGCCTCGGAACCTCGGGGGGCCATTGATAGCTATGCTAAGTCATTGTGGCCAAGGGCTTGAGCGTGCTGGGCTTGTTCAAATTGTTGATCATGCTAGATAACACACTCTTTCCCAGAAACTGTAACTAAGGTCTGCTCAGCATAGTTACAGTGTAAACCACAGTTTAATAAACACAAATGTGCCTGAGCAAGCATCTGCAATAGGGATTGGCTAGCCTCCCTAGTAGATGGCTATCCTCGAATACAAGTGGCCAGCTATACATATAAACAAGATGTCCCTGCCAAAGACCATCCTTCTTTGAACCTCATGGAGTTGCACTACAGAACCACAAAGAACTGAAGGAAATAACAAACTGCATCACTTAAACAGCAACAACAACTAAAATAGTTCATGTAACTAGAAGGAAAAATAATGATATAATATAATATACTGACTATCCACACAACCTTATACAAAAGGTAATATTAGCTGTTTATTTGTAAATATTATTCTCAAGTCCACTGTTCTATCTAAATGGGAGTTTCCGTCCTAACCTTTTCTAATGGTCATGGTAATAGTATATATTTTTCCTGTAAAACTTTTTTAACAAAAAGATTTTATGAATTTCAACTGAAAGTAAGACTAACTGTTCTGTCAATGAATGCCAAATGTTTCCTTACAAAGAAACAGCTAATATTACCATTAACAATTACCATTAATAATATTAATATTACCATTAATAATTGCTAATATTACCATTATCTTATAAATTAGTTTGAAAAAAATGATTATATATCATTACGCCCATTTCAGATGAACACATCAAATCTGATACTAGTCAGAATCGTTAATCAACTTTGGCTTAAAATAATCTCATTTAAACTTCAGTTTAATAAACTTTGATGCCCTCCCCAATTAAAAATGCAATGGATCAAGTACAAGTAATTTATCCCAGCAGCCAAAATGACAAGATGAATAATCAGCTCAAATTCTTAGTTACCAACTATAAGAGCAAGAGAGGAAAGTCTAGAATGTTCCCTCACCCAAACCATCTTGAGTTAAATGCTTTTAGTTTAACAGTAATTAAATATAGCTGAGAGAAGAAAAAAAATAGTATCAAACAAAGGCAATTAACTGGCATGTCTGCTAGCTTGTTTGCTGAGAGCTTTATTCAACTGACAGTATATATCTACAGATCGTCTTTGTTGTTTTTTGTATACAAACCAGTCAGGATTGTTTGATTGATCAGTTGTTTACTGCTTAATGATTTATAGGCTCTTTAAAGCCAAAACATACTTTGGATTGTAAGAATAATTCTTTTTCTTCAAGTGAATATTACATTAACAATTCCTTGAGAATAATAATTTCTCAAGATGCAAGTCCTACTATTTAACCCATAGCTGGTAGGGAGAAGAAATAGATACATACCTCCCCAAGGGTATCTACACATAAGTCAATGGAACAAACTTGATGGGAATTCAAACTCAGCTCACCGATTTCTCATTCCAAACCACTATTCATTACACCCACTCACATCCCACCAGTCAGGAGGGGTAAGATAGAATTTCTTCTTTTTTTTGTCTTTGTTCTCTTATCTTCAAGACTTGCTCTTTGATTGGAAATGCCAGCCTAACAATAATGCATGGAAGATGTCAAATAAACTAATGTCAAATTGTTCAACATGAATTTGGTAGTAGAGGAAAACTTTTGAAAAAGAGAAGCTGGAGGCATTAAACGTTCATTGCTTGTTTACTGTCTAAAAGAAAACCAGAGCATTTGGCTATGCGCAGAATAAATGGAGAAAAAAAAAAACAACGAAACAAGATAAATACTAAGTGAAATAAGATAATGTTGGCACAAGGTAATGTTACATGTTTGGGGAGAAACAAACTCACTATAAATGGCTTTTAAGATTAGCACAAACCACTTCTCTCTGCAATGAGCAAACAAAATGAGACATGACAATGAATTTATTCATTTAGATATAGTCATATGATTTTGTTTTTTATATCATGTCCATTAAGGATGTACAGAACCATGACTCTCCTCAGATTCCTTTTCTTTATTATCTGTCAACTGCTATGACTTCTTGGGAAAGATACTGTGGTGGTTTTTCCATGGTTTTGAATTCAGTTTTCTTTCTCAGACTGAATGCTATCCAAGGCTAGAGAGCCCAGTTTACCCTGCTATTTGATCCATAGCTGAGAGGAAGAGAAATAGATTCATGTGTTTTTCAAGGGTATAAGTTCAAAAGTGAATAGACTAGGCTGGAATTTGAACCTTGGTTCACCGATTCCCCTTTCGGCGCTGATCACCATTTCAATATTCCTAATCTAAATAAACAGCAAATTCTGTTTGTTCATATGTCTGCAACCCACTCTAACTCAGGCCACACATTCTCTACATAGACATATCATACATTTTTGGAATCAGGATGATCCCGGAATTGAAAATCTACCCTTCATCTGATGCTTGAACATCCAGCATTGGATTTGTGTCTGGATGAGGAGGAATCAGTTAAAATTTCAAATTTTAAAATAACTAAAAAAAAAATTAATGATCTTAAAAGTTTTAAATTTTTATCAAGTTTAAACTAACATAAAAATTTTGGGAATTTAAAATTTTTTGTTTTAAATTCAGTTTAAAATATCACCAAAACTTTGTGAATTGAGAAAATCAATTTTACTTCTTCAAAATGACGATGAATCAAAGTTGACATGAGGTTTTGAAGTTGACATGAGGTTTTGAAGTTCTGCAGAGTTTGTGATTTGAAGAAGTCAATTTTCGGCCTGAATGGAGTTTCAACCCAAATTGATCTTTTGACCAGAATTAGATTTATAGCCTGAATCAGAGTTAAAGTGAGGTTTTCAAATTTCATGGAGTGAATTGAGAAAGTTAAAGTTATTTCTTCAACATTATCATTGCTGTTTTCTAAGCTGAACCAGAGGTCCCTTTAGTTTTAGGCTGGAGGTCCAATTAGCCTTTCCCAGGAGCTAGCTTAAAAGTCCACACGGAGTGCGACTTTTTAGCTAGTATATCATAAAGCAGAATTTTTCAAAATTTCATATTTAGTTTTGAGTACAGGAAAAACCTCTTTTATGATAATCTATTAAATCCCTTACTAACGCAAGTCAAACATAATTTTGATTACAGAAAAGCCATATTAGTAAAAAATATATATATATAAATAAATAAATACTATTACAAGAAAATTCCCTTAAGCACACTATTAACAAACAAGCAATAAACACCTGTCAAATGCACTTTTTCATATCACCAATATTCGTAAAACCTATAATTAAAGACTTTGTAAATGATATAACCTAGTATTATGCATTCATTTCTAATATTTGTCATGTAATTAAGATAAACTAATATACACAATATTTAATACATAAATTGCACTAATATTTCAGGAATTAAACACACACAGATGGCATGAGGTAAACATGATACTCACAACAAATTATGATACAAATGGTTGTTGACTTGCTAAATGAGTATGACCATCACTGACAAGTTTGATCAATGCTTTTGATTCTCATGAAAATGACAATGGCTCTTGCAGCCTGCAATGCTTATTGCATATGTGGCAAACTAAGTTTTTTTGTGTAGGGCCTGGCCTGTTTTGTAACATCTGTTCAGCTTACACACGAGTTTTCACATATGATACATATATGCATAAATACATATTAACACTTTGAGAGGAACACATGATGTCTACACAAAAATGTAAACAAAACAATATAGAATTTAAAAATCAAAACAACTCTGCAATATTCCCCTTGGAAAAAACGATATATAATTTTTTTAAATTTCTATCAGAACAATTTTATGAAAATTTATGATAAAGTAGAAAAATTTTTTTCATGTGTCACATTTTGTCCTTTAAAACTTTTTCAGACTAAATTGACATTTACGTTGGTGTGATTACATATGTGCATAAAGGAGTGTAAACGCTGAAATTTTTAATTTAATTTTCTCTTTTTTAAATATTATTATTATTCCTCTTTCAAAGAATTTCTGATGCAGCCAAGTAAATAGCAAAACATGTTACATTTATAAAGATTTTCCTACTAGCTTTTTTTTTATTTAATCATTCCTATCTACAGTGTAACCCGGATATAAGAGAAACCCGGATATAAGAGATTTCTCTGGTCCCAAATTAGAGCCTGTGTTAATGTATATATAATAGACCAAACCCGGATATAAGAGAAACCCGGGTATAAGAGAAACCCGGATATAAGAGACTACTTCTCCGGTTCTGGCAACTCTCTTATATCCGGGTTACACTGTATATAAAAGGAAATGATGATGCCAAGGTGAATTAGTTCCTAACCCTATTCCTCACCATGTAAAATGTTCTCAGTGGAGTATGCTACCACCACAAAGACAACATGTTTCCAGGTTATTAAAGAAAAGTCTCATAAAGTTAAAATCATGTGATAGCCATTTAATATATAGAATGTATGCATATCAGTATTTTGAATACATGTGTAAGTGGATTAAGTTTGTAAAAAAAGTATATGTAAAAATGTATATCTACTTGTGATATAAAATCTAAGAAAGAAAAAAAAAAAAGAGTTCAAACATCAAGTACATCAGGATGAAATGGCAAAACATTGATAACCAAAGAGATGTCAACAAATATTAGGCCATATTTAGGACCAGAAATAATCAAAAGAGGCATTAAAATAAAGAGGTTATGGATCAGAAAATCAAACTGATTGCCAATATTAAATATTGACATAAATAAACTTAAATTATTCATAAAATGTAATCTTCCAAATATAACATTTCTTTTGAGAGTTATTTTGTTATATACAATGCATAATACAACTCTTTGTTTTCTATTGCCAAATACCTAGTCATTGTTTTCTATTTCTAGACACCTAGTCACTGTTTTCTATTGTCAAATACCTAGTTGCTGTTATCTACTGCCAAATACCTAGTTGCTGTTATCTACTGCTAGATACCTAGTTACTGATTCCTATTGTCAAATACCTAGTTGCTGTTATCTATTGCCAAATACCCAGTCATTGTTTTCTATTGCTAGATACCTAGTCACTGATTCCTATTGCCAAATACCTAGTTGCTGTTTTCTATTGTCAAATACCTAGTTGCTGTTTTCTACTGCCAAATACCTAGTTGCTGTTTTCTACTGCCAAATACCTAGTTGCTGTTTTCTACTGCCAAATACCTAGTTACTGATTCCTATTGTCAAATACCTAGTTGCTGTTATCTATTGCCAAATACCCAGTCATTGTTTTCTATTGCTAGATACCTAGTCACTGATTCCTATTGCCAAATACCTAGTTGCTGTTTTCTATTACTAAATACCTGGTCATTGCTAAGCATCAATTTTCTCTTTCCTCATTATGTTCCTCAAAACTTCAACTATCTCTTTCTGATTCTAAGTATAAGTAACCTTTTTGGTTGCTTCCTTGCTACTCATGTGTTGAATCCATGGGATTCTCAGAATCCTCCTGTAGAACCATATTTCTAGTGTCTTATGTCTTTTCTTCATCTGTGAGGAGATTGTCCAACATTCACTACCATATAAGAGGACTGATATTACATAACAGTTCAGTATTCTTTTCTTTGTTTCTAATGAAATTTTAATGTTTCCTAATACTTTTCTTAGATTTTTGAAGGCATCTTTGGCTATTCCAATGCTCCTTTGAATTTCTGTGTCACATATTCCATCCTCTGTTAAAAAAAACTTCCTAAATATTTGAATTTTTGTACTTGCTTGATTCTGGTGTCTCCAATTTGTAATTCACATGTTGGGCCGTCCCTTTTGCTGACAAGCATACATTCTTTTTACATTTGATGTTTAGTCTTTTCTTCTCACTTTCCTCTAGTACCTTCTGTAAGAGTTCTTATAGTTTTCTTTTTGTTTCTACTATCAACACTGTGTCATTTGCATATCTTATGTTGTTAAGATTTTGACTGCCAATAATAAATCCTGGTGGGACTTCTAATTCTAAAGTATTTTAATAGTATAGCACTAACAAAAATCTTCCTACAATGTGCTATGTTCGTTGTGACAAACAAATATATCCACCAGCAGAAATTTGATCTTAAGATAGATTTTCCCATGCACGTTCTCTTATGACATGAATAAAAAAAATTTCGATATTTTTAACCATAACTTTCATAATATAAAGGTGTGTAAAGATGTATAATCAATGAAATGTTATTTTATATTAAACTACTATCCTTCCTTAAATCTTACACATGATTACATCCATTTAACTGGTTAACTGTCACTCTCATAAAAATTACTGAGCTGAACATGATACAGGTTCGGAGATCTTCTTCCTAACGAGAAATACCTATGTTTCGGGAGTGACTCTTTTTTTTCTCTCCTCAGCATAAGAATAAGCCCACACCTTGATAAACAGGCAAGAAGTCAATGAGAAGACAGAAAAATCAAAGATGTTGATGTATATCTGCTACAACCATTTTATAATCTTCCTCAATTAGACACCTCATTTCAGTTTTTACCTACCCAGCAGTATAATTGGTCTATTCTCAAAACATAACACAAGCAATTTGGCTTTCATCCTGAACAACCAATAAAAACAAAGGATTTTAAAGACAGTATAGTTAATGTCCGGGAGTTCAAGATTAACATGATAAACACATTTCTACTTGGATTGGATTCAAGTAGGAATGTGTTTATCATGTTAATGAATACAGAATATGGACACTATTTCTGGTGCCTAGAAAGATGCTATTTTTCTATTACATAAACAAAACTATCCCTTGTTTCATATTATAAACTATCCATTATATATTATGCATTCTTATCAGTCTATGCACAAGGCTATAGTATCTAGTAATGGCAGTCCAAACGCTGAACTTAGATATTTGTGAATTTACCAAAAGATTCCTCCATGCAAAGTTCTATGTTTCTTAATTCACTGCATTTTCCTTTTAACATATCTTTGTCTCAACCATGCTTAAGTGGAATTATAACACTGCACATGAGATACAAAAACATAATAGAAACCTATTATAAAAAAAATAGAAATTTTATTTAAAAATTTAAAAGAAAAAGTAGCTCTAAAAATATAACATATTTGATATTAGGCTGATATATTAGCCTATATATATTTGATATTAGGCTGATATATTAGCCTATATAAGACCCTATTCCCATTTCAGTAGGGAATATTACGAAGGTTTTCAATCTATTTTAGTGTATCCATCAATTTGCATAGAAAACATAGCTGTTAAAGTTGATGGTGTTTGTTAATCAATATCTTAAACAGAAAGAAAGCCAATTTCATTTTGTTCATATTTCAAATAGCAAAATATTCACAAAATTAGCCTTCTTATGTTTATATAATTTTGATTTCAGACAATTTATTTCAAAGTTTCTTACATTTTTAATGCCAAATGTACTAACCATTTTTGGTATTGTTTCCCTTTTCTTTTTTTTTTGTAAGAAAATATTGTAAATTTTTGTAAGAAAATACAGGTTCAAAATTGAGAGTGGATACTTTCAAATGAGCAAAAGTTATAAGAAAATGACAATTAACTCAGGGTTGAGAAAATTTTTAAAAAAAAGAAAAAACTGCTAGACACTCCAGTCTGTCACAGATTCAAGGCCTTACATAAGGTAAAAATTAAAAAGATGTTTACAAGCAGAAACAAGGATTGGCAGCAAGGTTTCATCATTTTACAGTTGAAATGGCTAGGTGTAACCATAAGTTTTATGTCAACATACAATAACCTTTTAACTATTTAAGAAGACCAATGGATTTATAACCTTGCTTGGAGTGAAATGATCTAAAAAAAAATTCTACTGCACTTCTTGCTTGTCTAATTCTCTTCTGGCTTCTTACTTTCCAGTCAACTTTGAAAAATTTAAATGGAATGTCAATCATTATCTTCTGTCTTAATCTCTGTTCTTTTATTGTTCTCTCTCCTTAATGTTTTCCTTTTTCCCCTTGCATCTTAGTGGCTTTATTGTTTGCTTGGGATGAAATGATTAAAAAAAAAAAAGAAAGATGATTATTCAGGAATTTATGTGGTCTACACTGTAATTCATTAAATAGATGAAGACATTTAACCACATTTCATAAAAAAAAATATATGCATCTGATACTTGTAGGCACAGGTAAACAAATTTTATAATTAATCTACAAAATCTTTAAACTAGTATCCTAACCTTTGTTGAAAATTGTATGATCAGCTCTTTTCCACAAATGCAGCATCACAAGCCGCCTATTGCAACTCTAATCATATCTTTTATAACCTTTTCGTTCAAGAAATTGAATCAAACAAGAAAAGAAACTATCCAGGAAATGTTATAACAGACAGCTGAAAATGTGAATCAGAAATCTGAAAATGTATTGGAAGGGTTTAATATACTTTCCAAAAACTAAAAGTATTAAAAGACAGTAAACTTTCATAAGAAACAAAACAGAGTTCCCAACTGCTAGGGAATATAATTCCTAGAGTGTTAGAATTGAATTTTATTGACTTATAAAACAAAGTCAAACCCATATTGCTATCATAAGTATTATTGATATAATATTGATTTATTATAATATTAAAATCAGATTAAATAATCAATATTAAGTTTTTAACTTTTTTAAAAGATGCATTCCAAAAGCTAAAAGTACAAAAACCGGAAATTTTATTAGAAACAAATAAAAGTGTGCTATGTGATATCAATCCTCTTGTATGGCAATGAATGCTGGACAATTTCCTCAAAGATAAAGAGAAAACTTGAGGCAACAGAAATATGCTTCTACAGAAAGAGGCCGAGAATACTCACATGTTCTGTTCATGGCAATGAGAAAGTTTTAGGGGAAATGGAAACAAAAAGAACACTTGGGCTTAACCTCAGAAGAAGATTTCTGGGACATGTAATGAGGAAAGAGGGCTTGGAGAATTTGAAACTTAAAGGACATATTGAAGGCAAGAGGGAAGGGGGGAAACAGCAAGTAACCTACTTAATGAACTTTTGTAAACGGATGGCAGAACAAGGACAGGAAAGGATATTAAGTGAGCAAATACTGATACAAAGGATAGGAAATTGTGGAGAGTCATGATCGACTACATCCTGAAGGGACATAGCACACAGAAGAAAAGAAGAAAGGTCAAATTTTCTTAGTAACTTATTTATTTACTTTTTTCCCAAAAGTAAATAAGAATGAGAAATACTTTAAGATTATCATGTAAACTGGGCTTGGTTGAGATTAGTAAAAGCATTTTATAATATGAGAGAAAAAAAATAAAATGATGAGAGTCCCCTAGCTTAGCATTTCCAATTATTGAGTTGTCATGGTGAAGGTTATAGTCATAGGGCCATATCAAAAGTTTGCATAGTTAGTTTGTTTTTTTAGAGAGCCAGGCATTGTTATTTATACACACACCATCCAAGGTTTCTGAGCTGATGCCCCAAAAAAAAAAAAAAAAAAAAAAAAAAAAAAAAGGGTAAAATGTATGAATGGAAACAGCAGAAATTTGTTTGGTCCCTACCTCAAAGAATTTGAATGAAATGGAAATGAAAAAATCACATTTCTCAGGGTGGTGGAAACCCATTCCAGAAAATGCTTCTTAAATGTTAACAATGTCCTTTGTTAACATTTTATAAAATTGTTTTATTAAATCAATCTTTTGCTTCTTTTCTGTGAATTTGGAAAGCTAAACTTAGAGATCACCCAATAATCTAAATCAAATTTAAAGAAATTTTTTCAAGTTCGCAAATTTTTAAAAAGATCAAAGATTCTTCCTATGTTAAAGATGAATATAAACTGAGAGGATTTCAAGATAAGAGGCACTTTCTCTAAGCTACTGAAAATATTATACAAAAACACATTTCTACATGTGAACTTGCCTTTGCTTTTCTTAGTCTATCAAGTACATATTCCATTTCCTCTGCATTTCAAAGGTAAGAAGAGAGTTCCACTCAGACAGCTTTTTCTTAAGCTTTCAAGTCAAAAATCAATTGTTATCCTCCTTTCTTATCCTCAGAATCTATTTCCTATCACATCACACACCTTATTCATCATGACCATTTTAACAGTAATCCCCAACCTTCAGTGGCTTTCGAGTCTCGTATTTGCTTGAATTCTAGTATATATATATATATATATAGTAATACTAATATACTAATTCTAGTGTATATATATATATATATATATATATATATATATATATATATATAAAATATGATAAAGTTACTTAATTGTAAATATCAATTTTTGATGTCATTTCCCAGAGTTCAAAGTTTTGGAGAATTGTCCATTCTTCAAACAACAGTTCCCTTGAAGAATGAACAATTCCAGGGAACTTCAAAAATTGATATTTACAGTTATGTCACTTTATCATATATGACAATAATATATATATATATATATATATATATATATATATATATATATATATAATCATTCACAGACAGTACTGTTTCGCTGTATCACAGCTCCTCAGTGCGACTAGACATCCGAATGCCTCAAGCCAGAATTTAAACACAACTGATTTGGTGTCAGCCAGAGCTATCTTCACTCGGTAGAGTTACACAACTAAATCTAGCGTATTGTTTTTACAAATGTAAATAAATGTCAATCAGCCAAAGTGCTCCATTCATTTTACTGAAGAGCTTTATATATATATATATATATATAAAGTGATTTATCTCATTGACCACTTGAATTTTTCTTGATTCCTTGATTATTATATCTCTCATTATCTACTGAACACTCTTTGGAAGCTGGAATATGTTAAATTCTCAGGATTTGGAATTTTTTTTTGTTTTTGTTATTGTAATAATAATAATAATGATGATGATAAATAATCTCTAAATGTAAAGAGAATGAAATGATTATAAATTCAAATGTTCATAATATTAATTTAAAAGAGTATAATACAAAAGTTGACCAATAATTATTTATTAGAGTTTATTACATTTGAAAGTTTTAAGTTTCGACTACATGCAATTTCGTTTCAATGCCAAATTCAGACATCTCATCAAAGATATGGGCAGAAACCTTTCTTTTAAACATCTTTCATTAAATGTGACAGACAAGGAAAATTTTATTCATTTTTTTTTTTTAGTTTTTAGAGCAATCTTACATTTTCCCATTTGATGGGAATAAAGAAGTAGCAAAATTGTCTATTTTTACACTCCCTTATTCCCACTAAATGGAAAAATGTAAGAATACTGGAAAAACTAAAAAAAAATTGTCTGGCATATTTAATGAAAGATTTTATATATATATATATATATATATATATATATATATATATATATATATATATATATATATGAAGATTGCCACGTCTTACTCAGATAAGAGCTGCCCCCTCACATTATTTGTGATGGTTTCTGTATCCTTTCAGCATCCATGACTTCTAAGGTGATTCTTGAGATCAGTATTAAATTTTATGGATATCAGGTATACCTGACAGATAAACTCTGTATCCTTGATTAGGTTGATTGAATCTGAATACCCTTCAACTCTCCTGTATATTACCATATGCCTCTTCAGTCCAGATGATGATCTGTAAACCTTGTTGTAAACAACACAGCTATTGTCAGCAGGACAATAAGGCAGGTTGGTTTGCTTCTGGTTGTTATGATAACCTTTCAAATGGTTTATATAACCTGCCCTCAACAATAGCACACTCTCACACAAACACCACATCCCCAAGACTGCATATTAGTTGGAAAATCAGAAGTGCCTCTTTGGAGATTACGCTTGATCTGAGCATTCATCATCAAAGGTGCTGTATCCTTCCTTAATAAAGTGCCTCCATTCTACGATTTAAAGTCAATTTCTCAGTATATAAACATGCATGCATACAGAAACAAAACTGCCCAATTTCTTGCCTGATCAAGCAGTCAGTTATATTGCTACTTGTATAAGATGTTAACAAAAGGAAATATATAATCAGGATATCACTTGTTTCTGATTTTCTTCCTCTTTTTTTTTTTTAATTTAAAATTGTTGAAGAGTTACTTCCTTTTCTGACAAGTAGAAAACTTGACCATTTGAAAAAAAAGCACTTACAGCAAGTACACAACTTTTATGTTAGCAAATCAATCATACTGAAAAAAAAAACCTCACATCAACTCTTCAGAGAACCTCATTTTATATAGAAAGGTTCTGGTTCTCAGTGTTAAGTTGGTGAAGCTCATTAATAGAAAAATCAAAACAAAAATCAAAAGGTTCAAAGTTTAAGTCAGTTTCTCAGCCAGTGTGGAATCCCTCCACTGGAAACATTTGTCATCCATTTACCAAGCAACAAGTACTTCTCTTGGTTCTTCTGGTCAAATAATTTTTCAAGAAAATTGGCGTAGGTTCACCTATCACTCCACCCAAGTTTTTTGAACAAGAGTAGAGGTTTATCCCTTGTTCCCTGTTTAAGATTGGGTTTCAGGTTCCTTCTAAAGTTTACCTCAGCTCTATACTCTTAACACTTGTCTTTTCCTATGCTAATACAACTCCAAACAGTAACCCTCTACCTTGAGTGGATCTTGGAACTTGGAACTTGTATTGGGTGAACATTAGTAAAAAAAAAGAAAAAAGAAAAAAAAAAAAGAAGGCCAGTAGCTGTTATCATTCTTTGCAATATTGATGGGAGGGTTTCCTAACCTTTTATTTGGAATAGGTGTGGAACTTTAACATCTTGATTATGTCATTATTTTCTCTTCAAGTTACATGTGCTATCCATTTTAGTTGTTGCTGCTGTTGAAAGTTCTCAAGTGATATGGTCTTTGTTATCTGGTACGGTTTTTTGTTTGTGATTTTGTAACACCAGCCCACCCTGTTCAGAGAAGAATGGACTTCAAGATCAAGAGGCTTCGTTTGCTCAAAGCCATTTTTAAACATTGATCAATTTTTAACTCTTTCAAGGAAAAAGAAACAATACCTTTACCAGCTGAGCTACAATATTGGATTCAAGAGAAGGATGACTATTTATTATTTAAAATATCACATTCAGAAGCTAAGAAAATAATAAGATGCAAGACTAATAATTTACTTATCTTAAATGACCTTGTGTGCAGAATAAGATATAATGGTACTTTTTTTGTTAACTTTACACAGAGCTAAAAGATATCCAGTTCCTGCCACAAGGTTAAAAGAACTAATAAGACCACCATACACTGACCTCTTCTTACATGGTCTTTTTTTTTCTTTTTAGGCCAAATGAAAGAGTTGTTTGGCAACATTCTCAATATTAACAAGAACAGGTGTAAGCTCTAAATCTGAAGATGTCACACCTGAAAGAGACAATTAAGCTGTCACACTGCAGAAATAGTCAATGAGAAAAACATTTAACTTAGAGACACATTACCGTTTCACTTAGTAAACGTTATTCACAAGGTTTTACTGTTTTTGATTAACAAATTACTTTCATATAATTATCGCATACTTTCCCTGTGACTGATAAGTCAGGGGTAGAAGTGGAGTCAACTTTTATTTATTTATTATTTTTTTTACCAAGTTTGAAGACAACAAAACTGCTGTTCTACAGAAGGATGCTGAGATTACCATGGATGGAGCATGTAAGCAACGAAGAAGCTTTAAGGAAAATGCAAACAAAAAGAACACTTAGACTCAGAAAGAGACAGTTGAAGGTTCTTGGACACAATATGGATAGAAGGCTTGGAGAATTTGACACTTACAGGATATATCAAAGGCATAAAGGAACAGGTGAGACAGTAGGTCACCTATACAAATAGCTTATATGAATGGATGGAAGGAAAGGAAATGGGAAGGATGGTAAAAAGATAAATGTTACTAAGTGCTACTAAGGATAGGAAGTTGTATGTGGCACAAAGAAGAAGCAGAAGAAAGCAAAAGGAATGGAACGAGTAACAGAATTGTGTGTGGCTAAATACTGTTAACATTTGTCTCTTCACAGATTTTTGTCACATTTTAATATCATTTGCTTCTTTCTAATCTGTCATAGAATGTTATTTGAAGTATACATTTTTATGTCTTCTCATTTTATGCTTTAATCACATCATAAAAACCATCAGATGTCAGATTGTGCAATCCTCTTCCTATATTGGCAGAGTACAAATGATATGCAGATGCATTATATTCTTTTCTTTTTGCTTTCACAAAGGCATTAACTTCTCTCACTCACTCTCTCCTTCTCTCTCCTTCTCTCTCTCACTCTCTCCTTCTCTCTCTCACTCTCTCTCTCCTTCTCTCACTCACTCTCTCCCTCCTTCTCTCCTTCTCTCACTCACTCTCTCCTTCTCTCTCTCCTTCTCTCACTCACTCTCTCCTTCTCTCACTCACTCTCTCCTTCTCTCACTCACTCTCTCCTTCTCTCACTCACTCTCTCCTTCTCTCACTCACTCTCTCCTTCTCTCACTCACTCTCTCCTTCTCTCACTCACTCTCTCCTTCTCTCACTCACTCTCTCCTTCTCTCTCTCATCTGCACCACCACAAATACCTCTAGCCATTAGCTCATATTTGAAAATTGTCAGCTCCAGTTTTTATTGGTAAAACTTTTTTTTTTTTTTTTTTTTTTTTTAAAATATGCTGCCTTCAAAATTGTTATTCTTAAGAGATTAGCTAATCCATATACAGTAACACTTTTGGGCACTTCAATATGGTGCAATGATTAAAAGGCATGAACTTAAATAAATAGATAGCAGAACAGATGAAATGAAAAGACAAAATTTAATAAGAGCTACAAAGGTCAGGAAATTGTGGAGAGCCATGATCACCTACATCCTGAGGGGACACAGCACATAAAGAAAAAGAAGTGAGTTTGATCTTCACTGGATGCCCCTTACATATGGTCTTGTGCCACAACTAAGATATGCTTAGTAAATCACCATATACAGTAGCACTCACATTGCTAAAAAGCAGATTTTATTGATTACCCCAAAAATATTTCAACCTTAATACCAAAAAAAAAAAAATAAATAATGACTGCTAGAAAAAATCTGCAGCCACTCCACAATTTAAGAACTTATCTGTTTAACAAACTTCCTCATCTATGAAACTTGAAATCTCAAAAAAAAACAAAAAAAAAAAATCAACCATTTGGTATTGTATTTTTGCTTTCTCTGAAATAAATCAAAATAAATAAAATGAATAAAGTGAAAAATAAATAAAAATTTACAATCATTGTATTTACAATAAGGTACAGGGTATTGAACTGATTTTGAAATTATGTTCACTACCATTTTGAATAAACATTTAAAAATAATTATTTACACTATTGTCCTCATCTTTGTTGTTTTTATCATGATTCGGCTGTTGTGCCCTCCGACCTTTCTCAGGTGTATATTGATCTGAGTAACCTACAGGGAATTCCGAGCTGAATCCTTTATTTAATCTATGGGGGTAGACTGTTCTCGTTTCACTGCCCATGTCTAGGGATATCGTCTTATTTTTATTTAGTAGTTCAGTTATTGCTCACCCGTTTCCACACTGCCTGACACAGAGATTGAACTCACAACCACTATGTCACCAAATTCACAGACCATCACTTTTATCCACTAGGCTGTTGTCCTGTAGAAATATTGAATAGTGTAAGAATGATAACTCCTCATCCCAGAAATTCAGACAAAAATTATTTAGAAATATTAGGTTGGTGCAAAAGTAATGTTGTTTTCTCACATGAAGTTGAACATCAAAAAACGACATTATTTTTGCACCAACCTAATAAATTGGAAATGTTACAGATGGTACAAAAGTTACATTAACATGAACTGAAGCTGATTAGTTCAAAGCCTATTACACACAGTATGCCTAAAATAAAGGTCAGATACAACTTCTCATTTAGTAATCAGGTTGTTGAAACAGAACCTGGTCGTTAAGAAAGGAGTGTTTATATATGTTTTTATATCTAAACAATTCAAGAATAAAACATCAACAGAAGTTAAACTCACTAGGCACAAAAAAAAATGATATGATAAACAACTTAAGCCATTGCAGAGGCTCCTGACATCCAGTCAGAACAATTTCATAATGAACAACTGACACTGAAAACAAGTAGAGCAATGATTTCAAAAAGTTATAGATAGCAAATTGGCTTGAATAATTCATGATGAACAGATAATATCAGCAACAAGTCATGAAAGATGCCCTAACAAACTTTATCTGATCAGCAAAACAGTCGGGTCACAATCAACATAAGAAAACCTTTTAAATGCCCACCACCTGATTATATAATTATAAATATTAATGCTTCTGCTAAATAAGCCACAGGGTAGGGACATTTGTAATTTCTGTATAGACATTCCCAGCAATAAGCACAAAAGAGCAAAGACCTAAATACATTTGTGTGTGAATGTGCAGAAAAAGCAAATTAACTAGTCACTTTTCCCCACTAGTGAAAGTGCCAAAAAGTTCTCAGCCCAATCAAGAACAATGACCTTGAGCCAAATGAGACATGTAAGATTTTCTAGATATTCTTTCTTTCCCTACCCACAAAACTAAATACTCTTGGCACATATTTCTTCATGTTTCTTTAAACCTTAAAGAAAGAAAAAAAAAACACTGATGTCTGGTCATTGAATACCGATATGAGGAAGTGGATTGGATAAGAATTTTTCAGCAACCATTTTGGTGTACTTGTGTCTACATGTACACAATGATGAACCAAAACATGACCATCTACCTTTTTTCTTTTAATCATTTCACATCAAGCAAGGGAATAAAGTCACTAAGACTCAAAAAGCTATTGAGTGTTAAAGAATATAAGAAAAAGAAAAACATTATTAAGGAGAAAGAACAATAACAGAACAGGAATTAAGAAGACAGAAGGTAACGATTGACACTGCATTTAAATTTTTATAGATCAAAGTTGACTCAAAAGCAAGAAGCTGGAAAAGAGTTCCACAGGCAAGAAGTACAATAGAAGAAACTGTTAGCATAGAACTTACGGTTACATCATTTCAACTCTAAAATGATAATACCTTCCTGACAATCTAGTACTGTGCTTAAATTCATAAAATCTCGGTACCAAAGAAGAGAGCTCATCAAAACAATGACCACGAAAGTGTTTATAGAAAAGGCACAGGGAAGCTATGGTACAGTGGTGAGAAAGTGACTGAAACCAAGATGCCAGGTCAAGACTGATAACATTGCAGATTCTTTGGATTTTATCAAGAATCTTTAAATATATAGCAGGAGCACCAGACCAGATATTGCAGCAAAATTCAATGCATGGACAAATAGTAAACTTATAAATTGTAAGATAGATTCTGGGGAGAAAAATTGTTTACCACAACAGTGAACTAACTTTCCTAACAGCAGGCCTATGCTTTCCTGGGAGCCTAATAAGACGCTGGCCCTCCATCTATCCACAAAACCAGAAGAACTGTTACCAAATCAACTGTAGACACTATAGGATCACTGTTGGATCTAGTGCCTGGATATTAACATAAATACTTTTAATACTGCAAATTATATGGCAGATGTTCTACAGAATAAACATCTCTCCTTAAGTACTCAATGGGACTAAAATCTGAAGATTTTGCTGGCCAGGACAATACAGGGGATTCTTGTTGTTAAAAACATTTTTGTGCAGTCTGTCAGGGTGCATTGCCCTGCTGAAATATGCAAGTTCTATCATAGAAGACTGTTGCCATGAAGAGGTGTACCTGATCTTCAGTAATGTTGAGGCTGGATGTAAGTGACAAAGTACTTCCTATATAAATGATAGGGTCCAGTGTTTATCAGCAGAACAATGGTCAAACCATCACACAACATTCAACAGCATGTTGTTTTCCCACAACGCATTCTGATGTTCTCACTTTTCAATGATAACTATACCCACATACCAGCCAGCTTATTCAAGAGAAAATAATATACATGGGTCAAAGACACTTTTGGCTATGGCCATTGGTTAGTAGGGGCAGTCAAACTGGCCTCCAGGTATACAGCTTTATATATAACAAGGATCAATATAATATGTTGTTCTTTCTTTGATGTTAATTAAAGTGACTTGCAATTTGTGCCATGATAGCCCGTCTCTCCTGCTGGCTTGTATTTAGCAAAAACGTCTCCATTCTCTTCTCACATCAATGAGTCTTGGCAATACAAAATCTTGTAGGTGGTTGGTGGTTTCTCTGTTCCTGGACTCCTGCCAAAAATTACTTACATAATCATCAGAATACAGACTTCTCTATAAGAACTTTTCCATATATGCATTATAGCATATATGGAAAAATTATATATAATTTCTTATATATCAATAGAACAATTTTAGGGAAATCTATGTTTCATCCTTTACAATTTCATCAGCTTAAAGTGAAGTTTACATTGATGTGACTACGCATGAAGAAGAGGAGATGCTGAGAAATTTAAAATTTAAACTTTTCTTTCTTTTTTTTAAATATATCTTTTAGGTATATTGTCTGGCTGAATTCCTTTAGTTTATTTTGGTTATGTTTCTATCATTTTTATTATTAAATATCCCATACTGCGATAATAGAGGATCTGCCAAGAAAGGTGAAACATTGTAAGAACCTAAACATAAATTTCATTAAAATATCTGACTTCTGTTGAGTTTTTTTTTTTTCTTTAGATTTCTTTTGGGGACTTGGTGTGGCTTTGTAGAAATTGTCCAAATAATCAACTGTTCCAATCACTTTCAGTTAATAGATAAGATAGATAAGATAAGATAGATAAGATAAGATAGATAAGATAAGATAGATAAGATAAGATAGATAAGATAAGATAGATAAGATAAGATAGATAAGATAAGATAGATAAGATAAGATAGATAAGATAAGATAAGATAAGATAAGATAAGATAAGATAAGATAAGATAAGATAAGATAGATAAGATAAGATAGATAAGATAAGATAAGATAGATAAGATAAGATAGATAAGATAAGATAGATAAGATAAGATTGATTAGATAAGATTGATTAGATAAGATTGATTAGATAAGATTGATTAGATAAGATTGATTAGATAAGATTGATTAGATAAGATTGATTAGATAAGATTGATTAGATAAGATTGATTAGATAAGATTGATTAGATAAGATTGATTAGATAAGATAGATTAGATAAGATAAGATAGATAAGATAAGATAGATAGATAGATAGATACATACATATATACACACATATATATTTTGAAGGATTTGGATTGTGCTATTATAAATGATGTTAGTTGCTAAAATGTAGACATATTTTTCATTTCCAAATATGGTCAGTACATTATGGCTGTGTTCATAGTTGGATGTTGTTAAGGTTTGTTTTTCTTATTTTTGCTTTTTATGATAAAGAGCTTCAATTAGATGCTCTTTACCGTTAGAGATGCGTATCTGTATTCTCAACACAGAGACACATGCACACATTGGTTAAAGTCCAAAATGCTAACCTGTCTATGAAAGTACCTTAGAGAAATTTTAAGTTTATTTTTAATCACCTGTGGAAGAGTATATTAATAGGAGTGGTGACAAGTGGAATTCAGATTTTATAATAAAAGTGACTATCATAGAAGTGTTAAGAATTTTTTTAAATTACTTTTGTTTTTGAGTTTTTGTGCATGAGTGTGTGTATATATATATATATATATATATATATATAAAACAAAGATGGTTTATGCCTAACAAAAATGTGTGTAAGCATCTGCATATGTGTATATATATGAAATATGAACAAAGATAGGTAGGTAGATAATGAACAGAGAGAGAGAGAGATAGATAATGAACAGAGAGAGAGAGAGATAGATAATGAACAGAGAGAGAGAGAGATAGATAACGAACAGAGAGAGAGAGAGATAGATAACGAACAGAGAGAGAGAGAGATAGATAACGAACAGAGAGAGAGAGAGATAGATAACGAACAGAGAGAGAGAGAGAGATAGATAACGAACAGAGAGAGAGAGAGATAGATAACGAACAGAGAGAGAGAGAGATAGATAACGAACAGAGAGAGAGAGAGAGATAGATAACAAACAGAGAGAGAGAGAGAGATAGATAACAAACAGAGAGAGAGATAGATAGATAACGAACAGAGAGAGAGATAGATAGATAACGAACAGAGAGAGATAGATAGATAACGAACAGAGAGATAGATAGATAACGAACAGAGAGAGAGATAGATAGATAACGAACAGAGAGAGATAGATAGATAACGAACAGAGAGAGATAGATAGATAACGAACAGAGAGAGATAGATGCATTCTTAATGTGTCACAAACATACACTTGTGTATTTACCTACCCAGGTGAGTAAAATCAAGCCAAGCTTAATAACAAAAAGGGCAACACATGAAAGAAAATAACAAGACAACCACCTGGTATTTCTATTACCACCTCCATCTTTGATGCAAATTAAAATGTTTGGCACCAAAGAAGTAAAACGTAGATAATTTATTCCACAGGTAACAACAAAAGAAAATGCTGCAAGAATTGATAAGGTCAGGGATTGGTGCAAACAACAAAATAAAAAAAAACAAGTTTACTCATGACAAAAAGTTTATAAATAAACCGCTGATTCACCTTCTCTCAAAAGGTAGACAAAAGAAATTCCACAAAATGCAACCAAGCTTTATCAAGAAAGTCAGCTTGAACTCAATCAAGAGGCCCAGATGGTGTGTTTTCTTTTCCTTCTGCTTTTATTCTTTGTATTTGCCTACAAAAACTAAAAACACATTACCCCAAAGACAAGATGATGCAGAAAGTTTCTACTCATGTGGTCCCAAAGAGAAAAGAAAAGCTTTGAAAGAAAATATACTTTATATAATTTAAAATGTGTTAGCGCAACCGAGTTCTTATTCTACTAGTAAACAACCTTGGTTATTTTTATCCACGCATATTGAAACAAAGCTTCAGTATTGATCCTAAGGCATAACTCTATTGATAATTTTCAATGTCTGTTAAAACATTATATACACATACAAAGCAGAAGTGAATTAGACAAAACTTAACAGATATATGTAACATGACCCTGAAAATGCCACAGGCTACAGAACGTGTAGTGTAAATGGAATCTTTACTCACTTCCATTTTAAAGGTTTATTTTCATGAAAATTTTGTAAAACTTCCAGTAAGAATGGAAAGATTCAGTCAAAGCAACTAAAACTGCATAGGAAAAATATTTACATTGTTTGAACTATTGTCCTCATCTTTGTTGTCGTATTCAAAACATTGCGGCGTTGTAAACTCTGGCCTTTTTCAGGTGATATACATTGGAATTTCAAACCAAACCTTTTATTTCGTCCACCGGGGAAGATTGTTCTAGTTCCACATGCCATGCCGTTTCCAGATATCTCAGTTAAAGTTATTTCCCTTTAGTAACTCAATGAAAAAATCAGTTCAGTTCAAAATTCCAACATATATCATCTGAAAAAAGGCCAGAGCATACAACAGCCGAATATCGTGAATATGACAATACAGATGAGGACAATAGTGTAAATAATGACACTGTGCCATGTGTCAAGGACACATGGCACAGTGGATAAAGGCGTTGGTTAGATCCAGTGACAGACCCAAAGAGTGTGAGTTCAATACCCGGTTCAGGCAGTGGAGAACTTTCAGAGGGAAAATTACCAGGAGATAACTGATAACTGACATCCATCAAACATGGCTCGTGGAACTAGAACAGTCTACCCCAGTGATCGAAATAAAGGGTTTGGTTCGAAATTCCAACCACCCGAAGAAGGCCGGAGCGTACAACGGCCGAAACGTTGTGACAAATATGGCGACAAAGATGAGGACAATAGTCCGACTAATGTAAATACAGTGTAAATACGTCATTTCAGATATATAGACAGATAGGAAAAATATATTTTCATAATTTTCTGGCTTCAGATTTATGCAGCCTCCATGAGTTACCTTATTTACATTGTCAATAAAGGATAATTGCATAACAAAATGGAACAAAAAAATCCTGTGGCACATTTCATCCTCTAAAGGGACTTCTTCAGACTAAATGTAAATGTTTTTATTGATGGCATCATATAAATGTAGTGGGGGAGGGAATGAAATACAAACATTGGTTATAATTATACATAAGGAATTCTGAAAATGCAGGGATGCTTAAATTTATTTTGTCATTCAATTACCCACCATTAATTTGATATAAAGAGTTTATATATTATATTCTCCCATTGTTGATAAGATAACTACTACTGCTACTGACAAAACCTAATCTTACAATGATTTTTTTTTTCAAGCAAATGGTAGGCCAGCTGATTAAACACTCACCTGTTTAATTCTATAATGGAGATTTGAACCCTCACTGGATTTCCACTCAAAACAAAAAAGAGGTGGTTCATCATCATCAGAGGCGTTTCAACTTGAAAACACACTGCAAATGCACTTATGTACAATATTGTTTGCTTGTTTTCAAGTACACCTATTTTCTCAGGACCATTTGGGTTTCTTTAGCACCCACAGAGTGAATTTGTGGTTTATACGCAACTATGTTGAGCGAACCTTAGTTACAGTTCAAGTATGTGCGATACCAGAGACATATACAGTCTTTAATTCAGAATTGTCCTGTTCCTTATTGATGTTTTTATTATATATATATATATACAGTGTAACCCAGATATAAGAGAGTTGTCGGGACCGGAGAAGAGGTCTCTTATATCCGGGTTTGGTCTATTATATATACATTAACACAGGCTCTAATTTGGAACCAGAGAAAATCTCTCTTATATCCGGGTTACACTGTCTATATATATATATATATAGGTTGATGGGAAATATAAACAAACATAAAGTGGAAATGCTGAAGATGTAGGGGAGCTAAATTTTAAAATCTGATGTCAAAAAGCACAGCTCATTTGGTTTTTATTATTGACAAATTTTAAAATTTCTGGCATTCAATTTATCTAAAATCAAATGCCAGAAATTTTAAAATTTATCTAAAATCAAATGCCAGAAATTTTAAAATTTATCATCACTACATTTTCAGTGTTTCCTCTTTGTGCATAATTATAAACTGCATTCATGCTTATATTTCCCCTTTCCCCAATATATAAATAACTCCATCAATACAAACATTACTTTAGTCTGATGAAGTCCTTTTAGAGAATGAAACATGTTTTTTTTTCCCATTTTGTTATATGTAGCAACATTACATTGTTCTGATATATATAAATTTATATTTCATCATATTCTCCTATAATCATAGTTGTAACCTTTAGCTATTTTATAATCCCCGGCAAGAATAGACAATTGACATGTAAAAGCCAGTTGTAGTGTATAATGCACGTCCCTGCCTACCTTATTTTGAAGAAGAATTTTGATAAAAACAACAATGATGAGGAAACTCTTTTTACCTTCTATCAGCATGGCTGATGCTAACCTCCAGGAGAGTTACTCATTGCGCCTTCTTGGACTAATGTTTTCTGCTGACATGAAGTAAAAGGATTATATTGAATCAACTGCTAAGTCTGCAGCTAGGAAAGTTGGTTCAATGCATTGTGCTAGACAATTTTTTTTTTTGCCAGAATCTATCTTAAATATTTATAAGTCTACCATTTGCCCTTGCTTTGAATATTGCTACCACATCTGGACTGGTGCTCCTGCTATATATATTCTAGATAAAATCCAAAGAAGAATCTGCAATGTTATTGGTCCTGACCTGGCATCTCGGCTTCAGTCACTTTCCCACCACTGTAACATAGCTTTCCTGTACTTTTCTATAAATACTTTCATGGTAATTGTTCTGATGAACTTTCCTCTATGATCCCTAGATTTTATGAATTTCATCACAGTACTAGATTGGCAACTAGGTCTCATCATTTTAGAGTTGAAATGGCTAGATGTAACCATAAGTTCTATGCTAACAGTTTCTTCTATTTCACTTCTTGCTTGTGAAAATCTCTTCCAGCTTCTTGCTTTCCAGTCAACTTTGATCTTCAAAAATCTAAATGCAATGTTAATTATCTTCCGTCTTCTTAATACTTGTTCTTTTATTGTCCTCCCTTCTTAATAGCGTTTTTTTTTTTTTCATATTCTCTAACACTCAGTAATCCCTTGCATCTTAGTGGCTTTATTGCCTTGCTTGGTAAAATGATTTAAAAAAAAAAAAAAAACTGATTTGTATGAACTGATGGATTATGAAACATTGATTCAATAAGACCATACTTTATTTCAAAGAATTTCTTTTTCCTTGGAGTCCCACCAAACTTTGTGTATCATGATGCCTTGCCAAGGTAAGATGCTCTTTTATTATTACTATTATTATTATTCACTGGAAGCCAAATATAAAAAAGAAATCTTAGAAAGCTCATCTTTCAATGTTAATGAACTATAAGTTTTTCACTGTAGAGAAGGTTAAAGTAGCTGCAAGTTTGTTTTTTTTTAACAGTTACTAATTGGAGGATGATCAAATTTCAAATCTAAATTGCTTGTCCATGCATTTATTAGAAAATATATTCGGTTTCAATACAGGAGTCATAAAAATGAGTTCAAAGTGCATTTCACCTTATACTCTTTTCCTGTTATCCAGTTGTTGTTGCCAGACAGAAAAAGTAATTACCCCCCCACACTCTCCCTTGATACAGATATCCATTTCAGTTTCATTTAAATTGTGTATGTACATTTGCATGTGTTGTCAATATGCATATTTTAATTCAATGACCAACCTATAAATATTCCTACAAAATATCAAAAATATTTATTTTTTTACCAAATAATTTCTGAAAACTTCAATAAAATTCTATAATGATCTGATTTTATTAGGTTTAAAACATTTTTCTTTTGTATCCAACTTTCTAATTTTAATGCTCAGCCTAGGTTAGGACTTGGGGAATGTATTATTCCAATATCTTATTTCAAACCCAGTCAAATTGTGTGTGTGTGTGTGTGTGTGTTAAAGGGCACAAACACCTGTAAGTCACTCATGTATGACACAGACATACACATAGAGATAATATACACACATGCATAATCAAATACAGACAGTGTGTGATGGCAAAAGAATCTTCTTTTATAATATAGATTTGATCAACCTGCTCTCCAGTTATCATAAGGACACAATATGGTGTAAATAATTTAGATGAGCCATTACTACAACTGGCAAAATAACTTTGGTTTAAATGTCTGACATTTGTCTTCCAAGCCATGTGCTTAATGCAAACAGTTTAAGGAGAGCCAGTAACAACAACGAAGTTCTATTCATTGTGCTTGCAAGTATTATTCAAAACTTATGTGGGTGTAGAAGGAAGCAAGCTGCAAACAAGATGATGGTTTTTAATTAGTATTCTACAAACTTCGGGATAACTATCCAGCTCACCTGAATGTAGATGTGTACCTGGCATACTTATCGGGTTAACCAATGCATAAATTGCCAAACACTTGGGCTTAAGCAATATAGCTTACCTTCATTCCACCTGCAACTACAGTTTTATATTTCAAAAGAGATAAAAGTAGATTCCAGTGTCTGAAGTTTACAAATACAAAATCATGTAAACTTTGACTATGAGAGAGGAGTGTGGGTTGAAGCAGAATGTTCCGACTATGAACAAATCATTGGGAAGAAAAATGTAGTACCTATCATATTGGTAATTTAAAAATGAGTTAATAGTAAGAAATGTGTACAATTATTGTTCTCTCTCCTTAATAGTGACTGTTGTTTTTTTTTACTCATATTCTCTAACACTCAGTAACCCATTGCGTCTTAGCAGCTTTATTGCCTTACTTAGGGTGAAATGTTTAATTATATATATATATATATATATATATATATATATATATACATACATACATACACGCACACAGGTCATTTGTTCATCTGTCCAGCTACTACTGCCAATTTCTTAAGTGCTATGTACACAGTCAACAGGTGGTAATGACCTGATTTTGTTATATAATACCTAATGTATTACCATTTTGGCATTTAGCCCTTTTTCTTGGCATTTCATTTTTTAACTCTTTTGTGAGTTACTGTTGTGTGTGTGTGTGTATATATATATATATATATATATATGTATGTATATATATATATATTACACAATATAATTTTTCAACAATTAATAGATTTTTTTTAATCCGACTCTTCCTTATTACTATAAATATTACATTTAGTGGATATACACATCTCAGTAGCCATCCTTTAAAAAAAAAATAAAAATTAATGTCAACCTGTCTAGAGATTGAAAATTTGTTTTAGCTTGGTTTATTTAACAGCATATCAACTCCTTAGGGGTCATTTAACATCAAAATTTTATTTTCTTGTAAGCTTTGTTAATTTTAGTTTTTATTTGATTTTTTTCCAATAATGCATTGCTGATAATTTTAAAATTTTTTTTTTTTTTTTTTTACTATGAAAATGTATTGCTAGTAATTTTTTTCTAACATATTTTTATATTTTCATGTTTTGACCCCCCAGTTTGGGGGGTTCACTATTTGCCCATAACTGGGACCATAACAAGTGCTACCACCTTGGGTCAGGGTGGACCTGGGAACAACAATTAAGAGGTGGTTCTATGCTCCTCAAAACCTCCCCGTCAGAAGCCTTGCTACAGGATGTAGTTTATTGTCATACCAATTAGGAGAGATTGAAGGCCTTAATAAAATAAATGTGCCTCCCAACAGGAATTGAACCAATATTTCCTTTTTTTAACCCTTTAGCATTCAACATGCTAAAATCTGCCCCAAAAATATCAGCTCACAAAGTCTTTTTGCTTGCATGACTTCCTGCATTATTCGCAATGATGTCATCATATATATTATGGAAGAGTATACATAGTGCATTTAACGGTGGGTTGAACATTGAGAGCCAATATTTACAAGGTGGGTTTGGGCAGATTGAATGCTAAATGGTCAATCTGGGAAACTGCTATCAATCCAAACACGCTTTATCATTAAGCTACAGAAAGCCATGACAGCATAAATATTTAGAGAAATGCAAATGACACAGACATGTAAGTAAATACATGCAAGTGTATTTTTCAGCCTCTTTTCTAAAATGAAAAAAATTTAATTTAAAAAAATCTCGTCTAGATATCCAAAATGTTCACTAATTCAGCATCAAAATTTTCCTCTCTATAAGCAGCCATTCCTTTTATGAAGGTTTTCATTAAGAAAGGATAAAACCTAATAAAACTTTTTCTTGATTGTTTTTGTACTAAATGGCTACCCTTTGTAATAATGCTTTGTTTAAATGGAATCCACTGCATAGATAAGCATTTCTCAACCTTTTTACTCTTGTGGAACCCTTGAAATAGTTTTCATGTCTCTAGGGAACCCCTGCATAAAAATTAATATATACCATTAATATCTATCTCTTTCATATTTTTATTGTAGTTCACATGGTAAACATAATATATGGACGCCGTGCATGAGTCCTGTACTCGAGTGAGTCATTCAATAATACACAAATCCGCCACATGACCAGTGAAGACAATTTGACACTAAAGCCATATAGACATCACTAAATACATTCCCTATGATTATTATAATTTTAAATAATATAAGAGGTTGAAGCCTTTTTTATATCAACCAAGGATTTTTCAACACTATTCCATATGTGTATAGTAAAATAACGAATATAAAATTAAACAAAAATTACTCAAAAATGAATTTATCATTGTTTCTCACAGAACCCCTAATGACCTCTTGTGAAACCCTAGGGTTCCGATGAACTCCAGTTGAGAAATGATGGTATTGATAAATGAACAAAGATTAATATATATTTGTAACCATACCCCTCAGCTTTTCACCAACCAAGCAAATATATCAACCGATATAATGTCTTGATTCTTATTCACATCGATGTGCATAAATGCAGGAAAGGGCCCATTGCGCATTCACAAGGGAATGAAAGGTGAAAATATTGCAATGATGAGAAATGAAAAGGTGAATCCTGTTTCTAATATATTTCGTTGTTTATTCAAGGATTCACGTGCACAGTGTGGGTGGGGTAAGGTAGGTGACACTTGACATTTCTTCTGCCATCTCTATCACAACAGACTAACAGCTGAGCTTTTCCTTTAGGTCAGCGAGAACTTCAACTCTCCTAACACCCCTTTACCTATCTCTACATCAAGCCATATAGCTTGCAAACCCCTAAGAGACAGCCTGTGCTCCATCAACAGGTATGCATCAGAACTACTCTCAATTTTAACTGACTGCAAATGGAACTTTCTGATTTCCAGCCAAGTGTCACTTATTCCCAAAAGTTTTCATTTATTTATCTTATTTCTTTTGGTTAGTGAGTTGTCACTTTGAAGATCTTACTTTGTAGATTTTACTGCTGGTCTTTTACGACCAGCAGTAAAATCTACACAAGACGCTTAAGACTCAGATGAAATCATTTAAAGCCCACTTGATTTTGTAGGTGTTCTAACAACTGCCAAATAATGTGTCAAACTCAAATTTGTATGGGATGGTGAAAAACAAAAACAAAAGATAAATGAAAGATTATATCGATATTAATGTCAAAAAATACTTATAGTTTATTATTTCGGGTTTTCTGACTTCAGACCAAGACTTGTTCCCAAAGGCTTTCATTTATTTACCTATTTATTGTATTCACTTTTGGTAAGAAGGTGGATGCTTTGAAGATCTTGCTTCATAGAATTTACTGCTGGTCATAAAACACTTTAGACTCAGATAAAATCATTTATCATTCACTTCAAAGTGGGTGTTCTGATCCAGTCAGGTAGGGATACCATAGTCTCATATATTTTAATGATACTAATGATAATACCATAAGTGCATTATATTTGATAACAGGAGACTTGTTAACATGCTGGGTCAGTGTAAAAACAGCACTCAATATCAAAAAGACAAAGCCGTTATATTAGTAGACACAAATTAAAGATACAAAAGATAAACACATTTCCCGTTGGGTGATTTTCAGGTGCAGCCTAACATTGGCATATAATGCTTTCTAGGTATTTGCAGGCATTAAAAGATAAAGACTGAGAAACACAAGGGGATGAAATGTAGAATTATTTTAAGGAAAGCATATGCCCGCAAGGCAGGATCTAAAATCTGTTGACTGTATCTGAAAGAAAAGTTATGCATTTTTTAATTCAGCCAAAATGACAGGTGATTTGAGCAGAAAGCCTAATTACTTATTATAGTACCAATTCCCTGATTAAATGTTTATAGACTCTTCCAAGGAACATTATAAGAAACAATCCAGGCAGTATTTAATGTACCTGACAACCATCCAGTATGAAACTGACAGTTGTGCTCTTATTCTTCTTTGGTGTCTTTAATTTGTTTTTACTGATTATATATATATATATATATATATATATATATGAAGAATTAATGGATTTATTCTTAAGCTGTCATTTTTATTACTTCACACATTATTATAGTGGACACTGGTATTTGAAATAGACCCCATTTTTTTTATTATTTTAAATGCTGTGTATTAAGGCTATATGTCTGCACATTCCATTTGAAAAAGCCCAATAAAAAATATCTTCCCCATAAGTTTATGTTCAATTTGTTGCTGGAGAATGCATTTTCTTTATTGAAGTTTCGTGATTCAAGCCGATAGTCAACTGACATAATACACACTTTTTCAAATAAAAGTGGGGCATTTATTTCAAATACAAGAGTCCACTTTAAAAAATGTTTGAAGCAAAATATATATATTTTATATATATATATATATATATATATATATATATATATATATATATATATATATATATATATATATTAGATAGGTTTGTTTGTTTGTTTGTTTTTTGGTTCACACTCCTCCCTAGTCTTTTGAACAGCAGTAGAGTTTTATCCCTTGTTTCCAGTTTAGGATTGAGTTTCTGGTTCCTTCTGAAGTCTTTTTCATTCTCTTTCACTCCCAGTAGCCCCTTGAATCTTAGTGGCATTATTGCATTGCTTGGAGTGAATTGATTAATATATATATATATATATATATATATATATATATATATATATATATATATATATAAATAAAATAATAATAAATGCGAGTTTTCATTACTGTGATTTTTTAGGGATTCTGCCATTTTGGCTTCTACTGATAAAAACAATTAAAGGGACAACTCTCTAACTTTCAATAGCTCATGTTCAAATGAAAAAAATTACTGTTGACAAATTATAGTGTTTCAAAATAAAATTTTCTGGGTTTGCAACTTTACTCCAAAAGGCTGTAGTATAGCCCAACATATCATACCATTTTGGAATCGGGCCGTCTCCATGAACAAGTTAAAACCATTCCAGGTCGTATCCGAATCTGCACTCCAGAAATTTTGCATTCCCAAGTTTCTATTACTGTGAATGTTTTCAGCAAACTTTTAAATGATTTTTTGTGACAAATGTTTTTTGTATGATACCAAATTGTATAACTTAGAAATAAGCAAAATTAACTGCAAAATCCTGCGAAAGTCACCCATGAAATAAAAATAATTGTTTGTACAGAAAGTAAGGACCTATGTACATCAAATTGTCTTTAAATTAAGTGGCAGCAGAGGAATTATCGTAGAACTTTTAAAAGGCAAGTTTAAATATTAATACAATAATAATTTTGAGTTCTTCTGTAGCTTATTGTTGCCTATTGCATCTACTCCACCCTACTTATTGTGCTGAAAGCCCAATCAAGAGCCCTCCACAGGAGCTAACTTAAATGCCACCTAATAAGGAAGCTTTTAAGCTTATATGTGTGTGTATATATATATATATATATATATATATATATATATATATATACACACATACATACATACACACAGTATATTTAAGCAACAACATTTCATTAAAATATGTTCTATTAAATAGAATGGTCAGGGAATGTCTTAACCCTTTTTGGCAAAATCTTTCCTGGTGAGTAAGTTAATGTCATGTGTAAACATGTAAAGGAAGTTTTGTTAAATTCAACTGAGAAGGTATGTTTAATTTTTTATTGTATTTTTCTCATTTTCAAATAAATATAACTTTATACGGAGAACTTTATGACAATAGAAAAAAACAACTCCAAAAATACTAACAGGGGACCCCCGGTCTTTGCTTATGAAGTTTAATTATGGCTTTGAGCACTGGTATCTGTGGACATTCTGTTTGTTATGGTCACATTTCAAAACTGATCAAGCAAACTCATCAAGTGGTTTATTTGTGTTAGGATTGCCTCTATCATCAGACTTACAGCCAACAATAAAATTCCATAAAATAAAAACATTTGGTAATAGATTAGTAATCTTATTATTTTATTAGAAATGGTACAAAAGTGATAATAAAGCCATCTAAAATTGGTTGGCACAAATCCATCACATGCCTGAATTTGAGGTTATCTACAACTTTCTCATTTAACAACCAGATCATTGACATGGAATCTCCCAGGTCATTAAGTGAGGAGTGGCTGTACTCATATCAGAATGGTAGACTTGGATCTCAGCTAGGTGTCCCCAATCTTTTTAGGCCACTTACCCCACTCATAGAATCCTTGATTCCTGATTGACCCCACCAGGCAGGTACAAAAACCATCAATAATACTTCTTTCTTTATTTAAGACATAAAAACTGTTACAGGTTTTGTTTACAATTAATATATTCCTCTACATTAAAACTGGTAAACAATGACACTGAAACAATGGGAGATATCTAAGTTCCTTCTCAGTACCAAGTTAATGTGAAAAATAATATGGTAGTGTACTGAACATTAAACAAACAAATTAAAAAATCAGCTCAATATTCTATACATTATTTCTGTTTGCATTCTGTAAATACTTTCATGGTAATTGTTCAGATGAGCTCTTTGCTATAGTACCTTAGACATTAATTTAAGCACAGTAGTAGACTGCTGCCAAGGTCTCATCAATGTACAGTTGAATTGGCTAGATGTAACCGTAATTTCTATGCTAACAGTTTCTTTTTTTCGCCCTTCTCGTTTGTGGAACTCTCTTCCGAGTTCATGCTTTCCAGTCAACTTTAACCTTCAAAAATTTAAATGCAATGTCAATCACTATCTACTGTCCTCCTGATTACTCTTTTATTCTCATTCCTTAGTAAGGCCTTGTGTCTTAGTGGCTTTACTACCTTGCTTGGGGTGAACTCAATTAAAAAATATACTGTAAATACAGTGTAAAAATATTTTTCATTTATTTTTCACTTTATTTCTTTTATTTTAATTCATTTTTAAGAAACAGAAATAAACATAATCAAAGTTCTTGTACAATGTAAAATGCCAACTGGTTGGATTTTTATTTTAATAAGATTTGATAACTGGCTGTAAGTTGGAAGTGGTGGGGTTTTTAACAAATCAGTCATATATATATATATATATATATATATATATATATATATATATATAAAAGTGAACATAGAAGTCAACACTTAGAGGTAACAGTCTGTTTCATGCTAGATGCAATCGTCAGGCAACTAGTGCTGTTATTTTTCTCGGCTATTTATATATACGGGTCAGTGGTGCATTGTGGGTAGTCTATTTTGGCAGTTATTTTACCGGAAGTCATTTATTTGCTGATTTATTTGGGTCAAATTAACGGCCATAATAGACTACCCACAATAAGCTATATAAACAAATTTTTACTACGTTAATAAAAACACTGATCAAAATAAAATAAATAAATATATAAGATAAAAAAATAAAAATAAAATTAAATAAAAACAAGCAAAATAATTTTACACAAATAAATAAATAAACGACTTCCGCTAAAAATAACCACCAAAATAGACTACTCACAATGCACTAGTTGCCTGACAATTGCATCTAACATGAAACAGACTGCCGCCTCTAAGTGTTGACTTCTATATTCACATTTATATTTACACACGCTCTATCTCTGATATTGAGCACTTTATCCCATAAATATAGCACACTTTAAGACTATATATTTCTTATATATATATATATATATATATATATATATATATATATATATATATATATATATATATATGTAGTGTTGAATGTTAAAGACAACATAGTCTTACATATTTTCTTTTGAATTTTCTCATATTCTCTAATGAGACTTTTTATTTGAAAATAGTTCCGAAATATGTATTTTCCATACGATGACCTAGCGCTTTCGAACATCATTGTTCATCTTCAGGGTCAATATTTTAGTCAAAATTTTTTTTTTTTTTTTTTTTTTTTTAAACAAACATTTGCCAATTATCTTGTAGCGTAATCATGTTGCTACTTTTTTACAAACTAAAAACGTTAAATTCCTTTTAAATTCAAAAGACGCGATGATGTTATATCACGTGCATGGCGTAGATTTTTATCATGTGACAGCGTGAAAAAGATTTCCAATACACAAGCCAAAAGATCGAAGAATACGCTACAAAATTTAAATATATTATAAACATTGCAATATATTACCAGATATATTATAATCTATACGATTAATAAGAGGTCTTTTTCTTTTAATATGTAATGCCTCTAAGATTTTAAGGCGTCTAATGTCTGTATGTTTATCTATAATTTTAGTATTTTCTACAAGTATTTTACGTATATCAGATTGCGTAAGGGAAACAGTATGTGACTTAATATGTTGTTTAATGGAGCTAGTATTATTTAAATGCAGAGTCAATCTTCTGGAGAGCCGGGTGGTTGTAAATCCAATATATGTATGTGGATTAGAAGAACATTCTTCCATGGGGCATTTAAACTCATACACAACATTGGTTCTATCAACAACTGCAGCAACTGGAGAATGATTATTACTCATTATCAGGTTAGACGTTTTAAATTTACTATAATATATATTAAGTTTTAAGGCCTTGTTGGAATCAACAGGAAACACATTATGGTGTATTATAGACTTAAGGGCCTTTTCATCCATGTTGTATTGTCTATGCATTTGTCCTCTGTAAAAGAGGTTAATTGCGGATAATTTTCTTGGTGTATCTCTTGTTAGGTCTGAGAAGTATCTATCAAATTCATTATCAACTAGATAGTTAGGAAAACCGTTATTAATAAGGGTTTGCTTGATGTTAGTCAATTGTTTATGAAATATTTTATTGGTAGAAGAGATAAGTTTTGCTCTAGTAACTAGGTTAGAAATTATTGACCGTTTATATTTAATGGGGCATTCACTAAGATAGTTGAGGGTGCAATTGTTATCACTTGTAGGTTTTTTGTATACAGAAGTGGTAAAAGTGTCATTACTAGTATCTATTAAAACATCCAAAAAAGGGATATTATTATCTTTAGTTATAACATCATCGCGTCTTTTGAATTTAAAAGGAATTTAACGTTTTTAGTTTGTAAAAAAGTAGCAACATGATTACGCTACAAGATAATTGGCAAATGTTTGTTTAAAAAAAAAAAAAAAAAAAAAAAAAAATTTTGACTAAAATATTGACCCTGAAGATGAACAATGATGTTCGAAAGCGCTAGGTCATCGTATGGAAAATACATATTTCGGAACTATTTTCAAATAAAAAGTCTCATTAGAGAATATGAGAAAATTCAAAAGAAAATATGTAAGACTATGTTGTCTTTAACATTCAACACTACATGTTTGAAAGAAAAGTTACTGCCAAATTACACATATATATATATATATATATATATATATATATATATATATATATATATATATATATATATACACACACACGCACACACTCACACACAGGTAAACTGTATAGCCAATTAGATCAAACAATAGAGGTGGGTTGGCAAATACTTACCTGTTTATAAGTGTCATCTCTATTAGTATGAAGTGTACAGAAGTAAATTTAACAACACTCACCCTCACTCTCTATTTCTTACTTATCATACTAAACTATACTCAAAATGGTTACTAAAGGGGATGGGGTATTGGAGCAGAGATGGTTGAAATCATGCTTTTTCCCAAAGGTATTAAACACAACAGTGACATCAGCTGCCAAAACCCTGGGAGCTGAATTTAGTTCTATTTTCTGAGTTGCTTCTCACCAAGCCAATATGTGTCTCTCTCACCAAATAAAACACGTCGTTAATAATAACTTATTTTTAGTATTGTATGCTTTGTAACTAGTGTTTGAATTATAGCAAGACTAATCTTTTCACATTATGTGCAAGAGTAAAATTTTAAATGTCAGGCAAAAAAAAAAGAAGAAAAATTAGAAAATGATGTAATCTCTCAAAAATAAAAATACAAAATTGATAAAAGTTTCTAGAGTTCTTACTTAGAATTAACCAAGTAGTCAAAGGGGAAATAAGATTATATCACAATATGCCCCTAAGGGTGTGAGATAAAGATAAGACACACTAATAGGGTCAGGAGATTCAAAGCTTGACTTCCTGTTGGGATTTTTTAAAAAGGGTGGGTGGGTTGGTTGTGTGCATATATATATATATATATATATATATATATATATAGTGATACAAGATTACTTCTTTGCCCCTAAAGCCAAGTTACTCGTTAAAACCAAACAGCTGGTAGACATTGTATCAGTACATTTGCTCTCTTACAACATCTGAATACAAGATTATTCTATCCAGACATAACTTAATGTCATCTTTATTGAATTCAGAGCCTCACCTTCTATGAGATTAAGATAATGATTAGCCAATCAGGGTCAAGTTTAGTCAATTCAGGTCACAGTTGCAATAGTCAATGTCTGGGTCAATCAACATCTATACTATCAGTCATTGGACACAAACTACATTTATCCAATCAGAGAACATGAAATGATAACATGAACCAGCCAATCAGAATCATTCATTTCAATCTAAGTTACAATTGATATTTAAAAGTTGGATTATGCCATTATAAGGACACATAAGATTAAACTTATCTTGATAATGCAATCTATAGCTGCATATAGCACCTGAGATCCTCATCAGGTAATCCCTTTCAGAAAGAGTATAAAAGACAGATGATGGTTATACATTTAAATCCATTATAAAGTTATAAAAAAATATAATTTTCCAGCACAATGTACTTATATGGGTCATATAGTACCAAATGTGCACTCAGAAAAGTTCTACATCTTTTTTTCACGTAACCTATTAGGGTCACCATATATACTTCAGCTGTAGCATCAGTGGTGCATCTAGGGCAAGATAACCTGACAGAACCTATATTTTCTCAGGCTGGTTTGGAATTCAGAATTTTCTTTTCTCCTAGACTGGTTACCAACCAAATCTAGAGAACCCAGTCTATCATGCTATTAATCCCTAGCTAGGGTAGGAGAGAAAAGATGGATTTATACCTTTCTGAGAGTGTGTGAAAGTAGTGACCTAAGCTGGAATTTAAACTTGACACACTAATTAAAAACCATTACATTGTTCACACCTTCATTAAATCATAAAAATAAAAAAAAAAATGCATTTTTTTGCTAAAATTTGTATATTTATAATTATTGTGAAATATAAAACACACACACACACATATATATATATATATATATATATATATATATATATATATATATATACTAATGTTCACCCAATACAAGGCTCAAGAGTCACTCAAGATAAAGGGTTACTGTGTCTAGTTGTATTAGCGTAAGAAAGGGCAAAATAACAGAGAAAATGGACAGCTAATTCTAGACTTGAAGACGTCAAGATTTATGGGGGAGGAGAAAAAAATAATTAGTGAAAAACAATTCAGAGTTCAGGTGGATACATTAGAAGTATATAATTGAAGTAAATTTTAGAAGGAACCAGAAACCCAATCCTAAACAGAGAACAAAAGTTAAACCTCTACACCTATTCAAAAAACTGGGGAGGATTGTGAATCGGATGTTTCTAAAGAAAAAATTTGAAAAAAATCTTCAATGACACTAATTTTCCTGTTTTTGTTTTATCTATTCAAAACCTTTCTAAACATTAAAGTTTTGATTATTAATTCAATTATCTATTAATACATTGACTGCCAACTAGAAGATAACAAGTGGTTGGCAGTTTTTATTTTGATGCCAAGTTATCTTTTGCCTAGGATTTTCTGATACATTTCCATCTTCAGGTGCCAATGAGTTTATTTGCAGTGATATTTTTACTGTGCAATGTTAAGACTTCAGTTGAAACTAAAAATCAATTCAAAACATGTTTGTTGCTTACACTGACTATTATAAAGTGGCTGTTTGAAGCCAGATTTTTCTGGCAGTCAACGTATTCATTCTGAGATGTTTAAGCAACACATGATATTATAGTTAGGATTTATTAAACAAATGTCAAAATTTTCATTCCTTCTAATGATAAGTGACAGCAGATTCAGATAGTAAAATAAAAATTAAACAAAAATCCTAGTTGCATTTTCGCAACAACTGCATCTGAATCCTGTATACAGAGACAAGCATTTCCATCGACTTTACTGAAAATCCAGTTCTCTGCTTAGCTTTGGCCATTTTCAACTCCAACAAAGTAAATATTTCTAACAGCAGATTAAAAAAAAAAAAATTAATTTGATGATTAAATACTGAATTTCTTTCAACTTAAAATTAATTTATCAAATTTTGGAACTCAATCTCTATCTTGCACATTGAAACTCAGGAAAAACTCATTGACTGTGACCAGAAAACAAAACAAGTGTTGGTGATAGAATAAGTCTATTATATACATATTATATTTTTAGTCTTAAAATAAGGTTTCATTTGTATAAGCAAAAAAAATAGGTTAAAGATGGAGATGGAAAACAAAGCAGTTGCTCCTTCTTGATGCAAGGGTAATCAGGTTTTTAATTGTCACAACACAAATTGGAGACTTTTCACATACAAATTAAAAAAGATTTAAACACAACCAACCAATCAGATCACAATTTTAATTCACCAATCACTAACATCAATAACTCTAGTTATCTTGGTTCTCAAGCTGCTGTCATGTGAGCAATGTAAAACATCAGGAACCTAATCTAAAATCTATTTATTTTTTCAACTAAAGTTTACCTAGTACAAGACCAAAGAGCAATTCGAGATAGAGGGTTATTAAATGAGGTGTACACTATGTATTTAAGAGGGGAAAGCAGGAAGTGAAGATTATGAGGATATAGTAAGTAGATAACAGTTGACCCTATACTTGAAGAGGTTAAGATTGTAATGTCCCAGGAAGAATCCATGTGGGAGTCTGTCCTACAAGTTGTGGCTCTTGAGAAGAAACTTTCTGAGTGGAACTTCCTCCTTACTAATGAAATACCTAAGGAATGAGGGTCTTTCAACCCAGTGGTTGTAGCAAGGAAGGTTTTGACTGTAAAGATCTGAGTTGATGGCACTAAATAGAGTTCAGTTGAACATTTGCCATGGAAAAAGCAATAGAGAAGTGATAAACTTGCAATGCTGAATCTGCATATAACATCTGTGACAGGTAACAAAGAAGATTTTCTATTTTGTTTTTTGACAACTCACAAAACAGTGGGAAGCTGTTTTCAAAAGACTGAATGGGCTTCTTTCTTTGTCCCAAAATGCAAGATAGGAATTCAGTAATCAGAAATTCTTGGCTAAGAGCATTGTCACATACCCATTCCTGTTAATCCATTTTCTCATCTGCACTCTCATACAAGGTCACATTCCATGAGTTTTGGTGGTTGATTTGTTTTCTACAGTTTATCAACCCTACATTCCTTGAGGAATGTTGGTAAATATATAAGAAAATATCAACAAGTATAACAACACTGATACACAAATATATATAACACAGTCTGATGCAATGAGGCCCACAATTATTACACTAGTAAACTGATCTGTGAAATAAAATTGCTATGACAAGTGTGAATGAGTGTGTGCATGCACACACACACACACACACACACACACACACACACACACACACACACACACACACTAGCAGCCATTCCCAGCTGGTCAATCAGAAAAGGCATTAAATTAAAATGGAGCAAAAACAACATCAAGTTTAGATGTAACAGAGTCTATCTTCTTCAATTACTTTAAAGTACTTTTATTAAAGACATTTTGAATTAATGCAGTTACTTATATGACAGTAGTAGTCTGTATTTACAAATTTAATCAAAGTTAACCGAGGAAATGAAGGGGTAAAACAGGCAACATGAAGACCCACTTCGGACCACAATTATTCTGGACTTTTTGAAATTCAACTAGAGGATACAAAAGAGGATACATTTATAAAGCAATTGTTAAGTTTGATGGAAATTGGTTGAAAGATCAACAAAAAATAAGAAAGAAACCAGTAAAAAAATTGCCTTTTTTCACGATTTATGTAGGTTTTAACTATATGGTTGGACTCAATTATTAAGTTAAATGACTGTTAAACAATCAACTTATTGTTGGCTACAATTGAGTGAAGTCTGCTTGAAAATTGAGGGAGTTTTTACTTTAAAATTTGAGTTGAAATTGATTTGTGTTGAAATCGATTTTTCATTCTTCACAAGTTTTTTCCTAAACACAGTGGCATAGAAATAAAAATGTGGTATCGTTGAGTTTGTCATGATGTAAGAAACCTACATACCGAGTTTGAACAAAATTGCAGGGAAAAAGTTGAATTTATTGACTTTGATTGGCTTTATCAGTTATTGATTTTTTTTAAATTATCAATTTTTATGCTAAGAACCTATCTCTTACATTGTAAAATGTATGTGTCAAGTTTGGTCAAAATTGGTTGGATGGATCTTGAGTGAAAAGGTATCACACAGACATACTCTCTTTTATATATATATATATATAAATATATATATATATATATATATATATATATATATATATATATATATATATATATAAAATCAAATATTCACAATACTTATCTGTAACCAACTACATGGTGTAATTTATCAGGATCAGAAAAAAAATTGCTAAAATTCTACCCACCGTGACATAATAAATTACATAATTTTATGGCTATTAATAGGTGTTATCACACAATAAATATATATATATATATATATATATATATATATAGATATTTAAAGACATTTTTTATATATATTATGTTTAATGTTCTTTTTATAGATACAAGTATTTAAGCAAATGCTCTGTTTTATAATAAACGGTATTAAATAACATTTACCGGCCTGAATGTCCGAGAAATTTTCATAGAAAATTTTCGCTCTCTGACAGGAATCGAACCTGTATCCTATACGGAACCATCATTTCGCGTGATGTGCCTTAACCGTTCGGCCACAGAGGAGCATCTGGTTAGCAAGGTCAATTTTACTATCTTTAAACTTAAATCTTCCATGTAAAATCGACCTTGCTAACCAGTTATTTAATACTGTTTATTATAAAACAGAGCATTTGCTTAAATACTTGTATCTATAAAAAGAATATTAAACATAATATATATAAAAAATGTCTTTAAATAAATTGTCAGACTATGTCCAATTCAAAAATATATATATATATATATATATATATATATATATATATATATATATATATAATTTTAAAGGTGTATTTAGACAGTAAGAATTAATTCAAACGTTTGGTTGAATAATATCAACAAGTTCTGTCTATCCAATTTTTTATTAACTTTTTCAAATTAGTTTTATATAATCGATAAATTTACCAAATTTACCCCCACCCAAGTATTTTTAAATATTACATTCATTTCCAAGGGTTTTGTTTTTTCTCATCTTTATGTAACTACTTTTGACTAATTCTTGTGTTCCATCAATTGCTGAATTCAATTTCAATTCATTCAAAATGACATCATTTATAATGATCGAACTGAATTTTTAAATATAATATATAGATAGATAGATAGATAGATAGATAAAATGGCCAGTTATTCATTTATGAGCATATAGTAGTAGATAGATTTTCCTATCATCCGGTTGACACTCCTCCCCAGCCTTTTGAACAGAAATAGAGTTTTATCCCTTGTTTCCTGTTTAGGACTGGGTTTCTGGTTTCTTCTAAAGTCTTTTGCTTCTCTTTCACTTCCAGTTGTCCTTTGTGTCATGGTGGTATTATCACCTTGCTTGGGATGGTGCCTCTTACTCTGTAACCCTCTACCTCAAGTGGCACTTGGGCCTTGTAGAGAGTGAACATCATTGTCCCCCAAAAAAGCAAACGAGAATATAATTTTGTCTGCTATAGCAGCTAGCCAATTCCTGTTGCAGGCACATTTGTGTTTATTTGGCACCTGCAGAGCCCACCTATGGTTTATACTGCAACTATGAGGAACAGACTAATTACAATTTCTGGGAAATTACACGCATATACACACACTACTAGTCAAAATTTACGGACACTCTCTGGATTTAAAAACAAAAAATAGAAGGCTGCATGCCTTTTCAAAACTAATTTACTATCTCGCTCCAGGCCAGAGGGACTTTCTATTCCTGAAGTGTTTTATCATATATTCAATAATAATAATAATAAATTAACTCATTACTGCAAAAAGTTTCCTTGAAATTTTATCTCTTTCTGCTAATGTCAGGACTGATGGGTTTTAAATTTTAAGAATTTCTGGTTACCGAATTCCTATCTTGCATTCTGGAACAAAGAGAGAAGCCCATTCAGTCTTGTTTGAAAACAGCTTCCCACTGTTTCAAAACAGTTGCCAACAAAACAAAATAGAAAATTTTCTGTTAACTGTCACAGAAGATGTAATATACAGATTCAGTATCGCAAGTTTATCACTTCTCTATTGCTACTTCCATGGCAAATGGTTCAACTGAACTCTATTCTTTAGTGCCATCATCTCATATCATTACAGTCAATGTTGGCAACGTTAGGACTGTTGGCTTTTTAAATTTTTGGTAACTCTCTAAAAAAAATTGGATGCCATGTACAAATGGGTTAAATAGTTTCAGCATACCAGCTGAGTAAGAGTTAATTAAACCAAGAAATGTAGGATTGAAACTTACTAATTATTAAATCCAGAACATTTGGCCTATGCTGTGTGTACATGTTTATACGCACAAAACAATTTTCATAACAAACCAACAGAAAACAACAAGGATGTTCCTATGTAGATTGAGATAAAAATGACAGAATTTTACAAAGAATTCACTGTCAAGATGACCCAACATTGGGATAGGGTCCAGAAAAAACTTAGGTCAATATTGATTCAAGATTGAATAAATATTGCTTTTTGGACAGTAATTTTAAACTATTTTTATTGAACAGTAAAACAACCTCCCCACCACCACCACCACCAAAAAATAAAGCAACTGAAGTTACTAAGACACCAACGACATACTGAAACCGTTTTTTTTTTTCTTTTCATGTTCATTTCATCAGAGACTTATTTAAATTACCCACCTCCAGATGGAATGCAAAGTAAACTTCAGATATTTGGCAACTATGTATTCTCTTCTTTCAGAGAAAGTGCCCTTGAAAGTAAAGAGATTCCAAGTGGTTTGGGAATGCAATCTATACTGGCTTTTCTTTTCCACTCAGTTACAAGGAAGGAAGGAAGGGATATAGAAAAAACAAAACAACTTACTAATAATACATTACTGGAAAGTGAATCCTGATGAGGCAAACTACAGGATGGTTTGAAGAGGAGAAACATTCTTTGGCATCAGAAGGTGAATTTGGAGGGTAAGTCAGTCAAACATATATAGGTAAAAGACCCAAGTTTAGAAATAACTATTCTTTGACTTTAGCATCTAATTAAAAAAAATGATTTCAAAACTCCAAACAAAATTCTTAGAAGATATAAGAAACTTGGACAATTTTATTTCACCTATTTTTAAAATTCTTAAAAAAAGAAAAAGAAAAAAAGAACCTAATATTAGTGTCAATAAAGTTTCGCCAGTTTCCTCAACTGCAAAGAGGAAGGAAATTTTAGGTCATGATCTGAAATTGAGATTTTTCTTCAAACTTAATTTTAGATTAGAGAAACAATGATAATCATCTTATAAAAAATTTAAATTTCTTTGTTCTAAAAATTGAAAATTTTTTTGTAGAAATGCCTTTTATATTCCAATAAACAAATACATTTGGTTTGGTTGCTAGCAATTAAGAAATCATCATTATCAAAATCAGTCCCATGACCGGGTGTGATCACAGAGTCGCTGAACAGCTGAGCACCTGACCAGCTCCCTCCATATGTCAAAGTTGTGTGCCAATATCTGAGTCTCTGTGAATGACCTTCCAGTCCACACAGTGAAACTAAATAAAGTATTTACATATTCGCCATCATCAGTCTCATGACTAGGTGTTGTTGTAGGGTCATTGCACTGCTGAGTACCTGAGTACCAGCTCCCTCTATATGTCAAAGTTGTGTGCTATGAGTCTCTGGAAATGACCTTCCAGTCAATTCAATGAGGTTGTCATTCCATTTTCCCACTGTTTGACTCCTCCTCTTTTGCTAAAAGTGGTACTTTGTAGGATGGTACTGGAAAGATCGTTGGCTCTTGTGATGCATCCATACCATTTCAATTTTCTTCTTGATGGTGGTTATGAGGTCTTCCAGTATGCTTGTATCTTGATTGATGGTGTCTCAGTTTGCATCATCTGTGATGGGTCTGTGTAGGAGATGCCTAGGATTGTTTCATAGCATCTCATTTCAGATGCTTGGATTCTTGGCTGCATATCTCATCAGTCCCATTACCAGATGTAGTCAAAGAGTCACCTGCTCAGTTAAACACCTGACCACTTCCTCCATATGTCTCAGTTGCATGCCAATATCTGAGTCTCTGTGAATGATCTTCCAGTCCACTCAGTGACGTTGTCAACCCATTTTTTTTCTCTCTCTCTCTCTCTTGCTTAAAGTGGAACGTTGTAGGATGATTATGGAAAATCTGTTGGCTTATAAATTACTTAAGAAAACTGATTTCAAATTCTTTTTATCATTACTCAGATGACATTTCTGATAATACCTTAGAGAAACACAGCCATCCAGTTTGTCCTGTATCCTGTCCTATGACTAATCATGTTAAATGTGATAGTTTAGCTAGTATCTTAGTATGCTAGAGGGTGGAAATCGCTTCCAGATTGATCATCTGTAAGATAGAGCATTTCTATGCATCATTGCCATTTTCCAGATTTGTTTCATATTGGAATATTCTGAATAATAACTCAGGAATAATCATGATTTAAATGGTGTCAAAACTGTGTCAAGCCAACAGTGAATTGAGTATGAATAATATTAATTATGTTCTGCATATGTGATAGACTAGGGTAGATGGATAATGAGACTCAAAATGTGTTATTTTCCTTTAATTCTGCACAGAAAAAATATGATTTTAAAATACGAGACTACATTCGGACTTTTGATTGATGTCTAATATTGCCAGTCAAGTCAGTCAGTCATATATATATATATATATATATATATATATATATATATATATATATATATATATATACACACACACACACACACACACACAAGGAAATGAACTCCAGGTGGAGTTGGAGACATGAAAGAAAGAAAATCATTTCAAGGTGTGTTCATGATGGTTAGTTATGAATTTTTCAGACATTTAAAGTAGCAGCTGTATCTTTCTTTAAGCCTACAAAATTCATTCTTTTTTTTTAATTAACATAAATCTCCCGAACATTACAAAATATTAAAAAATAATTTCTCTAATATTTTAAAAAAGCTCATTCGTGAAAAAAGCATTTAAAATTTTTAAAACAAACACATACGCGCATATATAATAATTTTTAGATAGAAAAAAGAAAATATTTCTTCAGTCACTTTCCAAATTGTAAAATTACTCACTGTCAATGTTTACGAGTATAAGTGTACTATATTGCATTAATAGTAAAAAAAGAAAAAAAAAAGGAAAAAAGTGTTTGTTAAACCTCAATTTGACATTTTAAAAATTGATTTTTTTAGACTTGGGAATTATTTTATTATTTTTTTTACTCATGTAATGTTCCATCATAAATATTTAATTTAACCTTCATGAATTTTTTTAAAGGATTCTCTGTTGTAGTAATGAAAAAAGTTATTTTATTTCATAATAAATAAAATAAGCAATAATTTCATCAGAACTGAGAGAATTAAAAAAAAACAAAAAAAAACAGAATCAGTTTGTTTTTTTTAGAAAGGCAATATTTCTTGCTTTCTTTTTCTTTTTACCGAAAAACTTGAGAAAGTTCCAATTTTTTAGTATTTGCTGAGAAATTAAATAAATTTATTAAAACCTGGTTGTGATAACTTTAAAATTAAAAATAAGTAAAAAAAAAAAAAAAAATTCACATTTTTCTTTTTAAACAAAAAAACATATGGTAAAAATTTAAATCTTAAAAAATTGTATAAAAATACATTCATTCACAAATGCCCATTTTTATTTGTAAAGCAAATTACTACAGTACTGACTACCGAGTTTACTTTTTAAACATTTTTCTATAGATTTTTCTTTTTAAGAAATGATAAAACCTTAAATAAAAACTTATTTATTTATTTACTTAACATCGATTTTTCTCTTTTTTCGTGAACTTGTAATGATTTACTTTCAAACTGGCAATTTAAAAAGCATAACGTAATGTAAAAAGAATAAACGGATAACGAAAGAAAAGATTTAAACAGCCAAGTTTGGAAAAATGAAGAACACAAAAAATACTTGTGTTGCTTTCATTTTTCCAAATTTGGCTGTTTGTAAAACTTCTTTTGTTATCCGTTTATTTTACTTTAAAAGAAAAAAAAACTTAAAGCATTTTATAATTTATAATCGAAATAAATTTAAAAATAAATAGCTTTTTGAAATTTCCCACACAAGTAGTGATGGAATTTTTTTTATCATTATGATGGAGGCGGGGGAATCTTACAAGATTTTTTTTTTTTTTTTAATGACACATCTGTTTGTGGAAACAAAAAAAAAACGTCAAGGAAAAAATATTTTCAAAACAAAGATCAAGATTATTCCATCTGAAATTCAGACACTGAAATTATTTCAAATAATAAAGAACTTTCAAACAATCCACTTAAAATGTTTTAAAAAAAACAATTACAGTGTAACCCGGATATAAGAGAGTTGTCGGGACCGGAGAAGAAGTCTCTTATATCCGGGTTACACTGTAATCCGGGTTTGGCCTATTTTGTTTTATTAACACAGGCTCTAATTTGGGACCAGAGAAAATTTCTCTTATATCAGGGTCTCTTATATCCGGGTTCCACTGTATTGGGTTGGCGCATAATTATCAGGCGTTTTTGTAGGCGAGTTATTTGTTAATAAAAACTGCTGTTTTGTTTACTTTTTTAATAAAAATATTATTTTATTTTCAGGTTATAAAAAAATGCGTGTCGATAATAATCATACGCTCCGGAACAATCATTTAAAAAAAATGTTATTGTTGAATTATGTTCCTTTTTTCGTTAAAAACGCCTGATAATTATGCACCAAACCAATAATTTTTTAAATTTAGATGTAGTTGTGTAAATTACGAACAAAAACTTTAAAAGTTTCTCATATGTGAAAGTTGAGTTTGTGTTTGATTCTCAGACAAAGAAAAAACTTCACAGCCTCAACAGTGAACTTGACATGACAAAAAGTACAAAAACAGTTATGGTTACGTTTCTAATCTATTCTACTTGTGAACTTATCTGCATTTTTTTGTAAAGTAGGGAAGGTGAAAGACGGAAACATTAAATTATTAAATAGCCATACTATAAAGCATAGCTTCCGGGTCATTATTTTTCTCTCTAAATGATTTTTTTTTTGTTTTAACATAACTTTAACAAAATACGAAAATATAAAAATAATTATTCGTTCGGTTTTAGTAACAAATAAGAAGTCAAGAGAAAGAAAAGAAAAATCGTTTTCGAATGAGAAAGAAAAAAAGAAAGAGAAAGACTGAAATAGAAAGAAAGAAAAAGAACAAAGAAGAAAATAAGGGAGATAAAGGTCGAAGGAATAAAAAGAGGAAGAGAAATAATGACAGAGAAAGAAAGAAACAAGCAGGCAAAATTTAGGTGTGTACAGGTTTGATGTCGAGGTTACATAATGATAATAACATCGACATCAAACCTGTAGTGTACATTGTCATTAATTACTTATGAAACATTTTCGATTTGACACATAGTTCGCAAAATAATCTGATAAAAAAAAACTTTTGTTTTTTTTTATTAACGGAAAAACTTCATGGTAAGGTCGAGAAGTTTTCAGCACTCCAAGTAATCCAGCATTGGCTAATTCAGTACAAAAAAAAATATATATCAATATTCAACAATTAACCAAAATTATCTCAAGTAATTATTATCTCTAAACTAAAGTATCCTGTTTATTTGGGGCAGACCTTTTTTTACACTACCAACACCATAAAAAGCTTTGTTGTGTCAGTAGATGAGGGTTTTTTTTTTTATTGACCTTTAAAAAAAAATAAAAATAAAAAAGATCACTAGTGTCTTAGTCTTACAAACACAAAGTACACAGACATACAACCTCATTTTTATTTCCATGTATAAGCGATATTATTGTTGTTTTTTTTTTAACTGAAACAAGATAGTGAAAATTTTTAGACATTTAGAGTCTAAAAGAAAAAAAATTCCAAAAGTGTCTAAATTTTAGACACTTTTTGATTTTTTTTTACATTATTGAGTTTGTGTTGAGGAAAAAAATTCCACAACACGTATACAGATTAATTAACTGAGTCCCGTGATTATGAGTACTAAGTTAATCTCTAACAACACAAATCTTATTTTCTCTCTACACTTTTTAGTTGATCCCACACCTAAACGCACTAACCGCATCTCGTTATAACCTATTTTTTTATCTTATTAAAAAAATAAAAATAAATAAATAAATAAAAAGGTAGATTAACCACTGTACAGCAAATTTGATTAGAACTCTGAAATTTTTTTTTCCTGAAAAATTACAAAGAAAAACCAAAGCATCCCTCCCTGGCGACACCAAGCAAACCTTGCTTGTTTTAGGTATTGTCGTTCGTGAGTTTGCAAATACCTCGAAATATTCCTTTCCCTCATCCTTAAATCATCACAGACCTACTCTGTATTGTCCAGTCGTGTTTACCATTTTCTCTTGATTAGAAAAAAAGACACTCTAAACACGGTCTTTTTTTTTTATTAGGTTTTTTCCCTAAAAAACTATGGGAATCATTTATTTTAACGTTCAAAACAAATTTTGCATTCAAAATACTGAATTATCACCCTCAGACTTCTTTATCTTGTCACATATTCTGATCACACTTTTTGTTTTTCACAAAATACAAAAAAAAATAATGAAATAGAATGCAACATGCTAAAAGGAAAACTTACAACGAAAATAAAAAGATCGACTTTATCGTATTTGAAATTTAAAAAATATTGCACCAGAAACAAAATGAAAGACAACGTTCGAAATATAGTTATTTCGAACGTATTTCAAAAATACAATTCCGTGGAAAAAATAATTAATTACCAGATATATTTGAATTTTTTATTGATGATTTTGAGGCTAATAAGCTCACAGAAACAAGGGGAAACATCCTTGTTTCATATGTTTTTAGTTTTAGTTTTTTAGTTTCTTCTTGGGGCTTCTTGGCGTATACCAGATTGGTTTCGTTTATATTCAATTAACACTGAACACTTAAAAAATATGTGATCAAAATATGAGTGTAGGTAAAGAAATATAAACAAGGTAATTAATTCAGTATTTGGAAGCTGAAAAATGTTTCCGGCGCTAATTCTCTTCTTGCCTCAAAAAAAAAAAAAAAATAAGGAAACGCGCGTGTGTAGACCGTTTCAAACTTTTGCTACTACTGGATTTTTTTTATACAACTATACAAGGCCCAACACACCCACTCAAGGTGGAGGGTAAAACTGAAGGTTGTTGCAAGGGAATAAAGAGGGGAGTAAACAGTACATACTATAAGAATAAGTAGGACAAATAATGGTTGACTATAAACGAAGAGTTTAAGATCGTAGTGATCAAGAAAGTATCTACTCGGGAGTCAGTTCCATAAAGTAAAAGTTCTGAGGAAGAAGGTGTCTTACCAATGAAATACGAACGAGGGGAATAAAGATGATTCGATCCTGTGTATGTGTAATGGCGGCTCATAGCCGTGAATGACTGAACAGGTGGAACTAAGGAATGTAATTCGTCTGAAGGCTGTAAATCGCCAGTAATGGCAAAGACAATGATAAAAAAACAAATAAACTTTTCTTTTTAATTCTAACTTACCTTTATTGTGTGGTTTTTGTTCAACATTGCCGTTAGAGTTGTTAGTATCATCCACATCATGTAAAAACTCCAACGCAGTTGAAAACCTATTCTGTTTACAACACTCTGGTTCAGAATCCCTGCCAGAGAATTTGTGTTCGATAACAATTCTGGAAGGATCCGTATATCGACGCCTGTCATTTATTTCCGAACTTGGAGCTGGATACTGTTGCGGTTTTGATTGTGGTTGAGCGTGTTGGTGACGTACGGTGAGAGGGGATGCCGGACTGGCTGACCTCTCGGAAGAGGAACCCTTCGTTCTCCGTGTGATAGTTGTTGTGGGTTTCGAGACCCCTTCAGAAAAGCGATGTTCAATAACAATACGCTCAACATCTTTATCATTGCAATTATTGTTGGTAGTAGAGGGTTCGTCAATGTGTAACACTGTTTGGTTTGTGTTTGTTGGAGTAGTCGGTTCATCGCCATTTTCATCAAAATCGTCTGTAAATCGTAACACCCGTCTGATAGGAGGAGAGTCGCGTAATTCATCTTCATTGATGTGCAATAGAAGAGGGCTGTCTGTTCGAGGCCTGGGGACAAACGATGGACCTGTAGGTGTTCTTGGGGAAGAGACTGACGAACATGTTGGGGACGAGCAAGGAGATGAAACATGTTCAATTTTTAACTCCAAGGGTTTTGTCTTGATTCCTGGACTTCGGGTCACCTCGGGTGAAAGATGACGGACTGGCGATGCAGGAAGGGGTGGACGGCGTTGGATTGCAATTTCAACGGTCTTTCTTGGGGTACGAAGCTGGTTTTCGGATTGGTGTTCTTGGTAAGGCGGCGGTGGTATGTTTTCGTTATGAGCTGGAAAGACAGGCGACTGTTCGTCCGCATCCCTTTCAGACAAGCACTGGGTATTTTCGGGAAAAATATTACTGTTGCGTTTTATTTTATTGAATAAATAATCCCAATCACTAGCGGAACCGCGACTTCGTCTTTCCCGAGGCGATTGGCCTTCATATCCGGGGAAAAGATCTGCGAATAAATCACAATTGGATCGACGATTGAAATCATCTGCAAATGCCCTTGACCGACGCTTTAATTTAAAATTAGCAAATTCCCTTTCGAATTCTTTAAAATCTTCGTCATTGTTAAAGAAGTCTGAGAATGTATCGTCTCCTCCATGGAAGAAACCACCGACCTCATTATCTGCAGCCCCACTGTCACCTGCACGCACCATCAACTCCGTCCTGGGTGTTGGTTCCCTGCTACCTCCACCCGACCGGTGATCCACATGGATGGGAATAGGGGTGCAAGATCCAGAGCCGACAGATGATTCGATTCCTCTGGACGAATCGACAGGAATCGGTGCAGCAGATCCGGAACTGGAACTGCTAGGTTCGATTCCTCTGGTTGCAGGTCGACTGCTGTCACCATCCTCGTCATAATCATCGACTCGTCGCAGACGATTAAACACATCGAAGTCGCGACCGAGATTAGCAAACTCCCGCTCAAACTCCTGGAAATGTTCGTCACTCTTGAAAAAGTCCATTAACATGTCATGGGGAGCGGACGTGGTTCTTAAAGATGGCGTAAGTTGTTGAAAAGAGGGTAGGTTCCTCGGTGAATGTCGTTTCACTAAAAATGATCCATGTTTGTTACTATCGTCAGACGATGGAGAAGACGAAAATAAACTTTTTGAATTGTCGTTCTCGGTAAGAGATGAGAAATTGCTGGAAGTCGGCGAAAACTTCGACAAGTTGGCAGCAGATGAGGAGTTGGACGAATATTTTGTATTTTCCAAAATGTCCGTACCTGTAATCCGTCCCAACTTATCGGCGTTAAAACTCGAGAAAGTTATATTTCTTACCACTTCTCTTCTGTCATTTTGGTTACTATCACAGTTTTCTTTTTCTACTTTACAAAAATTACTCCTATCGCGATTCTGGGTAGGGAGATACTGATGATGATGACTATTGCGGTTATCAAGGCGATCCCTTCTCGTTACAAATTCAGGGATATTGTCATCTGAGGTAGCGTCGCTATCTGAAGATGTTTCCCGGGCATACGATCTCCGAAAGTTTGACGAAGAAGAGTCAGAAAGTCCAGATGAAGTTTGTATTGATGAAAAACTGTCTTCTAAAATCGGACACTCCCTTTTTTTAAACAACTGAAAATCCCTCAAGTCCTGTTTAAAATCTTCGAAATCCCGTTCGTCTTGAAATCCATAACTGAAACGTTTTAAAGCTGGAGATTTTAGGAAATCGTTGTACTCCAATTTAAGTATATCGTCGGGAGAGAACCTTGCCCGACCAACCCGACTACTGTTGCTGCTCTGGTAACCGACACTAGAAGCAGAAGTGTTATTATCACTCAAATATCCACTATTGCTTCTACTACCAATGCTTGAGTTGGTAGCAGTTAAGCCGCTCCCAGGGTAAGCAGACGGAGAGTGGGAGATGAGCTCTGAAGAGAGGGGTGATGATATTATATTGCTAGGGTTGTTATTATGATGGTCGCAGTCATGCCAAGTTTGTTGTTGGCATAAATGAGTATCTGAACCGAATGTTGTATAGGGAGATTCTATTTGAAAGTCTTGATTTTGAGGCCGGTGATGTTGATAATAGCAGTGATAAGGAGAAGATCTGTCCCTAACGTGTGTGTTTTTAGTGTTTGTATTATAACTACTACTACTACTGCTACACAGATGACACTGATGGTAATGGCTACTACATTGTGGGTCAGTTGTTGTTAATGCTGCTTGTGTTGTATCGTTGTTGACACAAATTGAGGGCCCAACATAACGACATTCATAAGTCCTGGGGGAGCCGTTGTGACCATACGACGAATTACAACAACAGCAAATTCGTTGGTGCTGTTGTTGGCAGTGGCAACCGGTATTCGTGTTGGCGATGTGTTTGTTATGATGGTGTGCAGGTAACCTGAATTCGTTAGACCGACGACTAAAATATCCACTATCTTCACTCATTTTTTTATCCCATCAGAAGAAGGGCAGGGGCGCACGCACGCAACCCCACAGACCTCCTCTTGCAAATTTTCTATCTTCTCCTCAACTCACTTCTGTAACTGGTGACTATGATGCAAGAAAAATATTAATGTGAATAATAATAATTAGAACTAGGTAGGGTAGCAGGCAGCCAATATACAGAAGAAAAAGAAAGAAAAAAAAACCTTACGTGTAGTACACACACAGTAGCTGCTACTTAATACGGTTGGTAAGAAGGAACTTGCTAAGGATGGCAAAGAATAGAAGTAGTAATTGGTGAAGCTGTAATTTTTTTTTCAAAAGAAAACTACAGCGATATCATTATCTTTTGTTGGGTAGCATAGTTGTATGCAAACCAAGAGAAGATAGTTTTTCTTGGTAGTGAAGCCAACAAAGTTCTCTAAACACTTCGAACCTAACTCGAAAAGTGTTTGAAAGATGAAGATGACAAGGAAAAAAATAGAGGAGGAAGACGGTATGTTCTGAGCCGGCAGCCTGTCCTAATTTTGTTTTTTTAAATAAATATTAATGTTGTTGTACTGTTTGTTCTCCAATAAAGCATTTTAAAAACTTTTTCTAAAATTTTAATGAAGATCATGTTCACCGAGCGATATACTTCCTAAAACTTCAACAATAACGATGAAGTGATGTTTTTTAATCTTTGTATAAAACTTGGCTGTTATAAACAACTGAAGTCTGTAATACAATCTTGGCCAATGATTGATTCTTCGTTTATCAAGAAGATCAATCTTTCTTTATTCATGATGCAAAAATGTGATAGAATCATTTGGGTCACTAGGCAAAAAAAAAAAAACCCACCCACACCTAGCAAAAAAAAAAAAAAAAAAAGAAATTTGATATCTCAGATAAAAAATTTTTTTTTAGGTGAGGTTGTTAGTTTTTAAATAAATAGTATTTTTGTAAGAGGGGTGGCTAAAAATCACAATTTATGTCAATCTAACTATTATTAGAATTTGTATCAATGACTTATTGTTATTAGTATCTCATTTGTAATAAATACTTTTCTTCTGAATTATTTCCAATAAGAAACACTAACAGTGAAAATGAGACGGACGATCAAAAAAAAATCCTCATGACGAAATGTCTCGACATTTCTTTTTCCCCACATATAAACAAAAACAAACACTATTTTCTTGGGTTAGCCAACCCAAAACTTTATAAAAGGATAAACCACTCTTTCTTTAAAATGACATCAATTAATTAAAATTGTGGCTAATTTTGAAAATACACTAACTAAAAAGAAAAAATTAAAACCAACCGGTTAAAGTACTTAAAAGTGTAAAAAAAAAAAAAAAAAAAGTAATTTACAGACAAGAAGAGACAGCAAGGATATAATAAATCATGGGTTGATAAAAACAGAAAACTTGTATAGGTGCACGAGTTTAGAGATTTCTATAAGAGGATTTCTTTTTCTATTTTTAAAATATCATTCATTCCATAATAATGTGTTTGGTGGCGCTGTACTTAAAGGTAAAACACGTAGTGTCATTAAACACTAATGAACAGAACGAAACATATCATAAATAAAAATTAAAAATAAATACCAAGTTCTTAAGCCTAAAAGGAAAATGATTTTGTTTTGTTTTTTGTTTGATAGTGTATTTCTATTTTCTTTTTCTTTTCTTTTTCTTAATATTTTTGTAAATAAATATTCACATTTTTGTAGATCCAATAATGAATGTTTTTCGTTGACCAGCTGTTGTGGTTGAAATCGAACAGAAAGGTACAAATCCAATAATAATAATCGTCTCTAGTGGTGTCGGATGTAAGTCATCTGGAGCACTCGGTCAACAATGCTCGTCCGTCCCTGTGTAGCAAAAGTCGTATTGTAGTTTCCTTTTCTTTTGAATAGACAATAATACCAATTAAGTGTCGTTAGATACGTACATAGTAAAACTAGTAACTGATACTGTAATTTATAGGAAATGACTCAAGCAATTGACACACCTTTTTGGAAAAGAAAACTACAATATTTTCCACAGGTAAGTCAGAGTGTTTTTAAAATCGTACGGATTCAATTTTTATTTTGACATTTTTTTTTTTTTTGGTTCGTTAAATTATTGTTCACTTATTTTTTATTTATTCATTTACTTTTTTTTTTGTATTAAAAGATAGATTCCAAGGAAATTAATAAGTTGACAAGTCGTTTGTTCTCCCAAAAAAATCAAGATGAAAAGAGAAAAAAAAAGCGATTTTGATTTTGGTTCCGTGGTCAGAAGATTTAAATGAATGAATCGAACTGTCTACTTTTACGTCGTCAACAGATGTGACCGAAAAAAAAGTAAAGTAATTATTTTTGTGATCTGACTTTTCGATTTAAGTGGAACTTCCTTGCTTAATTCATTTTTTTTTTTTAAACAATAAAATCTGACAGGACTTGAGTTGGTTCTTTCTCCCTCTCTTGCATTTGACGAGTGATGTCGACTTTTTTGAGAGTTTTGTTTTTACCACAGAACGGGGGAAAATAAAAATAAAAAGTCCATTCATATCGAGAGCAACAAAATCTCACTGTTGTTGTTCAACTAGTTTCTATCAACAGAGAGGGCCCTTCATTGCAAAACAGCACACGAACAGATAGACCCATATCTGTAAAAAAAATATAGGATGATGATGGGTGATGTTTTCTAAGTAGGAAAAGACGCGGGGGAGGATGTTGAGCGATAGGGGACGGGAAGATGTTAAACACCACTGATGATAAAAGAAGAAAAAAAGAAAATTTGTTAGTGTTAGTTACGCCTCTCTCTATATATCCGTCTCTCGTCCGGCCGATCTCCAAACAATTTATAATGCCATGGTGTGATCATGGCTACAAAAGTAATTATTAACCCGCTTTCGGCTTTACTCTCTTTTTCTATCTCACTTCTCCCACCTCACTCATCAATGCTAGATCTTATTTCAGTTTCTATCTATCTAAGGATACTTGAATTTAAACTTAGTCTATCTCTCTCTTCCTCGTGGTAGGGGAGAAAGATAGTTTATGTCACAGTATCCTTCTATTTCTCATCATTAGCAAAAAAAAAAAAACTGATACCCTACCTATTAAAAAATAGTCATCTTGTAACTTCGAAACTGTAACATCGGCGAATTTAACTTCTTTGTTTTTTTTACAAACGTAAAAATAAAATATTCAAATTCAAATGTTACAAAAATGTTTATCACGTCTGAGAAAAAGGTTGATTAAAATTGCACCTCTACTTCCAGACCAGACTTTATTCAGCAATTAGACTTTTTTACCTAGGTGACTAGGTCCCATCCCATATCAGTTTTAGATTTTTCAATACAGCTATATACGTGACATAGAGGTAGTTAGGTAGTAATTTGTTTATTTGAAACTTAGTTGACCATACATAATAGAAAGTTTGTGTCAGATTGACGTTCAATATGCTTTCCAGCTTTACTTAGACTGTGTACAAAAATCTTTCAATAGTTTTTTACTTTTAGTTGGCTCCAACTGTTGAGTGCAATAACCAGAACCTGGACAATTGATCATACCAGGTCGATTTTTTTAAAACCCAAACGACAAAAACGGCTGACCAAAATAGTAAAGCCTTTAAATTCTGTTAATCAATAAAAAATTAAAAAAATATATTCAAAATTCTTAAGTTTAGAAATCAATACTAAATTTTTCAAGTTTTAAATCAAAAAGATGTTGATTTAAAACTTCCATCAGTTTTACAAAATGAA
>OZ038501.1:31282864-31290364 GCA_964036315.1 Acanthosepion esculentum | reverse complement strand
GAACTCTTCATAGTAATTGATGAGTTCAGAGAGTCACCAGGGGGTGTACTCTTTACTCCCCAACATTTTACAAAGAAAAATATTCTGCCAAAAAGAATTCTAATTTAGGAACTTTTTTTAAAAAATTATTTCACTCCAAGCAAGGGGATAAAGCCACTAAGATACAAAGGCTTACTGAGAGTGAAAGAAACTGAAAGAACATTATTGAGAAGAAAGTTTAATAAAAGAACAAGATTAAAAAAAAACAGAGATGATTGACATTGCATTTAAATAATTACCAAGAAGCACTTTAAACTATTTTCCTTTAAACAAATAGTCACCAAACTAAGTGATTCAATTCCCGAGCAATGCTGGGTATCCTGCTAGCATAAAGCAAACTAAACATCATACAGAAAAAAAATAACTATATCAAAATAAATTTCTAAATAATTGTGATAAAAACCTTCCAAATATTTTTGTTGATTTTCTGCAACTTCATAAAATATATATTTTAGAATTATTGTCACAATATGAAAGCAATTTTTTTTAAATGTCAGGTATATTAGATAGATAAATATATTAGATATCTCTATCTGATATTTATTTTATTCATATCTTATATATTCTGATCTATGCTTGCCAGCCCACACAACCATATATTTCCTTTCTGCTGCCCACTTGATACTTCTTTTTTGCTTACTTCTGCATTCTTGTTATGACAAATAAATTACATATTGGGCCATAGAGATAATAACATGACATTGACACTGAAAGATTAAGAGATTTGAGATATGAATGGCAAACTCATCAATCAAGAAAAGAGCAAGATTTTCTGAAAGGAAGGAACATTTTAAAGGAGCCGGCCATTTTGAAGGAAAGGAGTCATTTGGCCAATGACAGATTAAGTGAGAAAGTGACATCATGGTGAATTTTGCATGATTTTTATTGACAAATAATGAATGGAAGTTGAAATCCATGAAAAATAACACCTACACAAATAAAGGTTAAAAACTGATATTTGTAGATACCCATTAAAGATAGATAATGAGTACATGGCCGACTAGTTAGAACAATCACATTCTGACAATGAGACCTGGGTTTGAATCTCACCATGGTCGATTTGTCAAGAAGGAGACTTCCTGATGTTATAGGACTGGAGGGGTCAATCCCAGCATGCGACACCTTTGGAAAGTGCTTGAAAAACTATACCACAAGTTGACCCAAGGATTGTGAGTGAAATTGGGTAGACAGAACCCTTGGGTGCTGTCGGCAGCTGTGCTAGCACAAAGTCACAAGGCGTTGTGGCCGAGGGCTTGAGTGTGCTGGCTTTGTTCAAATTGTTGATCACACTAGATAACACGCACTTTCCGAGAAACTGTAACCAAAGTCTGCTCAGCATAGTTGCAGTATAAACCACGGGTGGGCTCTGTGGGTGTTGAGCAAACACAAATGCGACTGAGCAAGCGTCTGCAATAGGGATTGGCTAACTGCCCTAATAGACAGGTATCCTCGAATACGAGTGGCCAGCTATACATACATACATACAGATAGATAGATTATAAACAGATAGATATAGGGTAGACTAGGTTGATTGTTTTAAGAACATAACAACTCAATACTCAATTCAAGTCCTATAGTATAAAAAGTCATAATGAATTAATAAACAGGTAGACATAAGTTTGATTTGCACTAACTAGAGTCAATAGGTAAACATGACGATTGCGTTTAGCATGAAACAATCTGTCGCCTCTGAGTGTTGACTTCAATGTTCACTTTTATATTTATATTTACATATGCTCTATCTCTGATATTGAGCACTTTATCCCATAAATATAGCACAACTTATAACTATATTTCTTCATATATATATATATATATATATATATATATATATATATATATATATAATCGCTATCTTCCCTCCCCTACCTCTCAAACTTAGGACGCTTGTGAGTTAACGTACCTAAACTTTGACCGATGTTTATCATCGAGAAAATGTCCACACACCATTCAACATTAACTACCCGGTCCACCCAACACCAAACTGCTGTCAACAACCACTATTGTTTCACTTAGATACTCTATGTATATTTTGTAAGTACATTTTTCTTCTCAAAAAATGGGAAAAGAAAGTGACGTTTTACATCCGGGCTTGCCTACTAACAGGATCGTTCATAACCATTTCCAACCCTCACCCGTAGATGTGCAGTTAAAATGCACTGAAACCAAGTTGCATCTCTGTTGTGAGTAAAATGGTTTTGTCTATATGATAAAATTATAATAAATAATTATCGCTCTACTACCTGTATCGAGCTCTTTTTTTAATTAACGCTGCGAACGTTAGAATTTATATATTACTTTCGTTCTCATCGCATCGGATATATATATATATATATATACATACACACACACATACATACACACACACACACACATATATAGGAGGTGGATAATATAAATAATAAAATTTTCATTAAATGGATGGGAGGAAAGAAAGTAAAAAATCCCAAACTATTCAATCGTTTTTATTTTTCTAAATCTAGAAAATCTTCTTTAACTCCAAATTTGAATTCTAAGGATAAGAAGAAATGTAAATGCAAACTGAGCTTGTAATTTAATTCTCAGCTTCTAGAGTTTTTGGAAAAAAAAAAAAAAAAAAAAAGAGAGAAATTTAAAAATAGTTATGTACTTGTTTCTTTTTTTTTTTTTTCCTTTTCCATCTTTATCTCCAACCAGAAACCTACCTTACCAAACAGAGCACACATCCATCCACAAGTACAGCTTCACATCACATGTCAGAGGCACCACTAAAAGTTCTAGTGATGGCATTATATTTTTGAAGTTTAGACTCTTGAAGTTGTTTTTAGAATTTTCTTATCTCTGACATGTTCATGAGAGAGAGAGAGAGAGAGTTGTTTTTTTTATTTATTTTTATTTTTTTGCAAGAAGATTTTGTAGAGGTGTGAAGATTATGAATAATCCAGGATCATTTACCTATTCTCATTTGGGATGAATTGAGAAAAGGGAAATGACAGAAGCATGGATTTAAAGGAGGTCTGTCGCTCCTTTAAGATCTAACTTGACAGAAGTTTCAGTCGGATTATATGTTCGGATCTGAGGCTTTTTGCGAAACTAAATTACATAAACTATAAGCATTATCTTTATTTTAGTTTTATTATTAGATGAAGAATTGTTAACTGTTAATATTTTTTTTATCATTATTTACTTTCATTTTAATTTTTAGTTGCTTTTTATCCAAGCTGTCTATTTAGCCATGAATTGAGGATTGATTGACAATTTTGTATTTTATGGCATACCAATCTATTGTAGGTTTTTAAAGCCAAAGCATTTTTGGGGAGATTGTAAGAATAATCCTTTTTTTTTTTTTTAATTATTTTTTCAGATACAAGCCTTACTATTTGACCCATAACTAGGGGAAGGAGAGATGGATTCATACCTTTCCCAAGGGAATATAACAAATTCAACTGGAATTCAAACTCGGCTCATTGATTTCGCATTCCAAGTAGCTATCCATTACACCACCTGCACGTCCCATATTTGTCGGTGGTGTAATGGATAACTGCTCAAAATTGGAGAGCCAAGTTCCAATTCAAGTCAGGTTTGTTATATTCAGTTATGTGCAAAACCCTTGGGAATGGTAAATACCCACCTGTTCTCCTCCCTGCTATGGGTTAATTAGTAGGACTTGTTTCAGTAAATCATTATTTCCCCAAAATTCTTACAATCCAAAAATATTTTCTGGCTTTAAATAACCTACAAAAGGTTGATAAGCTGTAAAAAAGCAAATCAACCAATCAATGCACACCCCATACATTGACGACTCGAATAAAAGTTGTAATGAAAAGCAACTAGAATATTAAGATGAAAGCAAATGTAAGTCAAAAATAAATAATAATAGACGATAACCATTTTGAACAACTGCTAATTTAGGATTGCCGTAAAGTGAAATAGTTTTTGCTTCAAAATGCAAATCTTTTGCTACAAGAGAGCAAAAATCAGCTTAAAAAAATCCCATGACACAGGAACCATTCTCACAGCACAGAACAATACCCTAGAAAATTAAAGCATTGGTTAGTGAATTTGTTGACATAATAATTATGAGTTCAATCCCTGGGCCAGCTAGTACAAATATACTGGGGCTCAGTGCAAAAGGGACTAACATAATTTTAGTAGTACTAAAAGACAATTAACCAAAACGAGATACCCCTAAATATGAACAGCATAATGAGAACAATCAATCTCCATAGATTGAATAATGTGGTCAGTTTGAAATTCTCTGAATTACCTGGATTGACAAATACCTGAAGTAGGTTAGAGGGTACAATGGCCAAAATGTGGTAGTAAGGACAAAGATGTGGACATTAGTCTGAATGTAAATAATAACGACTCCTTATGTCAGAAATTCAGACAGAAATCACATAGTCAGTATTAACAAAGTCATTTGATAGATAGATATGAAGCGACAGAAATATATAGATAGTTATGAAGAGACTGAGATCGTTAGATAGATAGACAGAAACAAAGAGGACATTAGTTCAAATGTAAAAAATGAGAATTCCTCATATCTAATCTGGCTGATATAACTAATTCAATGAATTTCAATATGGGCAACATTTTCATTTTTATATTTTTTTAACTCTTAAAATTAGAAAGCTTCATTTTGGCACCTTAAAATAAACACACTCAGTCCTTTATTGATATCTTTCTAACTTCTATTTCAGTTATTTACTAAACCTAGTTTAATATGGCACATGGTCAAAGTTGTGGAGCACCTAATGATGATCAAATTCACTGCACTTACAAACTGACGACACAAGCTTTCTAACCATTATGCTACACAGTAGGTAGGTCAAAGTTTTATTTTAAATATACAGTTTTACAAAATATCATATTTTTTTTAAATTGTACATTGTTTACAAAATTATCAGAAACCCAGTATGCAATATCCCACAATGCATCACAACAAAATTATCGCAGATTCTACAACAGATAAAATTTTGCCTAATGAAATCAAGAGGATAAACCAGCTGAAATGTTGTGATGGGAAAGCAATAACAGGGTTGGGGCTAACAAATGAATCTCAAATGTCTTGGAATATCATTTTTTTGTCTGACTTTCTGGGACGAAGAGTTATTATTTAAAACTATTTATATTTGGACTATTGTCCTCATTTTTGTTGTTGCTAACACAACATTTCGGACGTTGTGCTCTCTGGCCTTCCTCAGGTGTATATTGATCTGGGTAACCTACAGGGAATTATTCTGAACTGAAGACTTTATTTACTCTAAATAATGGGTTCGGTTCAGAATTCCCTGTAGGTTACCCAGATCAATATACACCTAAGGAAGGCCAGAGAGCACAACGTCCGAAATGTTGTGATAGCAACAACAAAAATGAGGACAATAGTCCAAATATAAATAGTGTAAATAATATCATGTTTAGTTTCACCTTCTGTCCCTCGATTATTACAATTGTCAGGTGGATCTGTGGACAGAAAAAACAAACCACCTCCAGGCATATCTGTGAATCTGACATGGTGTCATTTTGGTTCTTCCTCCTCATGATCCTTTATTGAGCTTTTGGATAGCTTGGTGGCACCCATCTCTTCTCTCTCTTGACCAACAGTCTAAGACCACAGAATATGGTGTATAGTTTGCTCTTGGCCCATACTCCAAGCAACCCTCCTCAGGTTTTGAATTTACGATTATCCTTCTCCTAAACCAGTTGCCACTCAAGGCTATAAGAACTAGTCTGTCCTGCTATTTACCCATAGCCGAGGGGGAGATGGATTCATACCTTTCCCAAGGGTATTAGTACATAGGTGAATTTAATGAGCTTGACTGGAATTCAAACTTGGCTCTCCGTTTGCTCAATCTGAGCTGCAATCCATTACAAGTAATTAATTAAAAAATTTTGCCTTAAAATATAAACTAATTTTTTATCAAATTTTATAAATAAATACAGAATTGTTATAAATTCTTTTTGATAAAAATACTTTTACCAATCCCTACTTCAATATAAAATAGCACAAGCTTTTAATTTTGAAAAATTCTTTGCAATCAATTATTTATAGCTAAAAGTTGCAGATACGGCAGAAGTACATGGGATGTGTGGGGTGGGGTAATGGATAACGGCTTGGAATGAGAAATTGGAGAGTCAAGTTCTAATTCGAATTGGGCTTTTTTACATTCTCATACACACAAATACCCTTGGAAAAGGCATGAATCGATATCTTCTTTCCCCAGCTATGGGTTAAATAGCAGAACAGACTGGAGTTTATAGACTTGGTTGGCAACCAGTCTCCCACAGGTATCAAGACTGATCTCTATCAAGAAGGGACCTTAACCTTGGTTTGAAATAAAGCTTTCTTTCACCGAGATGTGTATATCATAATACAGTTCATTAACCTTGTACATGATATGTAAACTTACAACCTCTTTTTAACTATTCAATGTAACGATTCAAATACGGTTGAAAACTGACACCACAAAAATAATGCAAAGTACACAGAAATATAATACAATGAAAAGAAATTAAACATCACAAAATTTTAAGATAAAGAGCTCAATTTTTTTTTCAAATACTTAAAAACATAATACTGACAAGCCTTTAAAATTTGGAATTAAACATTTATATTAAAGTTAAGACAACTTGAAAATTGTCTGAAAGTATGAAACCAAGTTGATTTTTTTCCAGATACAAGTTTTACTATTTAACCCATAACTGGCACTATTTAGATTATTCAGACTATTTTCCTCATCTCTGTTGCCATATTTATCACAATGTTTCGGCCGTTGTACACTCTGGCCTTCAGGTGGTTGGAATGTCGAACTGAACCCTTTATTTCACTCACTGGGGTAGACTGTTCTAGTTCCACGTGCCATGTCTAATGGATGTCAGTTATCAGTTATCTCCTGTTAATTCCCCTCTCCAAGTTCTCCACTGCCTTAACCAGGTATTGAACTCAGACTCTTTGGGTCCTGTCACTGGATCTAACTAACGCCTTTATCCACTGTGTCATGTGTCCTTTATAGACAGAAACCCATAACTGGGTTGAGGAGATGGATTCATACCTTTCTCAACAGTATTTGCACGTAAGTGAATATAACAAACTCAGCTGGAATTTGAACATGGCTCTCCCTGGCTTTCTCATTCTGAGTCACTATCCATTATGTCACCCACATATCTACTTCTGCTAGTCTGAACAGGAGAGAATATAATATTGATAATTCCTCATCTCAAAGATTCTGACAAAAGATTCAACTCTTAAATTATTTCAAACAGTATAAAATGAATGAAGGATTTTATAACTTCTGGATCTTTGTATAAGTTTATTTTTTTAACTGCCCTCAAAAATAGCCTCTTATAATAGAGAGAAATGTTTATCATTCTGGCATGTTTCACTTTTATTAAAGCTTCATCAGAGAATGAGATATGGAGAAAAAGAAAAAAGAAAATTGATATTTTTACTTTTGTGTTGTTTGATTTTCATTAGTTAAT
>OZ038501.1:31222864-31280364 GCA_964036315.1 Acanthosepion esculentum | reverse complement strand
TAAATTCAACTTGTATTATTAATTTTAGGCAAGGATTCACTTATGTCTTAATTCTTTTAAAGTTACCTTATTATTACAATTTTATTTAAGCATTAAGTCGACTGAATAAAATCAGAAGTAAAGGATAAGCAGTTATTATTGAGATTTAAATTCACATTCCTTTTGTCTCTGGGAAGCCTAGTGAACTCCTAGCTTTCAATCAGTAAGCTATAAGAACTTGACAAATTTACAGAAGATCAAATCTAACCTATAACTCATCACTTCATTCCATGATCATCATAAAAAAAATTCTAACAGCTTAAATATTTGTAAACTAGAATTATATAAGTATTGGGTATTATAATCCATGTTCTGAAGGGATTAATTTAATCCACTCTTTTGTTAGGGATGAAAGATCAGGATTTGGATTAATTAAATCTTATCCTTCTCTACAAACATATTTATATAGACACATACAAATATATACATCAATTTAATCATAAACATCTTGACATACAACAATTGTTTGCACACAATTTTCTCATTTTTTTGCAAGCACCTGTATATTAATCTAGACAAGCATATACATCAAAAAGCCTATAATCTAATCAAGAAAAAAAGAAACATTTATTTTACATGATAAATGTTATATTTATACTCAATATAATTTCCTTCATTGTCACTTAATTCATTGGTCAATATCACACCAATCAAATATTATACAATGAACATTTGAGATCAAAGTTCAGTTAATGTCAGACCGCAAACATACTGATCACCATCATAGGTACACATATACAGACACATATACATACATATATATATATATATGTAAAGGGTATATATTTAAATGTGATGAAATAAAACCATAGATTTTTTAACTTACTTTATTTCAATGTTCCTATTCAACTATTTGTGCAGCTTATTTAGTGTGAAACCTGTGCCTGGTGTTTTTTTTTTTTTGCAATTTCTTCAATGTTTGGTTGTTGAAAATCACAGATCTAGCAGCTCAGTTCTCAGAACTGAACAGCCAAACAAACCCCATATATGATCAGATCATAGTGATAAAGGCTTGTGCGAAACCAACCACACTTTTGGAAAGAACTGAATACAAAGATCTAGTACAAATAGTGTGCCACAAGATTTACACATGGTCCTCCTCAGGTTTTGAATTTAGAGTTATACTTTTCCTAGACTGGTTGCCAAACAAGGTTAAACAGCCCACTCTACGTTAATATTTAATCCATAGTAAGGGGAAGATGAAATGTTGGATTCATGCCTTTCCCAAAGGTATTTGTGCATAAATGAATACAATGAACTTGACTGGAATTCAAACTTGGTTCTCTGATTTCTCATTCTGAGCCACCATCCATCCATATATATATATATATATATATATATATATATATATATGTGTGTGTGTGTATGTATGCATGTAAAACTTTTTCACAAAAATATTTTTTTAAAAGTCACAAAAACTTTTCTTACCATTTATATATACCTTTTCTTACAAAACTGTTCTTGATATATAATATATATATATATATATATATATATATATATATATATATATATATATATATATATATATAATATATTGTGGTGGGGGGAGGTTATTACAAATATGAGTGCTTAACACTTCAGTTAACTGAATTGTCAGTCAACCCACACATAATTTGATTGTAGTGGTGGAGGCTTCTGTAGAACTGGACACGCTTTTTGAAAGGACTGATCATAGAGAAAGGGTATACAGTGTGTCACAAAGTCTCCAAACAACCCTCCTTAGTTCTGAATTCAGAATTTTCCTTCTCCTACCTCAGCTGTCACCCAAGGTGAGAGAGACCAGTCTGCTTTACTATTACCATAGCAGGAGGAAGATGTATTTATGCCTTTTCTAAGGGTATTAGTGTAGAACTGGACAAAACAGTATTGACCAGAATTTGAACTCAGTTCAGTGATTACACTTTCCATGCCAATAACTGTTATATTACTCCCACACACAGAGATCTCATACTCACACACACACATATTAGGAATTAATTGATATTATTTAGAATCTGGCATCATTTTCTTCTTTCTATAAACATTATATTCAGTGAATACATTTCTTTGAGTTGGCATCGAATTTTTAAAAAATGTAATTGGCATCTACCATCAAGAATCTCAATAAAGAAAAGTAGGTTCCTTGCTAGGGTGCAAAACTGTGTCCCCGTTTTATAGGGTAAACCCCTTTTGAGCCTGGTGTGCTTTATAGCGTTTAGTCATGAAAGACTTTACAGCAACACAAGGTTCAATTACCCTTTATCTTTTAAGAAATGCACATCTCTCATTAGGATCTTTCAAAACCCATACATTTTCTTTATTAAGACTTTCAGATGCCCAGGTGGGTAGACATCAATGACACAAACAAAAAAAAAATAGGAATATCTACTCAAACATGTATAGCCACTAAATATAATGCATTAGACTACACGGCCACAAAGAGTGTCACAGCTAAAGCATGGCAGATCAGGTGGTGGTTTCTGATACGAAGGAAGATGAAGGTTTGAACCCTGTTGGAAAGCACATTTTTCTTTAAGTCTGTTGAATGCATAGTTTAAAATAAATTAAAAAAAAACAAGAAACAAAGTGTCTGCTCAAAGATATGTGTCCACTAAATATAATATTTATAGCAATAAGAAATAATGTTAAATTATAAATAAAATCCATTAATTCCTTAGAAATTCGTTTGTTTTCTTACATGAAAATAAACTTAGCAGATATGGGCTTTGAAAGAACCCAACAACAGATGCATATTTCTTTAAAAAAAAAAAAAAAGGTAATTGAATCTTGCCTTACAGTGAACTATTTTCTAGCTAAATGTTATAAAGCACACGTGGCTTAAAAGTGGTTTCTTCAATAGAGTAAGGTGCATGTTTGAACCCCTGTCAAATGGCACATTTTTTTTTATTAAGACTCTCAAATACCCAGTTTGATAGATACCAATTACACTGTTTCAAAAAAAAAAACATGTCGATTCAATCACATGTATCCACTAAATATACAACATTTATAGTAATAAGAAATATATACACACACATTGTATGTCTATTGGAGATAGTTTGTTGAAACATGATCGATATTCATTCTGACAGCTTATAAAATTATATATCAACATCTTTATGAAATAAGCTACACTGTACCACATGCCAAATTGTTAAACCTTTTCTCTATTAAAGCATTTCAAATAAAAAAACAATTTATTTTGATCTAATTCAAAGACACATTCCAAAAACTAATTTTCTAGGAGAAGTAATGGAACAGAAACCAATTGTACAAATCTTTCTTCTGGCATTTCTAATTAAAGCTTGATGGCTTTTACTGTGGTTCAACTTTCATTAAAAAAAAATTACTTTCCAACTTTGTTCAATTTGCAATGAATTGCCAAGTCCTTTTTGTGAAGGACTGTAATGAATCATAGTTGATGGAAATTGTTAATAACAATTCTCAGCCTAACCAAGATGCCCTTCCAAAAAGAATATCATGTTTTTTGATTTGATTTGGGGGAAATGGATCAGGCCAAGAATTTTTCAGCAGGACTCTTATGCTGAATCAACTTGAATTATTCCAAAGAGAATAGAACAGCAATAGAAGAAGAAAAAAGGGGGGGGGGCTAAATGTTGGCATATTGCAAAACACCTTTATTACTTAAGGAACGAATTTTAACGAAATGAAATCATAGAAAGCACTTTTTCAAATGATCATGGTGGCCAAAATTCAAGATTATAATGAAGTCCGAGTTTAAAAATATAAAATCATTGCAAAAAAACAGTTTGAGGACTTTTAACAGTCCCAAGAATAGTCACACTAAGTGAACAATTGTACCTGCAGTTTTGAACAATAGTACAAACAAAATCATAACTGTATGGTGCAATTTAGAACATGATTTAAAACTCACTCCCTGCTAATTTAAATTTTTTCTCCCCACCTCCCAGCTATGATTTAAATAGCAATGCAAACTAGACTCTCTAGCTGTGGTTGGTAACCAGTGCAGAAGAAGGACAGCTCTGAAGTAAAAACCATATGTTCCCTGGCTGTGCATAAACTTGAACAGTAACTAAGATCTGCTCAGCATAGTTGCAGTATAAGCCAGGAGTTAGATTTATGGGTGTTAAAGAAAAACAATCTGACCTGAGCATTAATTAAAAGTTTGGTCCTTAATATATGTGTGTGTGTGTGTGTGTGTGTGTGTGTGTGTGTGTGTGTGTGTGTGTGTTTAGACAGCAATCCCTCATTTATACAATTTCATTGAAGATGATTGACAAGGCACTGCCATTAAGCTTATTAAATTTTTCTTGCATTTGTACAAGTGTTTTCTTTTGTGGACATAAGGTGTTCAAATCTTTTATGGAGCCAAGCGATTTCAGCTAATGTATTAGCCATCATCAAGGATGTTTTAATAAGAAAAGGAAAGAAAAAACATTCCCATCTCTATAGATAAATAGATATATAGATATGTACATACATACATATACATATCTATAGGGATGGAATTATTTTTTTATTACTTTTTCTCAACATATAAAGATAATGAAAAACTGAGAAAAACAGCAGTCAATTGCTGAAACCTGACAAGTGTCCAAAATTCTGGAATTGAGATGTTGATCAATCAATCAATCAGCTAGGTGGCAAATTTATTTGTATTAATTATATATATATATATTAACAATCCTAAAGTTTTATTTCTCCATTTCAATCCCCATGGGAATGGCTGCAAAACACTTTCCCCTCCCCAGTTTATAGGTAGAAGCACATGAATACATGCTGGGATTTTTTTCCTAGCCAATAAAATAGGCCAGTTCTCAGTTTCATTTGGCTTTATCCCACTCTGGCTCGTCTTGAAGTCAGAATGCCATGTTTGCTTGTCCGAACTTGCTTTTGCATGTAAACAATAATTCTTAGTTTGTGAACTTTTTACCATATTACTGTTGCTTTTCCTTATTACTGTTAATTTGCCTTGCATATATAGTTTGCTGGCTTTATATTATTTTTTGCCCTGTTCTTTGTCTTGTTATTGCAAACTTTGTTAGTTTGCTGAACAGTTCTGTTTCTTATTTTGCATTTGACCATTCTATTTTTAATAATAATAATAAAAGAATTCTTGCATATAAATTAGAGATATAGCTATGTATTTTTCACTGGCATTGTGAAAAGCTACAAATGTTAAAGTAACAACCAATATAGATACGTGAGAATTCCCCCCAAGTTCTCTCCAATTCAGGTATTTTATTGAATCCAGCTAAATTGGAAAAGACCATCCATAGAGGTGAATTGGGCAGACCCCATAATTAAGTCAATAGAAAATTCACAGAAATCCTTCATTTTTTTTAAAATAATTTTATTAATCTGAAAAATTATTAGGTTGTTAGAAATAATTTCCATTTTTTTTGTTTTTTAAAAAATAAAGCACAATTACATTTTATTCAATTATATTCTCACTATTTTTTGTAATGACTTGTCTGCCATTTTTTTGAGTAAAATTCTGCAGGCTTTAAATGTGAGAAATTTTTAATGAACCTTGAATCGGGTTTTCATTTGAGAAATTCTAACACTCCCCCCATCAAAGTGTTTTTCAGTAATTGAAAAAGGTAATAATGGGTTAGTGCAAGGTTAGGTGAATATGATGGTGGGTGAAGTAGAACAGACCAACCAAGTTCCAAATTTTTTCCCTGTTTTATTCTTGCTGCATGCAGCCCTGAACTGTCATGGAGGAGAACAATATTTTTCTTGCAAAGTGCAGGGTTTTTTTGTTTTTGTTTTTTTAACCAAAATTTTTATGGACACATTGTAGAAAAAAAATTATTATGAAAGTTTCCTGTTTCTAAAGTAAAACATATTTACATGTCTGATCTTCCGTAGTAAAAATTGACCTCTGATCAGGAGATTGGCGGCTTTGAGGAGTGTAGAACACTCTCTTAGCTGCTGATGCTCCTCAGTCCACCCGGGGTGGTAGCACTTGTTAGGGTCCCAGCTATTAGGAAAAATAGTGAACCCCCAAACAAAAATCAACGGTACATTTTTATGGAAAAATGACCAACAGTAGATTTTGTAGTGAAATTACCAACAATACATTTTATGATCTACAAATTATATATTTAAAAAACATGCCTTTTAACCTGAAAGTATAAAATTATGTACAAAATATTTAGATTTCAGTATTAAATAATCCATAGAGGTTGATATGCTGCTAAACAAAATCAACCAATCAACAACCAATGGTTTAAAAATTAAAACTTTACCTTGAACAAGTTTACAAAATTCAAGAAACATTGTATTTAATCATTATTTACGCGTGTGGCTACATACAAAAGACTGAGTGATCAAGTGAGAATGAAAAGAAACAAACAAAATTTTAATAAATGCTATTTTCCTCATGAAATTAGGTGTTCATTGAGAAAGCCAAAGAAAACCACATGTGGCCCACAGGCCACAATCTGTCCATGATTGGATTAAAAAGTCAAGTGTTAAAAAGACAACCTTCATGACTAGAGAAAACAGGACCAGATTATTACAAAAAGAAGAAAGAGAAATTTTTTCTTTAATTTCCGGTTGAATTTCAGCCCAAAATCTAGGTCAAAGGTGATAGTTAAAAAAAAAACAAAAAAAAAAGAAAGAAAAAAAAGAAGAAAAGATATTAACAGCAGGAGAGTCATTCTATTGGGATTTAGAGATGGGGTGTGGTTAAAGCAACTAGATACTGACTGTAAAACTCAACAGAATGGTTCATCTGTGCTACCTGGTTATATGACCGCAAACTCCAGCTGCTAAACTCATAACACAAATATGACAGCTTGTCACTGATGCAACAAATTGGCTGGGTATCATAGCTCAACTGGTAAAAGCATTGATCAGGTTTAAACTAAAAGGTGGGCATGTAACATTACCTCTTTCAGAATATTTAGGTTATGTAAGGCGAGATACATTACACTGTGTCTGTATATAAAAAGATATCCATGACAGTATATAAATTGTGTTTTGTTTAGAAGTCAGGAAAAAGCTGAATTTGTAGAGCACCAAGTAAATCACCATTCATTTCTCAACAGCACCGGGGAGGGAGGGGCTTTAGAGACACACACGTATTGCGGGGGGGGGGTTATAATATATTTGAATTTTGATCAAAATTAATTGCTTTTTAAAAATGAATTGACAAAGAAAGTCCTTTCATGGTTATGGAAATTTAAATCGGGCCACTGTGTAGCTTAGCTTTTAAAGATATTAACATTTTACACTGCTATATTGTTAACATGTTCACTGTGCTTTGTTCCTAGTCAAATTACGAAACATAGAGGCTTACGGCCATATCACGTTGAAACACCGGTTCTCATAGGATCACCGAAGTTAAGTAACATCAAGCCTGGTTCTGTGCCTAGATGGATGGCCACTTGGGAATATCAGGTGCTGTAAGCTTGAATGTGCACGTGGTGCAATAGATAATGACTTGGAATTGGAAAACCGGAGAGAGACGAGTTCCAATTCCCATCAGATTCGTTATATTCACTTATGCGCAAATACTCTTGAGAAAGGTACAAACTCACCTCTCCTCTACCCCCAGCTATGGGTTAATTAGTAGGACTTGTATCAATAAATCACTGCCAAAAAATTCTTACAATCTAAAAGAAAAAGAAATTTCTGGCTTTAAATAACCTGCAAAGGGTTGACAAGCCATAGAAAACAAATTAATCAATCAAGCCAGCATCACGGTGCTAAACATAGTGATCAAGCTCTGGATCAATTGAGGGATCATATTTGATTCAGTAAAATTCTATTCCCGACCCTATGGGGTCCATAAACCTAACTGCTTCAGGTGTCTATGATAGAAAATCCATGTCTCACCCAAATATAGGAATACTGAAATAACACAGGTATTATAGACTGTTACCTTAGTCCTAAATGAAATGCTTTTTGTTAAGACCAAATACATATACCAAGTGATTTGAAAACCCTGTTAGCTTTCTGTGGGCAGAGATTAATTTCATCATCTAAACTGTTATGATGGTTTAAATTTCTCCCAAGGCGTGGAAAGTTTTCAACAGCATACCTTTGCTATAGAATTTCAGCAACACGTACAATTTCTCTGAAGCTAACTGAAACAAGACAACAGATTCCTGATTGTCAACCCAAGCCATTCACAAGCTTGATAAAGCCTTCTCATCAACAACTGTATATCCTAAGAATGTGTGAACAGATCATCTGTCATTAGCATACGGATATTGAATTAATGCATAAAATGATTTTGTTTTCAATTAAAAATAGTTACTGCTGAAAAGGTTACAATACTGAATTTCCACACCAGCCGTACAACCATGAAAAACATCAATGATTATCACTAGAAATAAATTGAAAACTATTGTAGAGCAAATAAGACACTCCCAGTAACATAAATGAACTAAGCAAGATACCTTAAATAAAGAACTCAAAGTGAGTCGGTAAAGGCGCCAGGTCAGAACCAATAATATTGCTGATTCTTTAGATTTTATCAAGAATCTCCAAATATAAAACAGCAGCACTGGACCATATATATATATATATATATATATATGGTGGACTCTACCATTGTATTCGACGTATGAGGGTCAAGCAACTCAGTTCCTAGGAACCAACATCCCAGACACCAGCACATATGATTTGATTATAGTGGTGAAGGCTTTGTGCAGGTCCAACCACACTTTTTAAAGGGCTAAATACAGAGACCTAGTGCACTACATGCCACAAGGCCCCCAAACAACCCTCCACAGGTTTTGAATACTGAGTTGTCCTCCTCCTAGACCAGTTGCAATCCAGGGCTATAGAACCCAGTCTGTCCTGTTATTTACCTATAGCTGAAGGGAGAAGAAGAGGATTAATACCTTTCCCAAGGGTATTAGTATATAAGTGAATGTAATGGATTTGACTGGAATTTGAACACGGTGGTAGGAAAGTGACTGAAGCCTTGACAACAGGTCAGGACCAATAATATTGCTGATTCTTTAGATTTTATCAATAATCTCTAAATATATGGCAGCAGCACTGGACCATATATATATATGTGTGTGTGTGTGTGTGTGTATGATAGAATATAGTTTTAAGGTACGGCATATTTATGGGTAAAAATGTTCAATATCAGGGATAGAGCATGTGTAAATATAGAAGTGTACACTGAGATCAATGCCGATTAGCGATAGTCTGTTTTATGCTTGCACACAATCTGAAGGCCTGAAGATTGTGATCAAGAAACAAACTGCTGCTGCTCAGTGTTGATCTCTGTGTCACACACGCACGCGCACACACACACACACACATATCTCAATGAATAAATTTATTTATCATTTCAGTCATTCATTGAGACACTAGCTTCATTCATATATTTATTTGTTCATTCAGTCAAAATGTCTATGTCTAGATGATGTAGTTAAAACCGGGCAAGAGAAAGCGCCACATGATGTTTGTGAAACAGCCTGTGGGGACCAAATAGGGCCATAGGTCACAAGAGAAGGCTGCTAACCACCTGACTACCAGGAATACTTTTTGTGTACAGCATAGAGTAATTAATTTTATCAAAATCTCTCAGGGACTAAAGACTCCAATCTCTCTTCTCCTGCTTTTCTATCTTTCTCTACCCTGAGGCCATTTTCTAATCTAATTATTTCTTATAATTTATTATATTCACCCTCATTGCTCTGAAACAATTTCAGACACACACACACATATACAACTCAAATACAAAATAAAAAATAAATTATAATACATAATGCACCCAGGCTCTTACAACATTTCACCATCCCTGGCAGAACTTCAATTATCAAAGTGTGGGATATCTACTAACAAAAGTGTTGGAAAGAAAAAGTATCTAAATGAAATCAGATAAAATTTAAATTTAAAATTCCCAGCAATCCTCATTTGTGCACATGTGTAGTTGCACCAACATAACAAATTTAGTCCAATGAAAACCTTTTCCCACTATGTCACACATTTTTTTCCAATAATACATTACATAAATAACAATAGAAATCATCTCAATGTGATTATATATAAAATATATGCTTCTATTAGTTGTGACCATTTCTTGTATGATCACTGGTTAAGCAATGTCGAGCACGGTCAGTAACTACACAGGTGACTGCTTGGGAATATCAGTTGCTGTAAGCTTGGATGTCTGGGTGGTGTAATGGATAAAAACACAGAATTGGAAATCGGAGAGTCGAGTTTCAATTCCAGTCAAGTCACTTATGCACAAATACCCTCAGGAAACGTAAGAATCCACCTCTTATTTTCCCCAACTATGGGTTAATTAGTAGTACTTGTATTAGTAAAATTATTATCTCCAAAAAAAATTCTTATAATCTAAAAATACTTTCTGGCTTTAAATAACTTACAAAAGATTGATAAGCCATAAAAATCAAATCACTCATGTATTTGTTGTTGTGTGTGTACTTATAAATAAATAGCATATATGTATGAGTATAGCTTTGCCTTTTTAGGTAATGCTTACTCCCCAGTATATAAGGATAGATCAATAAATATGTAACCTAACAAACCACTGAATTTTCACTGAATAATGTTTCATTTTTAGAAATGGATTTTTCATTTGTTAATTCAACATATTTTATTACTTTGACATTATTTTTAGTGGATACCCATATTTTGGTAAATGTTCTGCTTATTTATTAAACAGTATATTTATTTATTTTCATCTACTGGGCTGAATATTTGAGAAATCTTATTAGAGAAAATATACACACTCTCTGATAGGATTTGAATCTGCATTCCTCTAAGGGAAATTGTCATTAGATCTGACATACTTTGACCTCTTGGCTACAGAAAACCTATGACTAAACAAAGTTCAAATAGTGCTTTTAAACACAGATTTTTCCCAATTCTCAAAATATACATCTTTAATCAGTTTCATATCTTAACATAAAGAAAGCAATTTTTAGGAACGGATTTTTCATTTAATAATCCAAAATATTTTATTACTCTAAGCCAGGGGTGAAATTCATCCCCAGTGGGTGAATTTTGGATTTTCAGGGGTGAATTGTGACCACAATAAGTTTAGTTGGGGAGGAGAGCAATTATAGAATTTTGCCAATCTGGCCTGTCACCTTGAAAATGAGGCAGCAGAATGGCGTTCTGACAAATGGTGAAAGGGGTGCATGGGGCAGGCAAGGTTAAGAACCCCTGCTCTAAGCAGAGCATCTACTCAAATACGGGCATCAACTAAAAATAACTTTTGCATAAGATAAAGGCAGTTTTCCTCATTGGGCCACAGACTTACTGATATATCAACATGTGTTTGTGGACAGACAGATAAACAAGTTATCATGCCTGGATAAGGTATTCACGTACGTCGATGTAAACTAAGTATTTTTACTTTTTTTACTCGAGTTCCCAATGATTCATTCATGATTCTTTTGACATCAATCTTTCCTTTTTTTCATTCAAATAGACACCTACTGTTTTAGCATACCTCACCCCATCTCTATACTGAACAGATACACACCAAGATAAGAGCGCTGACTAAAAATTACCTACTGTTTGTTGACAAACATTCAAAACATAAAGCTCTTTACAAAACCATAGTGTTTCTATAATCTCTGCAAAAAAAAACACAATTTTCAACATCCCTTCTGATCATTTCTTTCCAAAAAGATGAAAAAAAAAAAAAAATTAAACAAAAAAGCAGCTATTTTCATAATTCCTCTCTTCTATATCATCAGTAGGGGGGGAAAAAACATTCATTTTTTTTTATATAATTTGTTTAAAAATACATCATTTAATTCTCACCGAGTCTTATCTAAAGCCAGAAATAATTAATCCAAATTTATTATTAGATAAATAAGAACAATATATAACATTGGGCAAATTTGTTGCTGCTTTGACAACCTTTATCAGAACCAACAAGCTACGCTCATAATGTTTTGGTGGCTAACTCTGGTATCATTCATATATATTTCTTCCCTACCACAAAACATGGATACAAAAATGTCAGATTATCCAGAAAACCAAGTGATGTAATTATCTATACCCTTTTTGACAAGCCTCATCAGAATGAAGAAGCTATGATTACAGTATCTTGATGGCTAACTCTGGTATCATTCCTGTGTCTCTTCCCTACCACAAAACAGATTATCCAGGGACCCAAGTGAAGAAATTATCTATGATGACTTTTTTAATAATCTTCATCAGAAGCTATGATCAGTGTTTTGGGATTAACTCTGGTAATATTTGTATACATCTTTTCCCTGCTACATATCAAAAAAAAAGTGTCAGGTTTTCTAAAGTGAAATGAGAAACTATGATAAGCATGAAATAATATTGCTTGATATAAACACTAAAAAATAAAAGTAGTCCATATAAAAAGGTATAAAACGGGAAAATAAATATTAAAAAAAAACCCCAAAAAAACAAAAACAAGATACCTACTATTACTATAACGATTCTTTGGTATAGATTGGTCCATTCATAAAAAAATAGGTAAAAAATTGGGGGGGGGATAATTATTTGTAGATTAACGTTCTTTAGACTTTTCTTAGGCTGTGACACTTGTCAAAATTGAAAAATGCTAATATTTTATCATTTTAAAAAGAGGGTTCTGTTCATAATATTGATCTCTGACTTTGTGTATGGGATTTTTTCAGAAGCACATGAACAAACATTTGATGTTAACAAATATTTATCTTAAATGAAGAATAGATCAGTCAGTTATGTGCCATGCATAATACATACTTAGGTGATCATGTATCTTTTGATACATGACTGACGAGGCAAATTCTTTTCCGTAGTTGGTTGCCATTTTTTTTTTGCAGTAGACCAGTTGCCATCCAAGGCTATAGAACCCGGTCTGTCATGCTATTTACCCTAAGCTGGGGGGGGGGGGCATACCTTTCCCAAGGGTATTAGCATGTAAGTGAATGTAATGGATTTGACTGGAATTCAAACTCAGCTCTCTGATTCCTCAATCAAAGCTGCTATCCATTACTCCATCGTGCCTTCTCAAAGAATAGATACATACATCTATTAATTTATGTAAATTATTGTTCTTTAATAATGCCACATGTATATATCCATTTGTTCTTTATTTAAAAGAAACCTTTTTGTAAAGATAAATGTTTGTTTCTGTGCGCAAAACAGCTAAGTCCAATAACTCTGTAAAAGTCAGGGATCAATCTTGTACTGAATTGATATTATAAACAGGACCACCCCCAATCTAAATCAATAAAAAAAGAGAAAACATCTACATTTTTCGATTCTCACAAGTGTCACAGCCTAAGAAATTGCTAAAGAATGTTCATGTATAAAAATTAATTCCCAAAAGATTTTCCTTATTTTTTTTTACAAGTGGACGAGACTTTTTAAGTAGTGGCAATTCTTCTAAAACCATAGATCACATGTTGTTTCCTATAGACATTGTTACTAAACTGAAACTGAGTTATAAATGCTAACAGACATTATTCATATAAATCAGTTCTTCCACACTATAATCTCTATTTTCCATGACCTTCTTACCCTGTACCCTCAGTACCAAGCAATATCTCTATCTACAAGTTTTAAATAGAATTAAGTGGCAAGGAGTGCTTTCATCTATTATTGTTTTGTGCTTATAGTCAACTATACAAACATAAAACTGACCACTAAGTGAAAAATACTGATGCTTATATTTGAAGTTAGAATTTTCTATTTCCCCAGACAAATTTAAAACAATAATTCTCATTTACTTAAAACTAATTTAGTTTACACAGAGTAAAAATAGACAAAAACTTATTCTAAACAAATAGACTTTGGATTAGGATAAGAAAATAGATAAACTAAAAATGATTTTTCTCAAAAACATTTTGAAATATACACTTCTTTCATTTTATCTATGAAGTATCCCTTTCCCTCCTAAGTATGATCTGGTCAAATCCAGTGTGGATTTTCTTTTAGACTTTAGACTGAGCTCTTTTAGACTTAAAAGAATAAGGCATTGATAAATTGATATGTAAATTTATCAATGCAGCAATCAAGAGGGATACATCTGTTAGTTGTCTTATAACATGCCGGTGGAGTAATGGATAGTGGCTTGGATTGAGAAATCAGAGAGCCAAGTTCAAATTCCAGTCAAATCCATTACATTCACTTACGTGCTAATACCCTTGAGAAAAGCATGAAACCTCCTCTTCTCCCCCCAGCTATGGGCAAATAGAAGGACAGACCGGGTTCAATAGCCTTGGATGGCAACTGGTCTACCACAGAAAGAAATGGCAACCTACTGTGAGAAAAAATCTGCCTTATCAGTATTGAAAGATACATGATCTCCTAAGCGTGTATCATGCATGTCACATAACTGACTGAAATTCACTTATGTGCTAATACCCTTGGGAAAGGTATGAATCCTCTTTTTCTCACCCCCCCCCCGGCTATGGGTAAATAGCAGGACAGACCGAGTTCTATAGCCTTGGATGGCAACTGGTCTACTGCAGAAAGAAATGGCAACCTACTGCAGGAAAAAATCTGCCTTGTCAGTCATGTATTGAAAGACACATGATTGCCTAAATGTGTATCACGCATGGCATATAACTGACAGAATTAAAAGTCTGTTGCATTCTCAGAAATAGAAATAAAGAGAAAATGAAAAATCAAAAGGGGGAATTAAGAAAAGGAATAGAAGAGGGTGAAGAAACAAAATAAAAAGTGAAGGAATAAGAAAACACAGAGAAAAGTGGGGAGGAGGGAGATGAGAAGAGATGAAATCTTTTAAAAAGAGTTAACAGAAAGAAACTCTGGTAGAAAGAGAGACCAATTAAAATTCCTTCTTCTGCAGGATTGTCGTTCTTAATTCCCTTTTTCTTTTCTGTCTATAAGTTCATTTCTGCACCAGTAAATTTCTACATGCATGCATGTGCAGGAAGTGTAATGCTTATCAACGTGGAAAGTAGGATCAGTGAACTGGGTTCAAATTCCAGCCTAATCTACTGCATTCACTTTCACACAAATGCCCTTGGGAAAGGCATGTATCCATCTCTTCTTCCCACTAACTATAGGTCAAATAGCAAACTAGACTGAGCTCTCTAGCTTTGGATCATGACCAATCTATGAGGACTACTTTGAATTCAAAAATGTGGAAAAATCAAGAGGAAACCTCTTAACTATCTTTCCCAAGAAGTCGTGGCAATTCACAGATGAAAAAAAGGAAGCTGTGAAGAGATATAATAATACATGTCCTGAAGAGACAAAATATTAAAGAAAGAAAAAAACTGACATTTTTTAGTTTTTTTTTTATATATCTTTTTTATATTTTTTGTGTATCTATATCAAATAATCACTTCAGATCAATTTTCTTTTTTAAATTTTCTAAATTTTAAGAGGGGGTTCAGTTTGCAATGTAAATTCATTGTAACCTGATCTCACTACAAAAAACAAAAACTGTTTTATACAATATATTCTGACTAACCTAACAAAATTTCAAATAATTTTGAGTTAAAATAAATTAAGAAAAGTTATATTATTTAAAGCATAATCTTACATTTTTCCTGGGATGTTTTAAAATAATTCTTACATTCTAAATTTAAAATAATTTCAAATGATCCATAAAATATGAATTTAACACATATTATTTCTTTTCATTTCGATTTTATTATTTCTCTTACTTTTCATTTTTGGGTTTGCGTATGCAGGGTGGGATTAATTTACAATGAATTTACACAGGAAAATGAAGTTTTCTTTTAAAATTTAGAAAACATTTTTTTTTATATATTCATGATCTGAATTACTTATCCAATAGTAATATGAACAAAAAGTTTTTTTTAAATTATTATTTCTTGAAGAGGTGTGTTCCTGTAGTAAGGCGAAAACATTTCTATAATGAAAAAAAAGATGATGTTACTTTATGTAACCTTTTCAAACTGGCATGTTCTGAGCCTAAAATATTATAATTAATAACCTGTTATTTCTTTAATTGTTAATTAAATTTTTCATTGAATTATTTCTTTTTATATACATTCTGAATTATATAATTAGCTCGGCAAACATAACTTAATATGTCACTAATAATTTTATTTTAAAAAATTGTGGAAAGTCATACGAAAAATTAAGAGTTAGTTTCAATAAGAGGGAGATAACTCCTGCAGAGTCAAGTAGTCGAACTGACAGAAATGAATATTTTATACGTAGGTGTGCATTAATTTTAGTGCACACAGAGTTTATATATATATATATATATAATATATATATATATATATATATATATATATATATATATATATATAAGCTTGAAATGAGATACCATTGATAAATATTGTCAAAAATTCTGAGATTAACCATTATACCAAGAACTGTACAGACTAATTATATGACTTACATAAGCACACACACGATATTTGACTGAGTCTGAAGTAAGTCATTGGAAGAATATTTTTCCTTCCCATGCAATAAAATCATAAAGTTGGAAGAAGAAAAAAAAATATTATATATATATATATATATATATATATATATATATATATATATATATATATATATATATATATATAAAGTGGACAATGAGTTCACCACCCAGCGGCAACAATCTGTTTTAGAAGTGTATGCGCGTATCTACATGTGTGTGTGTATGTGTATGTGAGGAAGTGTAAGTTTGTCTGACAGAGCACGTGGCAAATCTGAAAAGTGTCAGGAGCACTCCACCCACTCCTAGTTGAAAGGAACATGGCTGCATATAATAAATGCTACTGTCTCAACACCGAAACAGAATTACAATTGCACGTGTATGTATGCTCGAACGCATGGATGTGTATCTGCGCCTAACCTTGGATTGTTTATATGGGTGTGTTTGTGCGAGCTATAATGTGTACACCTGTACGCACGTGTGTCTATGTGTGTGAGAGTGTCATCCCAAACACAGAAGTAAATTCCCCCCTCCCACCACCAAACATAGTCAAAAACACAAAGAAGCATAAATAGATCCAATTTTAAAAAATACACCAGTTTTTCTGATGACCACAAAAGTGTGAAACCCAGGGTCACAAACTCATATCCATACAACTGAATATATTTCAAATAACCATAAAATTTTATTGAACTTTCAGAAATTATTATTTTTTAAAGTTTTAAATTTTCTAAAAATATTTTTAGTTTTTTCACTGAATTAAAATACACACACACACACAATTTGGATGAAACTGAAATAGACATCTGTCTGATAACAAACCCTGGGTAACAGGAAAAGAGTATAAGCTGAAATGTGAGATATTTTGAAGTTACTTTTATAACTATTTCTGTATTTAAATTGAATATATTTTCTAATAAATGTAGTATTTTAAATGGACAAAAAATTTAGATTTGAAATTTGATTATTTAAGTCTGTGTGTACATCTTTTGTTATGATGTACATCTCCAAAGACCTTTCCCAACAAATAATATTCAAAATTAAAAAAATTAAAGTAACTCTGAATAAAATAAGAAAATTAACATTTGATTGATAAAAGTGGAAATATGTTTTTCTCCTCCCAATTTTTTCCAGAACTAAGACAGTTTCCCCAGGCTTTCTCAGAAGCATGTGATTCGCATACTTTTTATGTTCACTTGGACCAAATGTTCTGAGCAACAGACATATTTTCTTTTCATCCGACCATGTAGAACAATCCTTTTGAAAGATGTTTTCATAATGGCATCAATATGCCACAAAAGTTACCTCCTCCTCAGAACTGTACTCAAATTTGCTGATTGAATTTATTACCAAATCCTGAGAACAAGAATTTGCATTGCTTTGCTCTTTTCGCTTTTTTAACCCTAACAATTCAAACATTTTTTGAACCATTTGTTTTGTTTCTCAGAGTGTTCCTGGTCCAGTGTTCCTTAGCCGTGTAAGGATGCCCAAAATATGGTTTGTCACAAACATCACTATCACAAATGCTAAAGCACATTACACATTGCCTGTGCTCACATCCATCGTTTAGTTTCCATAAACATTCATCAAGCATTGGTGAATTTGAATGGGTGCAATTGTTTACACACAAAAGAAGTCAATGACATACATTAAATGTCATTGAAGTACCTAGAAGCTCAATTATAAACACAAAAAAATATCTGCCCAGAGGTCCAAGTATAAATGTGACCAATATCTGCCTGGAGGCCCAAGTATGAATGTGACCAATATCTGCCTGGAGGCCCAAGTATGAATGTGACCAATATCTGCCTGGAGGCCCAAGTATGAATGTGACCAATATCTGCCTGGAGGCCCAAGTATAAATATGGCCAATATCTTCCTGGAGGCCCAAGTATAAATGTGGCCAATATCTACCTGGAGGCCTAAGTGTAAACACAATCAATGTCTTCTCAAAAGGAAAAATGCAACCAATGCCTGCCTAGAGGTACAAATATAAATGCCATCAATGTCTGCTAAGAGTCTCAAGTAAAAATAAAATCAATGTCTGCCTAGAGGCCCAAGTATAAATGCGACCAATGTCTGCCTAGCGGCCCAAGTATAAATGCAATCAATGTCTGCCTAGAGGCCCAAGTATAAATGCAATCAATGTCTGCCTAGAGGTACAAATATAAATGCAATCAATGTCTGCCTAGAGGCCCAAGTATAAATGCAACCAATGTCTGCCTAGAGGCACACATACAAATCCAACCCCTGTCTGCCTAGAAGCCCAAGTATAGACACAACCAATGTGTGCCTAGTGGACCAAGTATAAATGCAACTGATATCAGCCTAGACGCCCAAGTATAAACCTAAATAATGTTTGCCTATACACTCAAGTATAATAAAATCTCTACATTAAATAACCCAACAAGTGTTGATATGTTGCCAAACACATCAACCCTACCCAACCCAAAATTATCTATATTTTTGATATATGTAAATGCATGTTTGTGTGTGCATGCATACCATTCTGTATATAGTTTAGAATGCATATTTGTTATTTGTCTATTCCTATATAGGTGTGTGTGTGTGTGTGTGTGTGTGTGTGTGTGTGCGTGTGTGCGCGCACATGTGTATGTATATACATGTATGTACTTGTGTTTGTATATATCCAATCTTATCTGTCGATGCTATTGTCACCCCATGTTAATGGGGCAATGTGCCAAATGGTTACGAAACCCCCACAAAAATAAATATTATGACATACACAAAATAAATGACAAATCAAAGAAATATATTTTGGGTGCATCTCAGATACCATTTCTCTTACAATACAGCCTCTCCCCTGAATCAACCTCTGCTCATCCTGTAGCAAAATTCCAACAGCTTCAAAAACAAACAAAAAATACAGAGAAGAAAGAGAACCTAATGTAATATTCAAAATCCCTCAATCAAAAACTAAATAAAAAAAATTTAAAAAAACATTGATACCTTGGATTGTAAGAAATCTTTTGAATACAATAATGAAATTGGTAAATTTGTACCTTTTTTTCCCCACCTAAGCAAAAAGGAGAGAAAACTGTATACTAAACAGCTGGAAGAAAATGGGTGGCTTAATGAGTGACAGGTCCTAAAAATAACAACCATAGCATCTTCTCTGCAGAAGAACACAAGAACTTTGGTAAGTATTGATAGTTCTTAAGAGAGTAAGCAAAAAAAAAAAAAAAGATTGCATAACAGATTCTTATTTATATTAGTAAAACACTAAGATGACTTGGAATTGCAGACTTTTGGAACCTTTTTTACAGATTTTAGAAGAAAATGCTCAGCTAATTCCACACTGTAAGTAATTCATAACAACAATAACAATTTTATAAATTTTAATAAATCATGATTACAATAAAATTTATTTGATATAATTTCATTTGGTTGATTAATTAAGATGAAAAGATATACTGAAAACTGCTGTCAAAGTTTTCAAAAAAAAAAAACGGTTCTACAATATGACAGAATTCAAGAATTAAGTAAAACATTCTGTGTAGTTTGCAGTTTTTTTAATGAAAGCATATTTTTTGTAATATATAAAAAAAAAAATAACTACATACCTCTATCTAACATTCTTCTACAAGCAAATACCTCCACTGCAAAATTTATACTATCATGTATGATAGTAATATTCTGGAATAGGCTGACTGACTTTTATGAAGTTTCATAGGTTTTAGGATTTTGATTGTTGAAAAGTAATCAAAATTTTAAATGAGAGTTAAAAACTGTTCCCCTTTATTTTGATTATAAATGTCATTGAAGTACCAAGAGGCTCATATTAATTTATTAGAGGCTCATATTATTTAATCATTACATTTCATGCATGTTCTCCAACCTTCTGTGGTCATAAGTGACATTTCAATTTGTTTATGTGCTAAATATTTTGTGTATGTGAAGAATATACCTAAGAGATGTCTAAATGTTTGACATAAAGTATTATTATTATTACTACTACTACTACTACTACGATAAAATTTCAAGTATAAATTGTTTGTCCATTTAAAATACCACATTTATTAAAGAATATATATATATATATATATATATATATATATATATATATATATATATTTTTTATATATTTTTTTTAATCATATCACCCCAAGCAAGGCCGGAGGCCACTATCACGCAAGGGGTTAAAGAAGGGTTGGAGGAAGAGCAGATAGGAGTGGCAAGGGAGGGGATGTGGAGAAAGAGAAAGACAGTGGGTCGATCAAGGCAAGGGGGCCACAAAAGATCCGGAGCGAGAGCAGATAGGAATGAAAAATGAAAGGATGTGGAGAAGGGAAGTGGATAGATCAAGGCAACTGGAGATATTGAAACATATACAGAAGAAGTCATAAAAATGACTTCAAAAGGCCACACATTTTAGCTTATACTCTTTTCCTGTTACCAGGGGTTGTTGCCAGACAGGCAAATTCATTCAAATCATGTATGTGTGTGTATGTGTATATGTGCATGTATGTTTTAATAGCCCTAAAAATATTTATACAAAATTTAAAAACAAAAAAACTTTTAAAATAATTTTATTTATTACCAAATAATTTCTAAGTTTAATAAAATCTTATAATTATCTGATTTTTTTAGGATTTACAAAAAAGACAATTTTTCTTTCTTTCTTTCTTTTTTTTTTCTATTTCCAAATTTATGATTTTATTGCTCAACCCAGGGTAGGAGTTGTCCAGACTGAGTGAGAGAAGAAAGTATTATTCCAATGTCTTATTTTAAACTCACTCAAATATTGTGTGGGTGCTTAAGTGGCACATGTACATGTAAGTCACTCACGCACAACACAGGCATATGCATATACATAAACACATATAAAGACCCAAGAAGAAAGTGTGTGGAGGGCAGAGAATCAACTCTTCTTTTTATAACACTGACAGTTACTGTTTTTCCATTAATTCTTACTTAATACTCGTCTCTTCATTTTTATCGTTACATTTCATGCCTGTTCTCCAACCTTCTGTGGTCATGAATCACATCCAGTAATCTTTGGACAGGATCTTTTATTTATTGCATAACAAAGAAGGATATTGCAATTACTCAAATCTATGAATTGCTTTAATTAAAGTGGTGGCAAATGTTAGCCAGAAATTGTAATAAAAAACAGAAAAGATAAGTGATTCTATTAAAAGATTTAGGAGACAGAAGGAGCAATACAAATGCAGACGTATGAATGCCTGTGTTTCATAGACTATATAAAAGCATTTCCTAAGTTATGGCACAAAAACCTATTTAATCCGCTAAGAAAATTTTATTTATTTAGAAAAGACATCAGAATAATCCAAAACTTATACTGAGAGCAAACTGTCTGCCTATGGATAGAAAATGAATTAAGTACACAAAAATGGAAAGGACTGTCAGACAAGGATGTATCTTCTTACTGGATTTACTCAAATAAGAAAACTAGCAGTCCTACCAGGATTTATTATTGGAGAGTACAATCTTAACAATATAAGATATGCAGATGATACGATGCTGAACGAAACTACAGGAACTCTAAGAAAAGATAGTAATGGAAAGTGAGAAGAAAGGACTAACCATAAATTGTAAGATAGAATGTATGGTTGTCAAAAAGAGGAACAGTCTAGAATGCAAGCTATAAATTGGTGATATCAAAATCAAGCAAGCATGAAAATTTAAATATCTGGAAAGTATTTTAACAGAGGGTGAAAAATGTGAAACTGAAATCTGAAGCCACATTGGAATTGCAAAAGTTGCCTTTCAAAAACTAAGCAAAGTATTAAGAAACAGGAAAATTTCATTACAAAGAAAAAGCTGTTGAACTGCTGTGTAATATGAATCCTCTTATATGCTTACAGTCTGAAATGCCTGAAATACAAAATTAACACCATCACATAATCTATAAAAGTCCAAAAACTACAACTTTTACTCTTAACCAATAATAAAAAGGAGGCTAAATTTGATATCATTTGAAAGAGAAATCAATCTACTTTCATATAAAAAGAACTTGTAATACTTGACTTTCAATGGCTTTTGAGATATATCAATTTAATTGCACTAATATCATATAGTCAGATTATTCAACAATTCACTCAGGACTCGAGAGATTTAACAATTGAAATCTTTTTATGGGCTGATAGGATTAAGATTGGAAAACTATATAAATAATAAAATCATAACAAGAAATTATTTGTGAAAAGTTTATTAAATGTAATAAACTACTCTATATACATTAATTCTAACATTTGCACTTTCATAACAATTCATTGTCAGGGAAATTATTGGGAAAAATTATCCTAGAAAAATTAATTCCTTTAAAAGCACTAAATACTGTCAATAAAAATTCTTGTAAAAACAAAAATTAAACTAAATAAAAATGACTTGCGCCCTTAAAAACAAATCAATTAAAAAAAAGATACAAAAAAAATCTAGACTCCTTTAAATATAGAATTGTTAAATATCAATAAAAAAGTTGATAATAAAATACAAAAAAAACATTAACTTTTAGCCCTTCTTTTTTAATAATTAAACAATTGCTGTTTTTTTTATTTGACTTTTTATGATTAAATAAATTTTAAATAAGTTTTAACATAGATTCCTAAATGACAAATCGAGCCGTGTGAAATCTTTTTTGATATATAATTAGACAGTAATACATTTTACCAATTGTATTGCAACTAAGACAACTGAATTTTAACTCTGTCTTCAATTCTAATTGCAAATTGCTTAACATCTTACTATAATTTACTAGATGTCTTTGCTGGTCTCTCTGTCTGTATAACCCAAGAATAACTCAAGCTAGTAGCAACCACCACCAAATAGTCTAATGTTACTAATAGGACTCCAGAGCATTTTCTAACATTTTAAATTTTAAAAAGTCTAAAAAAATTTTAATTTTTAATGAGGGTGTTCAATTTACAATGTAAGTATAATATTAAACTGAATCCTTACTTTGTGTCCATCTGGTTAGCTAAACTAATTCTTTACCTGTTTTTTAACTGTTGTAAAGTAGGCATCTAGCTGAAAATTTCCTACCCAGAAACCAAAGTTATAACATTTTTTTACAATACTTCCGGTCACCATTGTTGTTGCATTTATATTAGTCATACAAAAAATGGCACTCGGGAAAGAGGTGGTCATTTTGGCCTTCCACAGAAACAAGCTTAAAATTCTGCCCAGTGAGTGAGTTTTCAGCTAGTATATAGAATTCTGACATTTGTCAATTCAGTGTTCATATCTATAAGACAAACTGAAAATTAATATAAAAGAAAATATTCTACATTAAAAAGGTAGTTACTGTATTTTCTAGAATTAAAGGCATTATTTTTCAACAAAAAAATCAAATCTAAAATATCTATGTATCTTACACAGGCTAAGTTATAAGTAGGTTAACCATAATTTTCAATTCTATAACCTGCAAAGTTTTAAATTTTCCTTTTTCTTCTTTAAGTTATTTACTTAGTTTCATTCTAGATAATGTCAATCTTGTGTCGTCTTTGAATCAACAGCTTGTTGTTACTTGTCTAACTAGTTTCTTATCAGAGCTGCACCCAAAACAAATTATATTTGTATGCTAAAACTATCCAGAAATGACTAAATAACAGGTTTCAGTTTAGGTGCCAGATTGATGAGGTTGCATGAGAGTAAATTTATCTAACTGAAGAGAAACCACAAACAAAAGATTCTTACTCCTGCCACTGCCAATAGAAAGAAAACTATTAAGTCGAGCTTTCAGCACACACATGTCGTTATCAAATCTGACAAAAGATTGATGTTTAAATTGCGTTTAACAGAAACAGCGTGGAAAAACTGATCAAGCCCCCTTGGCATTTCCCCTTTTGGAGATGCCTCAGGTGCCGGGTAATGACGCCAGCACCCTCCTGGAGGACAGGTACTGCCTGAGAAGATAGCCCACTGGGGCTTGAGAATAATATTATTTTGAAACTTTCCCAGCAAAAGTACCAAGCTTAAGACTAGATTCAGGATTGCTCCCACCCTGGACAATAGATTTATGCATTAAAGCATTGGTTTGTGAATTTGATGACATAGCAATGGTGAGTTCAATCAATGGTCGTACAAGCTTAGACTCAGTGAAAATAGGTCAAGCAATAAGTAAATAGTACTAAATAAGAACAAGATGAGATTTCCCTAGATATGAACAGCTGAACAAGAACAATCTTCATAGATTAAATAAAGGTTTCAGTTCAAAATTTCCTAATGTTTTTACCAACAGTGACAAACTCCTGAAGAAGGCAACTGGACACAATGACTGAAATGTTATGGTAATAACAAAAATGAGGGCATTATTTCAAATGTAAATAATTCACTATTTATTAACAATATTGGAAATAGCTTAAACTAGAAAAGACAATTCTTTAACTCAGACCATTTTATATATTACCTGATATATGCTGTCTTTTAAAAAAAAATTATAGTTACACTAAAAAATTTCTTATAGTTATGGAAAAGAAACTTTAAAAATTGAAAATAGAAAAATTGGTAAAAACTATTGTAAATACTTTTGAATGGTTATTCTTTGACTAATTTAAGAATGTTAATTTATTAAACATTTTTCACAATAAGGTGGGAGATGTATATTTTGAAAAATAAAAAGGTATTCGTTGTTTTATTTTTATTATAAAAATATCTGACAACTTTTTAATTTATTTCTATGCCAATAAGGAAAATTGGGGATGCCATTCTTTTTTTTTTCCCCCAGATTATTTTTGCTTTAGAAAAACTCATCTTTACTCTTTAGAAAAGTAGCCATGAGTTTTGGTTTCATATTAAATTACATGATTTCATACCAAAATAAGAAGTTTCAAAAGACTAAAACAAAATTTCATTTTATAAAAAAAAAATAAAACTATTAACTTTTTTTGAAATTTTTAGACCAGATATTATCAGCAAAAGACCAGGCAAAAAACTGTGTCAAAAGGATGTTTTTTCTCTTGACAATTAGTGTATACTCTTGCAGTAATAATTTTTCCTTTTAAAAAGCTACTTTTAGAATTTTAATAAAACTGCAACATATGAAATTGGATTTATAATTTTTTTTTTATTGGAATTAACTATAACTACCTCAGATTTAAACTAAAATTAAAATAATTTTTAGCTCAGAGTGAGAGATGTTCTCAACCCATTTTAGTGAATTTATGCATTTTTTTCAAAATTCATAATTAGTTACTCATCATATGTATACTTAAATTTTTTTGTTTTATAATTCAGACATTTTTATGATTTTATAAACAAAACAAATATTTTGATAGTTATTACTTTATAATAATATAAATATATAATTATTTCTATGTGAACTATAAGAATATTTTATAATCTTGTAAATGAATAATTTATTTTTATAGTACACAAATTAAATTCTACACATTTTTAATAAATACATTTTAACACACCTTTTCTGTGTTTTACTTGATCTCATGTTAAACTTTGCCAAATTATCATTTTTACACGCTGATATCTTCAGACTAGTGTCCTCAACTTGGTTATTATTTTTCAGCCATTATGCCCTCCTCCTTCAGATCTGTTATTCCCAAGAATTTTAACTGAATCCCTTTTAAAATCTAACTTTCCATCACTGAATTGCTCTATAGGATATATGACCTGGTGGATAAACCATTGTTTAAACAAATCAAATTTTCTGGCAATTCAGAGTTCAATCATTGGGTAAAGTAGTGCATTGAAAGATACAGACAATATCATAAAGAAAAAGTAGCTAGACAGGATAAACCGATCCAGGATACCTTCTGGTATGAACAGAGGAATTAGAACAGTCTACTTCCATAGACTGAATTAAGTTCAAAATTCCTGGGTTACAAACTAATGAAAAACACCTGAAGATAATCAGAGGCTATAACGGTCAAAGAAAATAAGAACACTATTCTAAAAAAAAATGTATAACAATAATAATAATATTATCCAGTAAAAAATACTTTGAAAAAATGTTTCCTTAAAAAGATTATTAAATGAAATTCAACCATTAGAGATAGCTCAAGGGAAGTTACTTTATAAAATCCTTAGAGTTATCTCCTCTTACACCGCAATCTATTATGTGTCTTTTTACGGGATATACATTTTTATTTTATTATATCAAAAACAATTAAAGGGGAAAGATGTATGGCAAAGTGGATAAAGTTTTCGTATAACATGTTTAGTCGTTGAGGACTTCATCGGACTAAGCAGCGACATATAAACAAACTTAGTCCGATGAAGTCCTAAAGGACGAAACGCGGCACGCGTTTTATGTATGCCTAACGAAAATGGCGTTGAATAGAATACAAAATACTCGGACTTATCGCTTCAAGGTGAATATTATTAACCAAAGTAAAATTCCAGGGCCCCATCTATACCAGTTTGTCCCTTCCCCAATTCAATATCATCCCTGATATCTAAAGCCTCTTAAAATAGGAAATGTCGAAGGAACTGGACAATTTCTAGAATCACTCGCCCATGACTTTGTGTCAACAAACCAACCATGAAACCATCGTTGTGTTTGTTTTTGATTTCTTTACGGCATATCATCCCCTTATGGGTTATTTAATGTCAAAATCTGATTCACTTGCAAATACGTGATTATTAATTAAGTAACTATTCATATTTTCAGTGTTCTGTTGCAATCATTTTCTTTTAAAATCATACTATCGTTGGAGAGGTAGTTCGTTAAAAAAACACGAAACAGCTCTCAGAAAAGGTTTTTGTTTTGCTTTTTTTTTACTGCTTTTCATGCACCAAATAAAAAGTGGGATTTGATCCCAATTATACAGACACAAAACAACAATGAAGCATATGATGAAAAGAAAATGTTAAAAAAGATTGTTTGATCTCAGAGTTAAAGGTGACTACGAGATGGTAATTTAGGTCCTAAATAAGCATTACAGCGAGAATTATTTGATGTCGCTCATTTAGGTACCTCCACGAGATCGTTAAAAAAAAAAAAAGAGTATAGCCATGATGAAAAAGACTCCCAACTTGACGAAAACAAAATTTTATCGTCTAAATATTTATGTTATTAAGAAGGAAAAAAGATGAAAATTTATTTTAATTATTTTTTTAAATTTTTTCCTTTTTTTTTTTTTTTTTTTAGAACAATCTGAATTTTCATTTTAAAATCCTTGTTTCTCTTTCACCGGAACTAGTAAAATAACAATAACATATACAATTTTTAGCACGTTTTTTTTTTTTTTTGTATGACACACATTAATTTGTAAAATCTTACAAAAATAAAAATAATTGTTGGATGTTAATGAAACTTTCAGAAGTATTCACAGATGATCGAAATTATTATAAATATGTTTTCTTTTAAAGTCATGGCAGAAATATTTTTTTTAATATTTATTCCCCCCCCCCCAACTAATTTTATGAAAACGCTAGAAATTCGATCGCATCGGGTTTATAAAAGCACAAGGCTTTGAGGAATGCAAATCATGTTTTTTTTTGTTTTTAATTGGATCCCCCCTACATGAAAATCAGCTCTGAATTGTAACATAACTCAATAAAACATATATATTATTTAATTTCAAATGCTTTTATTTGCTTTTAGTTGTTTTTATGAATATGGACAATATTTTCTGAAAGCAAAAAAAATTTTCGATGAAAAATGAATTTTTAATACAATTATTATTTGTTATTTTTTTAATTAATACATTTTTACATTTAAGTTGTTAAAATATTATAAAATTAGTTAAAAGCCGTATCAGGTTTTGTAAGTGTCCTTATGAGATAGATCTTTTTTAGTGTGTTGTAAATTGTATCGTTTTGTTTGACTAATCAGAAGATCCGCAGTAATTAAGAAATGTAATTTTGTGTTTATAATCGGGCTCTAATTATAAAGTACGGAAGACCAACCAGAATACAATTGAGTTGCGTTGAGTTAAGCATTGTTCTCCGCTATTTATTTTTTGATGGTTTAAAAGCCAAAATAAATTTTTAAATTGTAAGAATAATTTTGGAGATGATAATGATTTACTGATACAAGTTCTACTAATTAACCCATAGCTGGGAGAAGAAAAGGTGGATTCATACCTTATCCAAACTGAAAGTGAACATAGCTCTCGATTTTTCAATTCTGTGCCATTATCCATTACACCACCTGCACATCCATGCTTACAGCAGCTAGACTTCCCAAACAGTCACCCATATTCATCAAGCTCGACGTTGCTTAACACTTCGGCTCCCACACAACCCACAAGAGTGTCATGGTGGAACACCTGCATCTTCTGGTGGTCAATTTTCCAATTTCTTTTCTATCAGGATTATTGGGAGTGTGATGCTATGATTGATTACTTATGAGATCATGATACACCAGAACCACATTCTTTTCCCCCCAAAAATTAAATATTTTTGATTTTTTTGTGAGATTCCGGGTTGTAAATTTGACTCGGCTACCATATACTGGTGGGTTGTGGCTAATAAATACTTTCTATGATATCTTTGCCTCATATATGAAATAATATTAAAACAAAGTCTCTTTAAATTAATGAAGATATAGTGGACAACAATGGAAATGAGTTTTGGGAGCCAATGTGTTAACTTCAGTGATCATACAAGAACCGGTATTTGTGTGAAAGTCTCAACTAGAATTCAAATATAACTATTCATAAATTTTATATTCCAATTTAATAACATTAACACTCCTTACATTTCTATGAAAAAATTAATCAATTTAAAAAGAAATAATAATAATTATAGATTAGTTTAGACAGAGATTATGTCTGTGAATTATTCATCATTATTATTATGCATTATTCTCATATAAGCTTAGTATAAGCTCTTGCTAATCACACTGAAAACACCAGTTCCTGTTCAATCACCAGAGTTAAGCTGTGTCAAGATGGGACAACATGAGAACAATAGGTACTATAAGCAACTTCCTACAATCTGAAACGTGTTTCAACTTTAAATAATCCACATAGGGTTGATAAACCATAAAAAAAACCATCAATCAATACACCCTTTGCCCTAGTGTTAATGAAAAGCTGTGTCTTTGAATATCTTACTTCTCGGATTGAGGAATTGGAGAGCCAAGTTTGAATTCCACTTGAATCCATTGCATTCACTTACATGCTAATACCCTTTGGAAAGGCATGAATCCTCTTCTTCTCCCCCCAGCTATGGGTAAATAGCAGGACAGACCAGGTTCTATAGCCTTGGATGGCAACTGGTCTACGATAGAAAGAAATGGCAACCTACTGCGAGAAAAAATCTGCCTTATCAGCCATGTATCTTTCAATACATGATCACCTAAGCGTGTATCACACATGGCACATAACTGACTGATTATCTTTCCATATGTGTCACACACACACACACACACACACACACACACACACACACACATCTATCAGGCTAATGCCCATACACACATTTTTTGTGAGTTTTTTTTTCTTTTTTTATACAAGCATATGTATTTTAAAAAATTATGCATATTTTAATTAAGTCTATGTTTAACACAAACGTGTCATCCAAAAAAGTTACAAATATATCCATAACATTTTTTAGTAAAAAGATGTATAATTATAGATAAAATTATCTTGACCTTATAGATTGTCAGGAAAACTGGCATTTTCCCCCCACTCCCAAAATAAGAGTTAATTAGTGATGCCCAGCTCCTCTCATATGACAGTTCAAACATGAAATGGAACATATTTCCCTAGATTGGTAATCTGGGAAACAAACAAATGCCTTGCATTAAAAAATATCAAGAGACAAAATTTAAAAACTAAACATCAGTGAAAACTACAATAACTTAGAGAACTATGAGAGAAAAAGGTTAGAAAATCAGTGAAATTACATGTTGTCATGCTAAGAGTAATTAAAATCTCAATACAGTAGCCAGATTTTTAACCTCCAAAGTTTTTATTATAGCAACTTAAATGACAGAAGAAAAAACTATAAGCATTTTTAAATTAGAACCTTATAATTTTACTGTGATATCAGTAGAATTGTTACCATACGGTTGAGGTTATCTGATCAGTAAATTTAATGGGTTGTAAGGTTACTTTCAATGACATACAAGTGATTGCTCATCATGAGAACTATCTAAACTAATTCTGACATGATTTTAGAAAACAAATATTTCAAGAAAACACCAACTACTTTTTTTTTATAGAAGACAGTCAATGAATTTTCTGCAGAAGTAAACAGCCAATAAATTTTCCACAGACGTAAACAGTCAATGAATTTTCTACAGAAGAAAACCATCAATAAATTATAACGAAGCCTTTAAAGTCAATTTTGGTTTGAAAAATATCTTAGAAATTAATAAAAATGGATTATTAAATTACAGCAAAATCTGAAAGTTTATTTTAACTCTGAAATGAATCTGTTTTTAACAGCCATTTAAAAAACAAAAAACAAAACAGAAACCTCAAAATCGTGTGATAAATTGGCACCCAGGAACTGTATTAGCATTTTAAGTGAACACTGCCGAATGGAAAATACAAAAGAATTTCAAATATTCAGACTGAAAATGATTCCACTGTATGACAATGGAAATGTTAATAAAAGAGCAGAAAGAGATTAGGGTCAGCTAACATGGGAACTGTTCAGTGCACAGACAGACATGCCACACTTCATTATCTCCCATCTTTTAATCTGTTTCCATTCGAATAAATAACTTGTTCAGAGGTTCTTAATCTTTTACTTTTCTCAGTTACAAATTGTCAGCAATTGGCAGCAGAATAAAAAAAAAATAATTTTTTTTTTTACCCTTCTGAAAGTCAAAGAGGATGGTATTTCAAGAATTCTCGCTAAGCCTCATTGCTTGGTTAGTGCCATTAGATTAAGAGAGTAAAATTCACATTGGCTGCTATTTTAACTGATAACTTTACAATTAGAAACATTAGCTAGACTCATGTCTTATTAGACTGAGAAACACCTATCTTCAAAGAAAACCAGATTCAGCACACAAGGACAGTTTAACACTACTGAGTAAAACAGACATATACTTAAACCATTGTCGGTAGATGAATTGAAATATGCCTAATCTAAAGGTGTCAGCAGTAATTAACTCAATGATTAGAATTTTAAATTATTTTATTATGTAAAAATAGTTTTTATTATTATGCATTTATTAAACAACTATCAATGTGCCAGGTCCTATAATCAGGAGATGTCTCCCGGACTGAAGAAGGTTCACTCTGATTTTCACCTGTTTTAGAGTCAATTTATATTAAGTCCTTCGAGCCATCCCTATGAAAGAAGGAGTGGCTGTTAGGTTTAAGTCTAATTAGCCTTTGATGTTTATATATTTATTATAAAAATATTTTGCAGATTTATAACAACCATATGTTACACTAATCCCTCTTTATGTTTTGTAGCTTCTATCTGTAAGAATTTTGAATTGCTGAATTATCAACTCTTTCTAAGATTTTTAAATTACTGTCCATCATAAATATGTATTGTACTTTTGCATTTGAACTTAAAAATTAAATCAATGAAAATTTTTGGCTGATGAAGGTAATAGAAATCCCAAAACACATATCAACAATTAAAAAATTGAATCAATGTAAATCTTTGGCTGATTGTTGTAATGTTGTCTTTGTTCAAAATATTCAAGAATTAGGAAGGCCGTAGTTAGAGTATCAAAGGAACAGAAGACTAGGTAGAGGAAACAAGGAAGAAGAGCTTTATTAAATACTCATACATACAACAGAAATACTTGAGTAAATTAAATACTACTCAAATCCTACTCTAATGTTGCTACTTGCCACATTTATAAGTAGGAACAGTCCATTGTCACAGTAGTAGGGAAGATCAGGAAGTATGCTGACTCCTACACTAAAACACTGACGAAGGAAGTAGAAGTCTCAAAATACGTACCAATAATTAAAAATTGAATCGATATAAATCTAAGACTGATGAAGGGAATAGAAGTACTGAAACATGTACTAACAATTAAAAATTGATTTAATGTAAACCTTTGGCTAGAGAAGGGAATAGAACTCCTGAAACACACATGAACATTCAATAAAAAATATATAGTTTTGTCTACAATTTTATTAGTTCTTTTTTGCTTTATTTCTGGAATTCTTACTCCTTACACCTAGGCTTACACATAATTTCCAAGGATAGTTATCCATGTTTATTATAAGTTCAGTTTTCTTTCATAATCCAGTGTTTTCAGGACCCCAAACCCCTTAGAGCTACAGGGCTGATATAAAAAAAATGAATATTGATAGCTTATCTCTAAATCGGGATATATATACAATTTTACAGTTAAGTCTCTTGTCGAGGGGTTGTAATCTCAGTGAAACACTGAGTAGAGACCAGATAAGTAAACAATTTTTAATACCATGTCTCTTTATGACATGGCCGATCATGTCTCTCCACAGTATACTCTTTATCTGTGAAATGGTATGAATTTTGGAAAAGTTAGTGGAATAGTTTACAGTTGCCTTGTTTGGTAAGCCTACATACACTAATTTAACATCTGTTTTTCTATTCATGCAGATTAAAACAAGCCGAACCAGATAAAACACTTTCTTGGTCAACAATTCTGTTTCATTGTAGGATTTAAAAAGTCCCAATTTTAATCATGTACTTCCACAACTACTTTTCTCTACCACCCAAATACCCGCCCCGCCCCAGCTGCTCTAATTTCTGATTTCATAAGATGCCATTCCAGCCAGTACTCAGTGGCCACAGTGAGGTAGAGGAAAATGAAAATAATCAGAAACAGAAGGGGTGGGGAGAAAGACAATAACATAGAATGGAATGGATTACACAAGTAATCAATAACCAATCAATAACCTGAATGAATGAAGATTAAGTATAAGGAAGAAGGAAGGAAGGAAAAAATGGCTACCAAAGAGATTGAATGCTGAACAGATAAATATTCTGTTTAGCCATGACAGGATTAAAAAAAAAGACAACAGAAAAGTATTCAATGAAAAGATGATTGCCTTATCATTAGTAAATTATCAAGGCATCTCTGTTATTCTTCCAGTGATGTCCGTTCAACACAAGAGTGTAATATATTACTTTAGCAGTTTCGTGTATGCATCATCAACATGCAATAATGTGTGTGTGTGTGTGTATATATATATATATATATATATATATATATATATATATATATATACACACACACACACTTCTGCATAGCCAAGATTTTTGCAAGATTTTAGAAGTAAAAGAATGTGCTTGTTAGACTTGCGGATGCAATGCAAGAAACGGATTTCTTCAAAACATTTTTTTTTTCTTTTTTCATAATTATGCAGATATACAATCCCTTATCAATGTTAATTTTTCCCCTTGAGGTCAATAAGTCATAATAATATTTTCAACTACAGACAATGGTCTTACTAAAATTTTTAAAAATACCTTCTAAGATACATGTATGAAAAAGAAAGACACAAAACTGGTATCTAATACAGTTGTTTTTGTATATTTTAAATTTTTGAGCCTTGGCTTTAAAATAAAAAGACATTTTCTTTTGATAGATTTAAAGTATGCCTCGGCTACCAAGCAAAGGGACTGAAGTAACTATAATTTTATACAAGCTTCTCTTTCAATGTGCCATGTCTTTTCAGGACGTTGACAATCATAGCTCTCCACAATTTCCTGTTGTTTGTAGCTCTTAGTAAATTTTGTCTTTTTGCTCTCTCTCCTAAACCCTGCTTCGCCATTCATTTACTCAAGTTCTCTAGGTAGGTTATGTGCTGTTTTTCTCTCTCCCTCTTGCCTTCAATATGTCCTGTGAGTATCAAATTTTCCAAGCCATCTTTTCTCATCATGTGCCTTAGAAATTTCAACTATCTCTTTCTGATGCTAAGTATAAGTGCACTTTTTGTTTCCATTTTCTCTAAAACTTTGTCATTTCTTACATGTTCAGTCCATGGCATTCTCAGCAACCTTCTGTAGAACCACATTCCTGTTGCTTCAAGTCTATTCTTCATTTGTGAAAAGATTGTACAGCATTCACTGCTGTATAAGAAAACTGACATTATGTAATGGTTCTGATTTTTTTCTTTGTTTCTAATGAAATTTTCCTGTTTCTTAATGCTTTGCTTAGTTTTTGGAAGGCATCTTTCGCTATCTCAATACACTTTCTCAATCCCTGTCCTCTGTTAAAATACTTCCCAGAATACTAAAAAAAAATAATCATCATTCTCATGTAATAAATACTACTTCTGTTCCATATTTAGTGTATGCTAATGTAACACCTATGATGGGATATACGTAATACATCATATTTTTTCTGAATAATAAATAAAAAATCGTATAACTTAAGCAGAAGAATTTAAGTTTGAATCTAAAGTACTTATTAGTTCGTTATCAGAATTTTAACAATTCAAAGGCATTCAATTAAGAAATGAAGTCCATTACTATATTAAATGTTCTCATTATACTTAAAACAACCAACAGTGAAGATTTGGAAAACATTTAGTTTTAGTATTTATGGATATTTTGTGATTATTGAAACTGATACAAAATAAAAGTTTAAAAAATTTTATGCATGAACAATTATTAAAAATAGGGATTTGTTGATATTTATATAAAACTTTCATAGCAAAATATGAATGCACCAATAAAACCCACACCATCATAAGGAATGAAGTACAAAGTTAAAAAAAAAAAAAATTTAAAAGAGGCTTCATAAACTTTTATCTGTGATTTTACTTTGTCTTTCTTTTCAAACTGGCCATTCTCAAGATGATTTGTTTACCCTGACGTTGGACAGGCACAAGAAAAGAAAAATTGGTTTTGTCTTACCAAAATGGACCCAGAGACAAGGATAAAGCAACTTACCTGAAAAAGAAAAAGAAAGAAATTAACGTATGGGCATCAAAAAAATCAAAATGTCAGCAGAAAGAATTTTTAAAATGTCAGGTGGAATAATTAGTAATACGCAGGAATAAATAAAAGGAAAAATATTTACTGCAGAAATTTATAAACCACATATATAAAATGCAACATATATATATATATATATATATATATATATATATATATATATATATATATTAATACATGTTTCATTAAATAATATAGATAAGTGTTGTCTATATATTTTATGTAAGTTTTTTTCATATAGTCTGATAATCTTAATAACATTATCATTAAACCATGAAAGAAAATCACAATATTGATACATACTTTTTTTTTTTTTTTTTAATCCAATCTTAATATATATATATATTAATAAATAATTTAATATATATATATATAATAGCTGACCACTCATATTCAAGAATACCCGTCTATTAGAGCGGCTAGCTAATCCCTAATTCAGACGCTCACTCAGGCACATTTGTGTTTGTTCAACACCCACAAAGCCCACCTGTGGTGTTTCTCGGAGAGAGTGTGTTATCTAGCATGATCAACAATCAGAACGCAGCCAGCACACTCAAACCCTCAGTCACGATGAAGTGTGACTTCGTGCTAGCACATCTATTGACGGTCCCCCAAGTATTCCAGCTACCCAATTTCACTCACAAGGCATGGGTCAACTCGTGGTGTGATTTTCAGGCACTTTCCAAAGGTGCTGCATGCTGGGATCGTCCCCACCTCCAGACTGATAACATCAGGAAGTCTCCTTCCTGACAAATTAACCTTGGTGAGATTCGAACCCGAGTCTCATGGTCAGAAAGCAAACGTTCTAACCACTCGGCCATGTGCCCATAATAAAAAAAGATTTACATTTTGTCATATAAAAAAAATGTTTAGAAAGTGCTTTAATTGCTAGTTCATCAACAGTAAATTTGTGTCCATGTTCTTACAATGTTTCACCATTCTTGACAGGTCTTCTGTTATCTCAATATGGGATATCTAATAATAAAGGTGATGGAAATAATCTAAGAATCTAGTTAAAATTGGCTAGATTATATATCCCAAAAACATATTAAAAAAAAGTAAATTTAAAATTCCCAGCATGCCTCGTTCATGCAAATGTGTAGTCACACCAACATAAACAAATTTAGTACAATGAAGTCCTAAAGGATAAAACATGTCAAATGAAAACTTTTTCCACTTTGTCATATCTTTCCCTCCAAATTGTTCTTGATATATTTAAAAAATTATACACACGCACATATTATATTTGATATATATATATATCTATATGTGGAGGTCAACACCAAGTGGCAACAGTCTGTTTTATGCTTGAACACAATCTTCAGGTCTGAGGATTGCATTCAAACATGAAACAAACTTGGTGTTGACCTCAGTGTCATTATTATTAAATAATTGGCACATTTTTATAATCTTATATGTGGGAAGAGGTCGTTTTATTTTTGATTTTAAATGTTTTGAGTAAATTTAAGCATTTGTTTACAGGACCATTTGGATACAAAGATTTTATATCTAAACTGGTCATACTTTTTTTTTATAATATATCTATGTTTTTTTAATCTTTTAAAATCTCCTGCGTTTTTTAAGTGTAGGGAGCCAATTGTAAGAAATGAAGACATTTCTTGGTCAAAAATAACAGAACATCATCTGAAAACACCCACTCTTTATGGATTACCAAAAGTACATAAACCACGTATTCTGATGAGGCCCATTATATCAGGAATAGGTACTGGCCCACATGGAATCCAGCACATTAGCCAAAATTTTAATCCTACCACTCGGTACTATCTATTGGAAACATTTGAGAAGATTTTTAACAATGCCAATGTCAGGAAATTATTGTTTATGATGCTAATTTAAAATATTACAGGTCAAAAAAAAGATCAGCAAAATCAATATTTTGGGAAATGTAACAATTGATGGATAGAAATATAATTGAAATTATTGATTAATATAACATTAGGCCCAGAGTTCCCAAAGTGAGGCATATGCCCCACCGGGTGGGGGGTGCAAATAGATTTTTAGAGGGCGGGAGGAGCTATTCTAGAATGAGTTATTGACAGTGAATTGTTTTCTATTGCGTCTGTGTGAGTATGAGTGTATATCCGAGTTAATACATATGGTGCATATACAATATGCATACATACAAATATTTGTGTGTATGCACATGTGTAATTATGTATGTACTGTACATTAGTAACACAATATTTTAATAAATATTGTAAAATTCTAAAATTAAATAATAGCACTATTACATATATGCAGTCTCATGTTCTTAAAGAAAGTTAAGTTGATGGCCTTTTAGGCTTACTCTACGTGAATAGGTGTTCACTTTTTGAATAATAAGAATTATATGACACAGGCCAAGGGGCATCAGGATTTTAGACATGCTTAGGTGAGGCATGGCCCAAAAAAGGTTGGGTACCATTGCATTAGTCCATCAAAGTGATGAATGAGTTATTTTTGCCTATGATAAGACAATACACTGGGTTGGTTTGCATAATCAATGCAAATATACATTCATTGTAAAAGAAAAATCAAAAAATAATGGCTGAACCCCAAACTGCAAAATGGTGGAATAGGCAAAGATCTACAGAATCTCAATGGCTAAACCGCCGGAAGAGGGCAGCACCAGTCGGGCTGGCACAACCAAGGCAGACCTTGATAGACCGAGCATCCAACAGCCTGATGCAACCAGGTTTGCCAGATCTCAATTGTCTCAATCCCCTTTGAGCTACAAGGGAGGCGGTTCTTGTCTATCCACTTGTCCACCAAAATCAAATTCATTCAAATGGCCTTGTCAAACTCTCTTTGATTTGCAGCCATCTCCGCTACTGCCATTTGGGGAGAAAAAAAGGAATAGGAAGAGATGATGTTGATCCTGATGCAAGCAGGTGCTGACAACAACAACAACAGTTCAAATTTCATATTAAAAGATAGAATTTCACAAATCATAACAAATGTTAGAACCATTGTTAAAAACTTCTTTTGAAGAGCAAAAGGCAACCAGGAGATGCTATTCATTAGGGCAGTAAGCAGAAAATTATATTTAACCCTATCAGTGCCACAATTTCCACACTTTATTCTCCCAATGTTTGAACAATTATATTTAAACTAACTTAAGAAGAATCATCTTAAATCAATCTTGGTTAATTTCAGTCAGAATTTCTGACATGAAGAATTGCCATTTTTTACAATTGGACTAATGTTGGGTAATTTAATGACAAAATAGACAAAAAAATATGTTTCCTCCTCTAAAAAGAATTCATCAGAACTATACATTCATACTCCCCATATATATATATATATATATATATATATATATGGATGATGGTTGAGCTAGGACGAAGTCACATGTAATCGTGACCGAAGGTTTGAGTGTGCTGGCCTTGTTCTGACTGTTGGTCATGCTAGATAATGCGCTCTCTCCCAGAAACTGTAACTAAGGTCCGCTCAGCATAGTTGCAGTATAAACCACAGTTGGGCTCTGTGGGTGTTGAATAAACACAAATGTGTCTGAGCAGGCGTTTGCAATAGGGATTGGCTAGCCACCATAGTAAACAGGTATACTTGGATACAAGCAGCCAGCCATTACTAAATATATATATATATAATTCCATGAATAAGAACATTACTTAAGTCTGACAAACTCCTTTTAGAGTTAAAATAGAAAAAAAAAATGTAATATTTCATCCTCTAAAAGAACTTCATCAGGACTATACATTTATACTTCCCCCTAAATATATAATTCCATGACTAAGAACATTAGTCTGATGAAATTTTAGAGGATGAAATGCATTACATAGTGTTTTTTCCATTTTGTTACCCATCATTATTCTGATATATAGAAACATATATCATATTTTCCCAGCTGGACTAATGTTCATCCGTGGGTTGGGTAGTCCAGACTCTGACTCCATGGAAACGGAGCAAGCAATAAATGAGAAGGAACTAAAAACAAACAAAACAGGATATGATGACAATGAATATACTTTATAGTAAAATTGAAGACATATCATACATTGTCAAAAAAACAAAAACAATATGATATGATAAATTTCATTTCTTATGAGATTAATCATAGAAAATTTTTTTTTTTTTTTTTGTAAGGAGAAACAATTTTTCACTCCTTTGATTGTGTAAGATTATTTGTAAAGAAAAATAAAAAAATCCTTAGGCATGGACAGTGGAAAGAGAACACTATAACCATGTTGATTAAATAAAGTGTTCAGTATGAAATTCCTTGAAGATTATCCAGATCGACAGAACCCTGGAAGAAGTTTAGGGAGCACAACAGCCAAAACATTGGGATGATAACAACAAAGAAAGCTGATGAATGTAAATAATGTTTATAGTTACTTTAAAGACAAACTTTTATGAACTCAGAGACCTTAGTTGCACATCCTGGATAAACAAAATAATGTGAATATCTAATGGACTTACTGACTTCAGTAAATATTGGAATGTATCAGTAGTTTCATTTTTTTTTATCAACAAAAGCTTTTGTATGTTTGTTTTTTATTATTATTATGCTTATGCAATGCTCTGTAATGGTGTCTTTTGATGATTCTAGTTTTCAAGTTTTGGTGGTCAGGTTCTCAATGACGTTGCATTTGAAAGCGTCGTAATCAACAACTAATAGCCATCCACTTCTGGGCTTTATTTCAAGAGACAAGTCACCACCTCCAATAAAGCATAAACTATTTTGGACAGTATGGCCAGATATCGTTTCAGTTCCTTCAAGTTCCCAAATTCTGCAAGCAGCTTCAGCCTCTGGCACACTGATATTCTGGCATCTTCCAGGCATCTTTAAATTTTTGGTAACTGATAGCCATCAGCTTCTGGGCTTTATTTCAAGAGATAAGTCACCATCCTTAAAATGCGTAAACCAGTTTTGGGCAGTATGGCCAGATATTGTTTTAGTTCATTCTATTTCCCAAATTCTACAATCAACTTCAGCAGCTCTGAGGCCCAGTTTAAAATAATGCTTATAAATTGCCAGATTCTTAACGTTTGTGTCCACCATTATAACATACTAGCAGTAAAGCCCGGCGTTGCTCGGCGTTTTATGTAGTTAAATTTCTTTGGGGTTTGAATTATTGAACTTACACACGTATCCACAGTTGTTAAGGTCACTGATAAGCCGGGAATCTCACTGGTAGCAAAATCAATGAGATCAAGGGCAACCAGTTGCAATAGGCGACTGCTGTGTTGCTGCTCCGTGTTTACCCGAAGACTTCCACCCGTTCATAATCGGTCAAGATTTTTAATTCTGGCAATGTAAAATAGTGGCTGCGTTTTCACTGTAGGACTCGCCCCTTCACTATTAAGTCCATAAGTTTTCCCAGTTTTAAGTGGAATACGCAGGCGGTAATGTCATGTCTGTGAGTGTAATCCTGTCTGGGTAGGATTTCACGCGTTATCTCAACCCATTTGGGGTTGCAGGTAAATGTTATAAATAAGTCTGGCCGCCCATATTGCCTAACGTATGTGATAGCGTCCTGCGTGCGTTCATGCATGTAACGCCCCCCACCCCACCCCAGTGTAGGTAGAGGGAAGAATGCAGCTTCACTAGGTTGAGGGGATTGACTTCATTTTGAAGGCTGTCGCATAAGTGTACGTAGGAGTCTGAGCGCAGCTGTTTCTGATGATTCTATATAAAACAAGGCCTCTCCAATTCCATCTTAGTGGCCATGTTAACCACAAACTGTTGGAAAAGCTCCCTGCATCTATGAAGCAGGTTGAAGTCTCCATCCCTAACCATGAATTGGTATGAGTAGAAGGCTTTGCACAATAAGGCTTTGGAAGATGTTGTAGGTTGGCCACCCAGAGTATGAAGGGGAAATACCAAAGTGGTAGCCATCATCACCATAAGGGAAAAGTAAAGGGTACTGCAATGCGTCATATGATCGATGGGTCCCCGAAATCCTGCGAAGAGCGCCGCCTCTTGATTTGAGGACAATATCACGAATGCGGTTTTGCTCCCCATGTATAATAGCGGCCACTTCGTTGCACGCAGGAGCATTGTAGCGGCGTTCGTGTTCATCATGAGGCCGCTTGTTGGCGTCAATTACAATGCTGAAGGAAGGAAAGGGAGCATTTTCCAAAGCATATTTGAAACTGCGAATGTAGCTGTTAACCCCGTGAAGCATGGCCTGAAGTAGTAGTATGACGTCCCTGCGAGGAACTCTTCCCGACGGCGGCAAAATACCAATCCGGGTTTCGGCCTGTAGGTTGTAGTCTGCAATAAAGTACAGTTGAAGGAATTTAGGCGTAGAGGTCTCCTCAAGCAGCAGAGACCCAATGTGGTGGTATACCTGCCCCTGTACTTTGAAAGTGGGCATCCAACCCTCTTCTCGAACCACCTGAGCCCCAATTGAAGTCATTTGAAAGGAGTTGTTGTATTGCCTAATTGTTTTAAGGAAGTGGTTGGAGTCGGGATGGGAGCCAGCTATTAGTCCCCTCAACGGGGTAGGTGGTTAATGCAGAGGTGGCAGTTGAACTGTGCTGGTGGAGCAGCACAGACTGGCAGGATTCCTGGCCCATTTGCGGGCATTGCAGAATTGACGAACACAGGTCATGGACGCTACATTGAGGTCGTCACGCGTAGTTAAGTTAATGCTGGGGTCATAATTGAAAGCCAAGAAAGACCAAAAAGAGTTACTGGGACAAGTAACACCACGGGCAGCTGCAAGGTGCTGAATGTCACCGTCGAGGCATATGCGACAAGCTTGGGGAGTTTGAGATAAGTGCACAGTGGCCATGTTTGTAGCAGTTCTGTGGGCCCTAGGAGTTTCTGGCAGCAGAAGTCGCTGCAGCATTGGGGGCATTGCGGGTTGCTTGCTGCAGCTCTTTCTCGGACTCCCACAACCTAGCTATTGCAGCAGCATCCCTGGATTGATGGGCGCGCATGCGGTCAAATGTTTCAGCTGCCCTCGACCTGGCAGTGGTGGCAGCATTCATAGCATTTCGAACAGATCTACAAAGCGGTGTCTCAGCAGCCCTAGCGCTTGCTGTTGCAACAGCGTCCCTGGATTGACAGGCGCGTCTGCGGTCAAGTGCCACTATTGCCCTTGATTTCGCAGTGGCAGCAGCGTTTCCGATGTTTCAAAGAAGCCTTTGATGATGAGTCTCGGAAGCCCGGGATGCAAAGGCGGTTGCTGCAGCCTGTGCGTTCATTCTCGACTGTTGTGTATTCTTGAGCCTTGATCGCAACGAAGCCCTGTAGGCAGCTTTCTCAGCTAAGCAGGTGGCACGCTCCTCTTGTGACTGCGAGGCCTGTGTGAGGGCGCTGCGTTGAGCGACCTGTGATAGTTGCATTCTAGTCTGATCCTGGGACTCACAGGCCCTTCTTGCCCTCATGGCGGATGCTCTTGCAGACCGAAGGCTAAGACATACCCTCCTTTTTGGCGGCATGGGGAAAAGTGATGCTAGTAGTGGTTGATTAGGGTTGCTCAATTGCAGGAGTACAAAGTCTAACTTAGTATACAAAGCGTGAGCCAGAATCGGGAAGGCAGGTATTTAAGTAAAACAGAGGAATAAATTGTTTATGGTAGTTGGAAAAATGTAGTTAAACAGACAAACAGAAAACAAAAACGTAAGAAACAACTTGTGGTAGGAGAAATGATCAGTTGAAGGAGCCTATTGTATCAACCGGATGGCGGCGTAACAGGAGCAGAAGTGAGACCTTCGTCCCACAGCTGAACACAGCAAGTTCAAATGCAAAGTATTACTGGCCAATTGGTTGTGCCAATCAGCGAGTGTCCTAGGGTCTCGAACACCAATCAGCACCCGTGTACTGCAATCAGGCAATGAGATACCACTATGTGAAGCATGGTCACGCGTGTGTGAATAACAATCAGCAGTAGAGTCTGTAGTGTAGACGTCTCAGTTGAACATACGTTTGATTGGTGTATTCACAAATTCCGATGAAGACATGATTATATCGACTTCCCTCAGGTATTAGTTGGTCACAACGGAGCTCACAGGGCAAAAGTTTTTAATTGTCATGACTAAAGCTGATAAAGTTAATCAAAATCCTAAGCGAGTTGCGAAAAACATCGCCAAATTGAGGTAAACTTGATTTGAATGGGAAGTCAAAAGGTGTATGATTTCATTGATTTTTATCCAATAATTGAAACCGATATTGAAAATGAAAGTCAGCACCTCAATACTGTCAGTAAATACTATGCTCAACGAGAATTTTGCATTGATTTTTTTCCAGTAATTGATATCGATATTGAAAATGAATGTCAGCACCTCATAACTATTGATAAAAACAATGCTCAACGTAATTTTGGTGGAAATTCTTCAACATTTGCAAAAAATATAACCAAAAATCAGCTTGACTGGATTTGAATTGGAAGTCAAAAGTGGCATGATGTTATCGATTTTTTTCCGATAATTGATACTGATATTGACAAAAAGGGTCAGCAACTAACTGTTGATAAAACTAATGCTCAACATGATTTTCGTGAAAATTCCTTGCAGTTTGCGAAAAACAGAGCCAAAAATCAGCTACATTGGATTTGAATCGGATTTCCCAAAGTGATCAATTTTTTCTGATAACTGATATCAATTTTTAAAAACAAAGAACAGCACCTCAAAACTATAAGTAAGGACATTGCTCAACGTGAGTTTGGTGAATATCACTTGTAATTTGTGAAAACTATCACTGAAAAACTGATGAATTTTTTTTTCTAATCAATATTCAGCCCCCTATCAGTTTTATCGATTTTTTTTCCAAAATCGGAGGAACAATCGAAAAATCCGAAGACGTCAAGTACGAATGCCATAAATTTCCGATCTGTGTGTGAATTTTCATGACGAACGGTTTGCTCGGGATGAGGTAACAAGGTGACAAACACACAAACACACTAACAGAATGCCATTTATAGATATATATATAAAAAACGACAGAGAAATTTATTTATATTTTTTTTAAATCAATTCACTCAAGCAAGGCAATAATGCCACTAAGATGCAAGGGGGCTACCGAGAGTGAAGAAGAAAGAAAAATACTTCAGAAGGAACTAGAAAACCAAATCCTAAACAGGAAATAAAGGATAAACCTCTACTCCTGTTCAAAAGACCAGGGCAGTGTGTAAACCAGGTGATAGACAAACTTACCTACTTCTACTGAGGAAAGAAATAAATAAATTTCAGCATTTAGGTGGAGACGTTAGAAGTATGGAGTTGATATAGACTTTAGAAAGGAACCAGAAACACAATCCTAAACAAGAAACAATGGATAAACCTCTACTCCTGTTCAAATAGTATTTATAATGACGATGATATTATTATTATTATTATTATTATTGGCACATTTTTTTGTTTTTAACCAAAGACCTTGCATTATGCATGTTTTCCAAGTCATATGACCACAGACAGCACTTTTCACAGAATATTTTCAGTACTAAGCAACACAGGCTTCTAAAGCAATAGATACTATGCTATATTCTGATTTTCTCTATGTAGGACTAAGTCCAGTAATATAGACCCCAATACACCAATGATAACTAGGACAATAGTGGCCTGAACACCCCACATCCTGGCAATCTGGAGGTCAGAATACTTTTAAGCTTGTAAATTTCTTTGATCTTGATATTATGGCCATCATGAACAGGCATGATGATGATGGGACATTTTCTTGTTTTGTTTTTTTCTTGTCTTGTTTTTTTGTTTTTTCAATGATAGTCATATCTATTCAAAAAACTGGGGAGGAGTGTAAACCAGACAGTAGGCGAAGTGAGTTGAATAAGCTATTGAACATGACTGTTGAAGTAATTCCTGTAGTAATGTGAGCACATGGAACACCACCTAGAATCCATAAAGCATGCTTAGGGTAAAATGGAATTGAGACCAAGAATAGATACCCCCACCCCCCAGCCCCACCAAAAAAATGCTGTCCTTTATTCTGCAAGGATTCTCTGAAAAGTTATTAGTTGTGAGCAGACTTGTTGGCACAATGTGTGATACCAACACAATAATAATAAAACTGGAGTTTTAGAAAGTCTTCAGTTGTGTATATAAAATAAACTTTGGAATCATCATCAGACAACAGTGTGGTTGTAGGGTCACTGCACAGTTGAGCACCTGACCTTCCTCCATATATCTTGGTTGCATGACAATATCTGGCTTGAAGTTCAAGAGGTATTCATTCATGTGTAGCATGTCTTGAGCAAAGTAGACCTGACAGAGCCCACCCCACTTCAGGTCAAACCATAGTTGATATCCTCCAACTTGAAGACACATATTGGTCATGGACACTTCCACCATAACTGTTGACTTCATTCTAAGAAGCCTTCCACCTAGCAATGCTATGATACCACTGCCCTGAATATAGTGCCAGTAGTTTAGTCCCATGTGCAGATTTAGTCAGCAGCCAATCAAAGCTTGCTGCAGTTATCATCTCTGTGTTAATCTCCCCACTGCTGAGTGCGTTGGAGTCACTACACATGGAGTTGCTTGCATAAGTTCATTGCTCAAGGTGATGAATTAAGAAGAGTTTTTTTTTGTTTTTTTAAAAATCACTGGATATCAGAGTAAACAGTCATCCATAGCATGATGATAAAACTACAAAGCTTTTGATTAGGAGATTAGAGATTTTGAGGAGCATGGAACCACATCTTAATTGATGTTGTTCCCAGGCCCACCCTGACTCAAGGTGGTAGTACCTTTTAGGGTCCCAGCTATGGGTAAATAGTGAACCCCTAAACTAAAATCAAAAGTATAAAAATACATTTTTATAATAAAAATACCAGTAATACATTTTTATAAAAAAATTAGCAACAATACATTTTTATAGTAAAAATGACAATGAATATACTTTACAGTAAAACTAAAGACATGTCATATATTTTCAAAAAAGCAAAAATAAAAAAACAATTTACTATGATCAATCTCATAAGAAATGAGATTTTAATCATAGAATATTTTTTTTTGTTTTTGTTTTTTGTAAGGGGAAACAATTTTTTCACTCCTTTGATTATGTAAGATTATTTGTAAAAAAAAAAAAAAAAAAAGAAAGAAATGCAGCTTAGTAATTATAATTTAATCATGAAATAATGTCATTGTCTTGAATTAATTATAGTTTGAATTTTCATATTTCAATTTCAGCATATAACCCATACGGGTTGATATGCCACTAAACAAAAACAACCAACCAACCAGAGTAAACATTGTATTAAATATAGCAATTATTATCATTATTATCATCATATTATAATTTTGCTTGTTCTGTTGAGTAAGTTAGAATGTGCATTACAGTCTACCATTACCTCAGATAAATAATGGACCATGCCATTTTGATTACAGTGAGGAAAAAGAGAGGAAAACAATATATCAGAAATGCACTGAGAAAGAAAAAACATACATAATAAGAAAGAAAGGAAGAAATAAGAGGACATTAGAGGAGATTTTAATACTCTAATGCACTTGTCAATTTTTAATGTTTTCATTTGTATCCTCTTACATCTTTAAATAATTATCATTGTTATTGAGATATTTTGTTAAAGTTGTTAAGCTCAAATATTTAATGATACAATAGGGGAATTTCTGTAGGTATTTTATAGTTGTGGAACTCGCAAGGAGATTATTCAATCATTAAGTTGAGAATTAGGACCCATCAGAAAATTCAAGTAGGAAAACCATCAACTCTTCATGGTTACTGTTAGTTATTATTATAACAACAACTGTGGAAGGTTCGGATTAAAGGCCTGTATAATGAATAAAGAGAAAAAGGAGAAAAAAAAAAGTAGAAAATTTTTGATACACCCAAACTGTGATAAAAACAACCCAACTGTTCTGAAGTTACACTAGCGAAAGGGTTAACACAGCCATGTTAGGAGCTTTAATGGCTCGCTCATTAACAACCAACAATAAAGATGATTTCAATTTTGAAATGTGATAAAAAGAAGAAAAAATGCAATCTCATTTAACAAACACTCTAGGATCAGGAATGACAATTTCCACATATTATTCAATAGAGTCGGACAAGATTAATCACTTCTAGTGAGTCACTAAAACTGCCATGTTGCAGCATGACAAAATGTTCAATGAACACCAAGACATGTCTGCTAGTATGCTTGTACCTGTATCAGTTACTTAAGACTTCCTCCTGTTTCACAGCCTCCCATATCCATTTCTCTGCCCCTATTTTCCTCACTCTGAGCAGCTTTCTTTTTCTGTTTAGTGCATTTTAAAATTTTTTATTCTTCTTTCCATTAAAATGAAGAGGGTGTTTTCTTTGAAAATGTTAATTGCGTCAATAACTGCTATTAGTAGAAAAGTGCAATTTGTAAAGTTCAATCTCGGAGTCTCAAACGATGTGACTCATAAGAGATTCAGATACTAAAGTCATGATCATGCAGATACCTAAAAACAGAATTTCCCAAGAATAGGGGATTGAGCATAAATTTATTCCTGTAGATAAAGAAATGCAATTATCTATCTTTTTATTCATCCCACTTAATTCATGTCAATCAATTTCAGTGTGGTTACGCTTTTGTATGAAATACAAGCACCACCTGAAATAGCCATTCAAAGATATCACAGAATTTTAAGGATTGTAAAATTATTATTTAAAAAAGAAAAAAAACTTATACTTAGATGAACAAATATACATATGAAATGTATATATAAAGATATGTGAAATGTGTATATGTATACATAAAAATATATGCAAATGTGTGTGTGTGTGTGTGTGTGTGTGTGTGTGTGTGTGTGTATTACAAATGGACTAAGTCCAACAATTATTTTAATATATTTCATTGTTATACATTATTTATATACACAAATATTTAAGTAAATGCTCTGTTTATAATAAAGAGTATAAACATTTACTGGCCTGAATGTCCAAGAAATTTCATAGAAAATATGCGTCCTCTGACGGGAATCGAACATGTATCCTACACAGAACCATCATATAACCTGACCTGCTAATACTGTCTAGTTAGCAAGGTCAATTTGCTTCTTTTAAACTACAAACTTCCCATGATTTCCCTCAAACGTCCATATCTGCTCGAACTTAGTCCATTTCATAATATATGACATCATTTGTTTACGTTAAGATACGCTTCGAGTAGATATGAACTTATCAACCCTTTGTGAGTTATTTAAAGCCAAAGCATATTTTATAACTGTTTAACAGCCGCCTCTAATGGTGTCTTGCCAAAGCCAAGTGTAGGTAACTTACAAATCTACTGGGGCAGACTGTACTCATTCTACTGCCCATGTTTAGGGATATGTCATCCTTTTCTTACTTAGTACTACTCGGTTATTGTTTGCCCTATTTCCACTGAGTGAAAATCTACACTGCTCGGTCCGCGGATTAAACTCACAATTACTATGTCACCAAATTCATGAACCACCTAGGCTTTAATCCACTAGGCTACTCAGCTATTGAAGACAATAGCCATATGTAAACAATATAAATAATAATATACATTTATATAAACAAACATTAATAAATACAGATAAATAGCTATGATCAAATTGCCTTGCCTATTTGCTAGTCTTTGTAAAATTATTTTCAGTTCTTTTAAAGTATTTCCAGGTTAATTCACATTTACTAGGAACAAAATACTTAAAAACCACTTTTCAAAATTTTAAAATAAACTTGAAGAAAACAAACACAAAAAAATGTGACATGATGAACCACCACTTATCCCATGTCATGCTTGTAGACTCCTTCTAAAGTCTACATCAGCTCTGTACTCCTGATGCTTATCCTTTCTTATGCTAATCTTATGCAACTTGACACAGTAACCCTCTACCTTGAGTTGCTTTTGGGTCTTAGTTTGGGTGAACATTAATAGAAAAAAAAATGTATCATCCTCTAGGATCCTAGTATTCAGTCAGTCATACATAAGCTGCCAGCTTTAGGTTTTGCCAATCACCCGGATAATAGGAGCAGATAGGTTTGCCTATTGCCCTGTTCACACTCCTTCCGTATAATTTATAACATTTTATTTATAACAATTATTATGGGAAATATTAGAGACTCATCTGACATTCAATACTAGCACCAATCAAAGGTTGACTATATATTGGTGGGGTGTTAGGGATGTGTTTTGGTACACAAGGGCGCAGCACCCCCAAAAATTTTGGGTACCACTGATTTAGAGTTATAGACCAATATCAAAACCACTGAAGACCAAGTTGGTTATAAAATTAAAAACTTTTTAATTGAAATTTGATCTAAAACATTACATAGAAAATTTAACAATGCTCATTCTCTAAAGCCAAAGTAAACTTTTTTTTCTGGTGATTTTTTTTAACCTAGCCACTGTGTATTAAAATGAAATGAGAACCCCACAGGACAATAGCCTAGTAGATGAACGTGTCAGTTCATGAATTTGGTGACAAGATAGCTGTAAGCTTAATCCCTGGGCTGGTGTGTACTTGAAATCAATGGAAAAGGGGCTAGCAATCTACTAAGAAGTACTAAATAAGAACTAGTTGAGATATCCCTAGATATGGTCATAAACACATGATCTTCTCAGTCAAAATTTCATCAAAAACATTATGTAGAAAATCTAACAATGTGCATTCTCCATTTGTTTATATTTCTGAGATGAGATATTGTAACTATTTACACTATTTACGTTGTTCGGACTGTTGTCCTCATTTTTACTATCACATTCATGATGTTTCGGCCATTGTACACTCTGGCCTTCTTCAGGTGATATATGTTGGAATTTCAAAGTGAACCCTTTATTTCCCTAGATATATGACACAATGAATAAAAACATTGGTTGATTGATCCAAAAAATGACTTGACCCAAAGAGTTGTGAGTTCAATCCCTGGCATCAGCAGAGAGAACAAAAAAAAACTTGGAGAGTTATCAAGATGAAATTAGAACAATCTACCCAGTAAAGGGCTCGGTTTGAAATTCCAACAAATATCACATGATGAAGGGCGGAGTGTACAACAGCTGAAACATTGTGAATGTGACAGTAAAGATGAGAACAACAGTCCAAACAATGTAAATAGTGTTTACTATTTACAATGCACATTCTCTCAAACAAAAGTAATTTTTTTCTGGTGAAGTTTTAACCTACCCCACTATGTATTAAAACTAAATAATTCAGTTTTAAAAAAATTGTCCAAATATTTACAGAATAAAAATAAAGATGTTTTTTGGTATTAAACTTTAGTGGCATATTTCATGAAAATCTATTTAAAGTGGATTCTGTAGTCCACTGACACAAAGAAAAAAACAGAAAGCATTGAATGTTTTAAGATGATTACTTTTTTTTTACCAACATTATGACAATTTAGAAAACAAATTTTCAAACAACTTTTGAAAAATTTTTGCATAAACAGAAAATGCTTTTTCTTCATGTCTTAAAAATTGATTTTATTTGGTACAAAAAAAAAAAAAATTACTGCAAGCCAAATAAATTTAACGTACACTTATCTGATTAAGAAACGATTAGTGCCAAATAAAAAATTTTAGGTGTTATTTCAAATATTGTATTTTGTTTTTATTGATTAAATTAAGATGTTTTTAAATATTTCTTAATTTTTGTAAATTTTATTGTTCCCACAATATTTTGACCAACCTTTTTTCGAGTGTACTACTTGTAAGAAAAGAGACAGTCTCTCTCTTTTTTTAATTTTTTTGTTTGTTTTTTCGTGTGTGTGTGTGTGTGTGTGTGTGTGTGTGTGTGTGCGCGCGTGCTCGTCCAATTCTGTCTATGTCTCACACAATTCATGTCTGATTTTATCTATGTCTTATTAGAAACAAAAGCAAAAAATAAATGGTAACAAAGAGGAAATCTAAATACTAACAACTTTCTTTGCACTAAAAAAATAAAATACAACTTCATATGTATAGTAGGTAGTACAGCTGAGGAAGGCCAGAGAATGAATAAGCTGAAATGTAAGGACAACAAAAATAGCAAAATAAAGACTGAATTCAATTATTTAAAAATCCCTTTAAAAAATGACTCTTCTGAAAATTATAGACAATATATACTTTAAATTCAACTTTTTTACTTCAATTTTTACCAACTTCATAACAGTCTTTAAAAAGATTCCTAAAAATCATTATTATCAATTTTTGGTTAGTATTTACTTTCACCTTAATTTTTAGTTGCTTTTTAGCACAAAAATAACCCTACTGCTACTAATCTTTGAAAATATTTGATATGTTAATAATAATGTTTCTTATGCAATATCAAAAAGATTAACAAAAAAAATCTATGGGCCATTTATTGTTGGTTATCCATTCTTTCAACATGGATAGTTGCATAATAAAACTTAATAGAATTGCGAATGCTGCAGTTGAAAAGAAAAGAGAAGAAAAAACATGAAAGCAAAAATGTTTGTTATGCATGTGTGTGCGTGTGTTCATTTTCATGTAGAATATGATAGAAGACTGAAGGGTGACAGAGAAAAGAGAAGCTGGGACCTCAGTTTCTTAGGGTAAGAATTTGGGATTGGGTAGTCAACTTCTTATTAAAAAAAACGGAAAATATAAATAACTGAGATATGTAGACATTTATTTATTTAAGAAAAAAAAAAAAAAATATATATATATATATATATATATATATATATATACCGAGAATCAATATATATCAGGCTTTTGATCAGGAGGTCCTATGTGGCCGAGTGGTCTAAGGCATGTCAGATCTAATGATTGCTTTCCCTACGTTCAAATCCTACCAGAGGGTGCATATATATTTTCATGCATGCACAAAAGGCCATAATATGTTATATTAGCTATGATTTAAACAATTTATAAAGGACATAATCAAGAAATATGAGTAAATATATAAAATATCAGTAAGCTGAAAAACTCTTAAATAATTCAATTTATTTATTCATATATATATATATATATATATATATATATATATATATATATAGTGTGTGTGTGTTTGTGAGTGTTGCCTATTGTAAAATCTTTTTTTCATGTCAAAGAAATAAATAAAAATCCATTTTATAATGACAGCAAATCTATTCTTGTTTATGAAATTTGAAAAAGGGAAAAAAAATGGCACAGGGACTAATAAAATGTCCTCCAGACTAATCATTCTTGCACTGACTTTCCTGATATGATTACATCTTTCTATGCCAAATTTGGTAACCCTAGATCACATGACTCCCCTTTGCTTGTATAAAGGACAATAAATGTGTGTGTGTGTGTGTGTGTGTGTGTAATGGCAAGTTGGTTTGAATTGTTTGTTGAAAGAAAAAAAAAACATCTTTTTCCCTTACCACAACAAAGATAATAAAATTAATAATTCATACAAGCAAACTTGAAAAAGGGAAATCAAGAAAAAAAATTGTGTAACAAGAAAAATGAGAAAGATGTCAGAGAGACAGGACATGAGAAAAGGGATCTCTTGGATGTGGGAGTAAGGATTAAAAATGAAGAAAAAAAGAGAGACATTCAAATAAATAAAAAAATGAATTTAAAAATAGAAATAAATAAAAATGGATATATATAAAGAAGACTGTGGATATATGAAGGTAAATCTAAGCTTTGCAGGATCTCCAAAAAATAGAGGAATAAAAAAGGTCTGCATGAAAGATGGCAGTACCAAAAAACAAAAAAGAATTTTATCTAAAAGTGCAACATGGTTCTAAAAATATACCTGCCTAGGTTGGGTTAGGGCGGCATTGCATGCCAAATACAGACGATGTTTAACTTTGAAAAGCAGGGAAAGTTTATAATACGATAGAGAGTGGTGTGGATGAAAAGTTTCAAGGGCCAGATGCCTATCAGGAATTAAAGCCTGAATTAAAAAAAAGTTTGTTATTGTTATTTGAAAATACCTCTAATAATGTTAAAAAAATATCAAATTTATAAGATCATGAAGAGAACTTAAATAGAAAAATTGGAATGAGATAAAGAAAATTTGGTTAGAAAATTTTTTTAAATACTTTTTTTTTTTAAGTCATTTCATCCCAAGCAAGGCAATAAAGCCACTAAGATGCAAGTGGGAAAGAATATGAGAAAAAGAAAAACATTATTTAGGAGAGAGAACAATAAAAGAACAAGACTTAAGAAGACAGAAGGAGAGAGAACAATGCAGGACAACAATAAAGACAAACGATAATGATTGTCATTGCATTTAAATTTTTGAAGGTTAAAGTTGACTGAAAAGTATAAAGCTCCTCCAGCTTCATAAATTAGTATCACAAATTTTAGCAGTTTTGGTTTTTTTTTTTGTGGTGAAAATCACATTGATTTGGAAATTCTTGCAAAAATCAAATAATTGTCTGATTTTAATGAAACTTTCAGGACTTATTCACAAATGAATGAAATTATTTTAGAAATGTTTCTTTTATTAGAAAATCTTGATAAAAGTTTGTTTTGTTTTTTTTACATCTGTTATGCCTCACTTATTTATAAAATTTCAAGCAATTTTTGTAGGTTTTAATGTTTACTAGACCACCAATAAATGCCGTAGGTTTCTTTTAAAAGCAATTCATGATATGAAATAAGGTAACAATAATATCAATTTTATTAATTACACATTTTGATTTGTATTTAAAGATGGTAAAAGAAGGTTTATTGTTCCACTGGGCTTCATAGTTAACCTATTGCATGAGAATTTGGAGTAATAGCTTAAAACAAGTGTAGTCTTTTTCAAAATAATTATATTTTTTATTAATTATTAGTTAATAATAAGTAAAAATTCTTCTGGCTCAAAACTGAATGAAAAGCACCAAAAATTCATTAATGCAAATATACCCTGATTGAAAGTATGAAAATAAATTATTTTATGATATCAATAGATGTATGTTTTTACTTCTTTACATTAAAAGAGACATTTCTTCCATAAAATGTACTTTGAATACAAAATTAATACTGAAGACAGTAAAAGAAGGTTTATTGATCCACTAAGCTTTATAGTTAACACATTGTGTGAAAATTTGGAGTAATAGCTTAAAACAGGTGTTACATTTTTCAAAATAATAAGTATATTTTTTATTATACATACTTGTTTCTTCCTCACCTTTATTTCAAAATATGTAACGGCTGCAAATCAGCATGCATCTATTTATCTATTTATTTACTATCAAGTCATGTGACACATATAGCCTTTAATCTTTCAAGTAGTTGTTTATCAAAAAAGGTGTTATGTAGTGTAGTGAAGTGTATAGATATATGTTGTATAATGCATATTTAAATTTATTTAATAATGTTATTATAATGTATTTCTTATTTAACAGTTAAAATATTTCATCCTTGAAAATGGCTCAATGTATAGCTGAAAGCGCTTGGATTATAAGAACATTCAGACAGTTTTTATTTAATTTATCACCTGAAAAGAAAAAAATTATTAGATCGCATGAGAAATTGTATAAAAAACAATATCAAAGCACCTTGTCTATCGTATTCAATGAAATATATATATATATATATATATATATATATATATATATATATATATATTTTCAAGTGTGCATCATTGAATAATATAGACATATTATGTCTATTTATTTTTATATAGCTTCTTGATAAGTTTAAATTCATCAAGGAAGGTACCATAGTTTTTGTTATCCCAAGTACTTTCAATCTACTCCAAGATCATCCTCAGGGGTGAATTGCGAAGACAAAATTAATGTAACTGTGATTAGTGTGATGCCGATTTTTGTAAGCACACGTAAATGTGCTCTGTTATAATTACTTTAAAAAAATCTTTTTAGCCATTGTAGATACAATGTTTTTTTGTTGTAAACAAGCGTCCTCAATGCAAGGGAAATAACCAGAAATAGTAAAAATGCAACATGGCATTAAATGTTAGTCACATGCATTTTATAATATTGCTCCTACACTCGTAATAAATTTGGTTCAGTGTTATTTGGTTGCTTTTAATATAGAGAGTCTCAAGAATTTGAAGTTTTTGTTTATTATTTTTATAGTGTAGTATATAACGTCAAGAAGCTAATGAGAGAACTAGAAAGAATTATCATATAAATAGATAGATATAATATGTCTATATTATTAAATGAAACATTTCTGAATTAAGATATGATGCTTTATATATATATATATATATATATATATATATATATATATATATATATAGAGAGAGAGAGAGAATTGAATAGTATTGCTTTCCTGTGTATAATAATTATATATATGAAACCAATACTATCAATTCTATGAAGTCAACTTCGCAATTTCAAACTTTATAGCCCAGTAAAAAGTCAGTGAATGAAACAGCGAGTGTGAGAGAAAGATTAGGTCAAGGTTAACAAGGCTGACTGTCTGTGAATATCACAAGACGTAGATGAAGAGAACAAGATAAATATATATTTATTTATATATATATATATATATATATATATATATATATATATACTTACAGGGAAAGGAAGGAAGACTGATATTTGGCACTGAAGAACATTAGTTGTACTAGCGAGAAAGTAGACTGGTAAAGTATTTAAATAAACTACTTAGGAGAAGAAAGTAAGTTTAGCACAGGAGTCACGTTATGTGAGATGTAGAAAGAGAAAAAAAAAAGGTTTTCAAAGAAATAGAAAAAAAGTGAAAGAAAGTAATGCTTAAACCAGGGAAATTTACTAATGTCAACTTTTTCTGCTTGGCTATAAAATAATTATTAATGTTTTGCAATTTTTTTGTATACGTTTGCTAGCCAGAGTTTTAAGCACCACCCACCTCTCATTGTTTACAACCAAAGTATTATTTTTCACTTGCTTAACCAGTCAGTTTAATAATTACTTTAAAATAAAATAAAAACCCAGGGAAAGTGTTTGTTAGGGGGTAATCCAGTTTTAAAATGTTGGGTCAAGAAGTAATTCACAACAACGATGACTACAATGACCTCTTAGTCTTAATTCCAATGATTTTTGTAGCCCAACCCAAATTCCAAAGTTGTTAACGGATTCAAAAATTATTTCCAGACAATTTTTTCCATATTACAAATTTCATCCTTTTTTAAAGTAACATTTGTGTATTTTCTGAACAACTGAATGATTACTCCACTTCCTGTTGAACTTGTTTAAAAAAAAAAAGAGAGAGAGAGAGAATTAATGTGTATGCATGTGTGTCTACTGTGCTATTTTTGTAAGAGGTTTGTCACACACACACACACACATATTATGGGCACAGGCCTGAGTAGTTACAAAGTTTTCTTTTCAACCATGAAATCCAGATTTGAATCTCACCAGGATCAGGAAAGTTACTTCTTGATGTTGTTGACCTGAGGAGGCAATTGAAGCATGGAAAATGTCTGAAAACCTAACCATGGGTTTACCCAAGCCTTGTGAGTGAAAAATTGGGTAAATGGAATTGTCCATCAATGGTTATGCTAGCATGTGATTGAGGGATTGAGTGAACTGGCATATATATTTATTAAAATTTATAACATATATACATTATATATATATATATATATATATATATATATATATATATATATATATATATATATACAGAAATATAGTCTTAAAGTGTGCTATATTTATGGGGTAAAGTGCTCAATATCAGAGATAGAGCGTGTGTAAATATAAAAGTGGACATGGAAGTCAGCACTTAGAGGCGACAGTCAATTTGACCCAAATAAATAAGCGAACAAGCGATTTCCGGTAAATGACGGCCATTATAGACTACCAACAATAAGCTATATAAACAAATTTTTACTACGTTAACAAAAAACACCGATCAAAATAAAAGAATAAATAAATAAATATATAAGATAAAAAATAAAAATAAAAATAAAAAAACAAACAAAAAAACAAGCAAAATAATTTGACATAAATAAATAAACAAATAAGCGACTTCCAGTAAAAGTAACCGCCAAAATATACTACCCATAATGCACCACTGACCCTTATATAAACAGCCGAGAAAAATAACAGCACTAGTCGCCTGACGATTGCACTAGCATGAAACAGGCTGTCGCCTCTAAGTGCTGACTTCCATGTCCACTTTTATTTTTATATTTATATATATATATATATATGCTGTTGATTACACCAGATAATGTGTTCTCTCCTTGTAACTAAGGCCTGCTCAGTATAAACCACAGGGTGGGTTTGTAGGTGTTAAACAAACACAAATGTGCCTGAGCAAGCAACATAAATGAATGTAATTAATTCAACTGAAATTCAATAAATATATATATATATATATATATATATATATATATATATATATATATGTATATATAATACACGCACACACACACATCTACATATCTATAAATGTATACACAGATATGTACTCTAACATATACCCAAATTGTTTTTCATATAAACATTTTTTTTAAACCAAATGGTGGCATCATTTTCTCAAAGGAAGTTTAATAGACATTTGAGAATTAATGTCATGTGTTGATGTCCCATATAAAAGAACAT
>OZ038501.1:31207864-31217864 GCA_964036315.1 Acanthosepion esculentum | reverse complement strand
TTCCATGCTTCTGTAAACAGCAAAACAGTGTTCAACTGTAGACCATGGTTAATTACTTAATTGAAATTTAATTCCAATTAAATACATAATATATTTAATTGGAATTACAATTCATTTGTTTAGTGTGTGTGTGTATATATATATATATATATATATATATATAGATAGATAGATAGATAGGTAATATGTGACACTTCTCAACCATAGTAATGTAGTCATCAGTTCCCTTTCATTACATTGGGGTAGGTTCTGTTATAGGATTGCTCAGTCATAAACTGCTGAAAGATACAAACATGAGGCTGTATTCCACATGCACCGTAATAAATATGCAAACACAACAGAGGAAATTGAACAGATATTACAACTTACAGCCAGAAGGCCAAACACTGATCCAAGACAACAAATACTCTAATCCCAGGCAATGACAGTATTTTTATAATCATTAGTAAATCATCAATCAATCAGACTGACCCACTAAAATGCTAGTCTCACCAATAAGCTAGCATTCAATTCAAGACAACACATAAAATTAAAACCATGACAACATAATTATATATTGAATATATAACTAGTTTTAACACATGAAAATTTCACAATTTTCCTATTTTAATATTTTGATGAATCTTAATTCTTAAGTTAATGACTGAGTATGTATGTTCATGGTGAGTTGTACAACAATATCTGTAGAAATTCCCCTTTCACATTGTTAAATATTTGAGCTTACCAACTTTAACAAAATATTGCAATAACAATCATAAATACGAATGCTGGTCATTATTTTAAGAAGTAAGGAGGTACAAATGAAAAGATTTGAAATTGAAAACTCTTTCCATTTCACTGAAAAAGCAGTTAAACACGTCTAGCTTTCTTTCATTTTATCACTGAAACCAAGTTGTCTTTTCCCCACTTTCTACACAATCAAAATGGAATAGTCTATTATTTATGAGCTACTGGCAGTAAGGGTCATGTGAATTAGCAAAGGGAGGGATAAGCACAATTATAATAGGATTTTAAAAAAAGAAAAAAAAATTTATCTGAAATAGAATTAATGCCAACTTGAAGATAATAACAATGTTTTTTCTCTCCAATTTGTAACAATTAATCTAAAGTTCCTCCTTTTTATTTATTTCCTTTTTGCCCTGTGACCAGTAATTCTAAGAGTTTATTTTGTTCTATCATTAACGCAAGGTGAATGAGAATGAAAATAAAATATCTTCCAAGTGTTGGATAAAAACAGAAATTATTATTTTACTTTTCATTTTCTAATTGTACTATGAATGCAAACACTGCCATTAACACATTCAATGCAAAAATTACCAAAACATAATAACAACAACAAAGATGAGGATAACAGTTTGAATGTAAACAGTGCAAATAATGCCATGTAATGTATATGGAATGCATGCACATATGCATCAGAGACAACATGCAAGATGCTGCAAGAATGTTATGCAGCAGTAAAACTTCAAAACAGAGACACATACTAATTTCTTCCAGTAATTAACAATAACAGATTTTACTTTTCATATTACCTTCTTGTTTACTAACTTCTTACTATATTCAGGGAATAAAGTTTTGGTGTTAGTCAGTATGCCGACAATTACCTTTTTTCCCCACAAGAAAAACTTTTGGCAAACATGGACCATCATGTTCACAATAAGATGTGGCGTCAAAAGGACGGTTTTTCTCATGACACCACTTATTTAGCTACCTTCACTCTTTGGCAATGTTTATTGTTTTAAAGAGCTTAAATGATTAGAATTGGAATAAAACCTAAACATATGAAAGTAAATTTATACATTTTCTTTTTTCTTGAGAATTGATAACAAAATTAATAAATCACTATTTATATATTACATTGTTTATTTACACTATTTATTTATTATACTATTTAATGGAATGGTTGGCTAATTGCCAATTGATTCAAACTTTATAAAATGATAAATTACAAAGATTTCTTTATAGTTGATCCATATCTATCTATCTATATATATATATATATATATATATATATATATATATATATATATATAAAATTTTAGCCTCTGTCTGTCTGTCTGTCTTTGTTTGTTTGCTATCGAACTCCTCCTAGAGTTTTGGAGATAGAGCCCCCACCATATATATTCTGAAACTACATTACCCAGGGTACTTGAATAAGTATATTTCATTTTGATCAAAGGAGGTCCCTAATAGACACAACCTCTCCCCACACACACACACACACACACACACACCTGAAATTTTTTTTTTTCCTTTGATTTAATTTAAATTTGAACAAGGGAGTGACTCTTGTCCAAAATATATAAAAGAAGAAACCCAGAAGATGGAGGTCATATTGGCAAGACCAAAATGAAACAATATGGATGTCAAGTTGAGCAAGAAATCACCAATCAGTGGGTAATGACTTATAATACATATTTTTTGTGACAATTCAACTGTCATGTCAAGTATTGCTTCAAATATATATCAAAGGCATCTGATCAAGCTATTTTTGCACAAACACCTCACTGAATTTATTTTTCTCTTTGATTTAAATTTAAACAAGGGAATGACTCCTAATCCAAAGTATAAAAGGAGAAAGCCAGAAGATGGAGATAACATCGTCAAGATCATTGAGTAATATTGAAGTGCATCATTTTTCAAAACAAATTATAACAATGAAGTAAAATCAATCATCATTATCTTACAAAAAATGTGTGACATGCAGCAAGTAAATGTTTATGAATAAAAAAATTTTATATTTATTTCTCTATAAATTGGTAAATGATAAATATTGCATTGCATTAGTTTTAATTGTATTAGTTTTTACAATGTTGTAAATATAAAATTATTCTTGTAAATAAACAATCTAATAAATAATGTATAATATTTTTGTTGTAAATTTGCAAAAACAAAAAATAAATGTATAAATTCATTTTCATCATATGTTTAGGGTTTTTAATTCTAATCCTTGCTTTTTAAAACAATAAACATTACTGAAGAGTGAGGATAGTTTTTTTTTTAAATAAAAGTGGTATCATGGGGAAAAAACCCTCCTTTTTGACACTCCATCTTATTACAAGCACAAAGGTCCATGTTTGCTAAACTTTTTATAATACAAATCTTTTATATTCATGAATAAAAATCAATCTTTGACAAGCTGAATTAATTTAGAAAGGGAAAGAGAGAAACTAAATATTTGTCAAAACCCTACATTGACATGAGATCATAATGTACTCATTGTGATCTGGATGCACTGTCAATATTTTGGTAGGTGCTTAAGAGCAGTTAACTTACAGTTGGGAGGTAATTTCTAATTATATTTTTTTCTTTTATTGCGTTGTAGTTAAATTTTACCTACAGAGGGTGCAGAAAAGTTCTTAGCCCAACCAAGAAAACTTTACCTCCAAACATTTAAAATTAAAAAAATAAATAAAAAAGAACAACAAAGAATTTGCTCATGCTTAGTTCTTTGGTCAGATTTTAGCGAGTGTGTCAGGCTAACTTTTCAGCACCCCCTCATATTTTCTGCAGTTATTTTACGATTTTAACTTTATATGGGTGTTTGCGTGCAGGTTAACTGACACAACCACATGAAAGTCATTCATACACAACACAGTCACATATATATATACGTTACATTTTTAAGGAAATCTATGGCAAACAGTGAAAGAAATTTTCATGTGATGCATTTTATCCTTTAGAGCTCCATTGGATTGAAGTGATGTGAATGTTGATGTGATTACACATGTGCATGAAGGAGAGTGGAAGCTGAAATCTTTAATTTTAATTTAATTTTTTTATTTATATATTTGTTTGGGTATATAGTCTAATTCAGGGGTCAGCAACCTTTTGGAGAGAGTGGGCCAGATAGCTATGCAGTATCTTGAAGAAGGGCAATAATATCATATATATTATAACAAATTGCCTCAACCTCAGATTGCTCCATCCAGAAGGCTGCCTTGGTCTGAAGGTTGAAAGAAAAAACAACAAAGTTAATGTTATATTATTTAAACAAGGTTCCTTAGTTTCTGGCAGGAATAACAGGATAACAACTAACACAATCAACAAAAAAGGCAAATTCCTTACTACAAACGAAATACAGTCAGAAATGGCAAATTATTTAATGAGACACTTGTTTCTGCTTATTGTTTGATAACTTCTCTACATCAGGTGAAATATTTGTTGATGAAAGGAGCAAAATATCATCCAGATGTTCATCAATCAAATGACTTTTAATGCATTTCATTTTTGAAAAAAGTTGTTCACAAGAATATATACTTCCAAATAATGATACTATCATTTTCATACTTTTTAATAGGCTTTTATATTTTCCACTTGGCAAAACATATTTCTTGTAGAAGTCAGCAGTGGATTCGGAATGAAATTTTGATTTTAAATTTTGTCGCATTGTAAGTCAGTTAACTCCAACTGGTATTTTTCTGGCACATGCTCTTCAAATTAATTAGATAATTAGTGTCCAGGTGTTAAGGTAGCAGGCTGAACAAAAATCCTTCATAGGCTGGATCTGGCCCGGAGGGGGCTGATGGTTGCCAACCCCTGGTTGAGCTGATTTCATTTTCTTTATGCTTCCATGACTTTTGTTATTAAATATCCCAAATTGTGATAATAGAAAATCTGCCAAGAAAGACAAAATGTTGTAAGAACCTGGGCATAAATTTACTGTGGATAATTTAATGATTAAAGCACTTTCTATACATTTTCACCTTAGTAAATTGCTTTCTCTTTTAATTAAAGTAGCATTTATTTTTTAAATCAAAATTATCTTCAGATTCATTACTGTGGGCAATTAATGCATTGAGTGTGTTGTTTTATAAAAGATCTCTTTTGTGTCCACATAATCTTTTATTTAAATTTCTCAAAGTTTCTCCTATGTATTCCTTGTAGCAATTATTACAGGTGATAGAGTAAAAATTTATATATCATTTTCCCATATACATTACATGCGTGCATGTAAAGTCCCATGCATATAATGTGTGATGGACAGAGAATAAGTTCTTTTATGATAAAGATTAGTAACAGTCAACAAATAAAGTTTACAAATGTTATGGAACTGGTTTTCTACAGTTTAATCATCTCTTGGATTGATGCCAGTTGGTTTATATCTTACATCTCCCCAAGAATATTTGAGTGTCTTAGTAGTTATTGCTGCAATTAAATGTCAGGAAGATAAGCTCTATATCTCACAAAAACTGGGAGTCATGCCCTTTTGCATTTTTGTTTAGTCTAAAAGAGATACATTTAGATATAAGCAAAAATTGAAAAAATTGAAAACAAAGACCATCTTACAGATTTTTCAAGGAAATTGCTATGAGATTTTTTCCCTATGTTAGAAACAGAGAAAAGAGTGCTGAATATAAATCCTATCTATGGCACTGAATGCTGGACAATCTCCTCATAGATGAAGAAGAGACTTGTGACAACATAACTGTGGTCTTACAGAAGGATGCTGACAATACCATAGACAAAGAATGTGAGCAATGAGAACGTTTTAAAGGAAAATGGGAACAAAAAAGACACTTATACTTAGAATCAGAAAGCGGCAGCTGAAATTTCTGGGACAACATAATGAGGAAAGAGGGCTTGGAGAATTTGACTCACAGGATATACTGAAGATAAAAGAAGCAAAAGGAAACATTGAGTAACATACCTAATGAGTTTGTGTATATGAATAAACATGAACTAGGAAAGGGACAAACATTGTTTAGAGCTACAAAGAATAGGAAGTTGTGGAGAGCCATGATCGGACACATCCTAAAATGGCATAGCACATGGAAGAGAATAAAATCTCTTCAATCAAGAGAGAAAACTTTTTGGTCAAAGTAATATTGAAATCCAATCACGCATTGGACTAGTAAAAGATGCCTTCCAAAAACTAAGCAAAGAGCTGAGAAACAGAAAAATTTTGTTAAAAATAAAGAAAAGAGTACTGGATTTCTATATGATATTCATCCTCTTATATGGCAGTGAATGTTCGAACGATCTGCCTATGGATGAAGAGAAAACTGGAGGCAACAGAAATGTGGTTCTACAGAAGGATACTAGGAATTCCATGAACAGTGAGCAAGCAACAAGGAAGTCTTAAAAAAACGTCAACAAAAAGACCACCTATGTTTAGAATCAGGAAGAGATGGCTGTAATTTCTTGGATACATAATGAGGAATGAGGGATTGGAAAACTTAACTTTCACAAGGCATAATAAGGGTAAGAGAGACAGGGGAAGGCAGCAAGCCATCTAACCGACAAGCTTGTGTGAATGGATAGTGAAACAGGGGTAGGAATATTAGCAAAGGGAGAAAAACTAAGAGCCACAAAGGATAGGAAGTTTAGGAGATCCACGACAGCTCATGTCCTCTGTGCAGCACATAGAAAAAGAAAACTGAATAGGGATAGGCAAGAAGTATGTGTAAAGTGTCAGATAAACCAGGATTTAAATTTTTTTCTGATAAGGCACAACATAGAGGGAGAGAGATATGGGGCTCATCAAATCTAACATGGTAGGTCACGAGTAGTATAAACTCTAGATAAGTAAATACTGAAAGTGCTGAAAACTCATTATCTACTTTTACTTATGATTATACTAAGAGAATCTAATATTCTATATTTTCAGACATTATAAAAATATGGAGCACCAGGTTAGAAGATATAATGCATTTTATTTTCCCGGTTAAGCAAGGATAATGGATATAATATAAGATAATATGGAAGATATGTTATACAAATAACATATACAGGTTGAGTATTCTTTATCTGAAATTCCCAAATCCCAAAATCTTCAAAATCCAAAGGTTTTTCAGGTGCTGACATGACTTACCACAAATGGAGAATTTCAAAAAGCAGTAAAGTTCTTAGGGGATGTACAGCTGTTGTAAGTGACCTCATCTGCCCCAGCCCAGCTACATAGTCTACATTGGCGGCAGTTTTTTTGGTTAGTGATCATCACAGCAAAACCTTCATTTATGGATTACTTACCAGGTGTTTTATGCTCAGTAAAGATATTTTTCAAAAGGTCAAAAATTCCTGCATTTATGTATTTTTTTATAAGTAGTGATCATGTTTTTTTTGTTTGTACACATACAGAAAGCACAAAACATTATTTTTACATGAAATCTTAATTTCACTACTTAAAAGTCCGTGCGAGCATTACCTTTATCATTATGATTAGCACCATTACCTTTACCTGTATGCACACAAAATGTGTTAAATTTTATATAAAAGTACTTTCAGGGTATATGTTTTTTTTATATGAAACTATCTTTAGGTTATATGTATAAGCTGTGTTGTTATGAAATGAAAAGGGATATCATGTTTATTCTTCTTGGGTATCATTCCCAAGCTGCCCCATTTTATAGATGCTATATACAAATTAAATAGCCTGTCTTCCCAAATCCGAAAGAATCTGAAAACCAAAGAACTTCCAGTACCAAGAATTTTCAGATAAGGGATTCTCAACCTATAAATAATGATGAGTCCAGAAATTCAGACAGAAATTTAAATGGACTTGACAATAAGTTGCTGATGCTTTTATATTCTTGTATAATCAACACACATCAATGGATAGGTTAAAAAAAAATAAAGAGAAGACCCCCCACCCCCACCCCAGACTGCTGTCTTCTTTGATGGCCTGACTCATGTCAATCTGAGTACAAGCAATTTGTAAATCATCATGGAACAAGATAAGACAGGATTGTCAAGGATAAACAAAGCTAGAGAGGAAACACTGCTTTTAGTGATTAAACTGGTATATGAATCTACAAGTGGCTGCTTACCAACCAAACCAAGAAAATTACTGCAAATCTTTTCATCAGTGGTAATGTCAGATAATCTTGCAAACAAAACTATTGCAGACAACTTGTTCATTTGGATCTTTTCTTCAAAGATCATTTCACAAATGGAGTGAATGTTTTGGGTTTTTTTTTTTATAATGGACATTTTGATTTACAACTGCTTTTAGGTTTTAGTTTAGCATAGGTGATTTAGAGTTAAGTGATTTAAAATATATATATATATATACACATTTCAAGAAAGACATTTGTGTCACTACCACACAAAAAAGAGAATGTTTAACATTGAAAAACATAAAAAAAATTAATTCATTTTAATAATATGTGGAAATATCCACTCTTTGCCTGAAGAAGGTCATGAGACCTGAAACACTTTACAACCAAAAGGTTTGGGGTTTCTCTACTCTTTTTAATATATACACTTTTCTCTTGTTGGAACAACTATAACCTCTCCCCTTTATATATATATATATATATATATATATATATATATATATATATAAATAATATAGCATATATAATATAGTATGTCTGTCTGCTAGGGCAGCTAGCCAATCTCTATTGCAAATGCCTGCTCAGGCACATTTGTTAGTTTAACACCCACAGAGCCCACCTGTGGTTTATACTGCAATTATGCTGAGCAGACCTTAGTTACAGTTTCTGGGAGAGAGCACTTTATTTGATGTGATCAACAGTCTGAAAAAAAGCCAGTTTGCTCAAACCCATGGTCAAGATGACATGTGACTCAACCATTGACAGTTCCCAAATAGTTCTGTTAACCCAATTTCACTCACAATGCTTGGGTCAACCTGTAGTATGGTTTACAGACACTTTCCAAAGCTGCAGCAGTGTTTATGATAGCATCATGATTATTGCAGGGTTTTATTGTAATTTCTTAGACAAGACTTAGTTTGAGTGATAGGGGTCATAAACAAGAAGCATTTTAAAGAGTTTATTTATACAAGATATGATAATGCTCTTTTACATTCTGCAAAGATGATTAATGCAGTGGTCTTCCAATAGTTATCCAATAGAAAACATTGATCTATCATTGATAAAAGATATATGTGTGTGTGTGTGTGTGTGTGTGTGTGTGTCACTTTATATCAATCTAAAACTATCCCTCAAAAACTTGTATTAAAAATAAAAGAAACCAAATTCCTTTGTAACTAGAGATGTGACCTGATGAACCAGGAAAAATATATTTTCTGGGGAAATAAATTAGTCACAGAACCTTAAGCTGGTCTGATTTTTAATTTAATTAATTAATATTTGCTTTGTTGTTATATTGGATTACATCCTCTTTGGAATTATCCATATGGATTACCAAACTCTTCATTACCTTATTATATATATATATATATATATATATATATATATATGAAAACAATATTCATCGAATGGAAAACATTGATCTATCATTGAAAAAAGATATGGAAGTAATGTTAAAAATAATTTTATAAAGTTGTCTGGAATATTGTGTTAATTAAACAGGAGTTTCTCTGGCCGCTATCTTTTGGATTTATTTATGAATAAAAATGAATGTTGCTCTGTTTGCATAATAAAACCTGACATCCCTAAAACAAATAATTGTCAATATTTTTACTGGGATAGATAATAAATGCAAAAACTTACATAATATATTACTCATAAGTATAAATTGAAGCTTTTACCAACATTGGTTGGTCAATATCAATTTTATTGGGAAACATTGATTTTCATAATGGAAACTGATATTGTGTATCTGTTAGTATAACACACAGAAATTTCCTATTGTTTACACTATTTACATCTGGATGGTTGTCCTCATCTTTGTGGTTGTGATCACAATGTTTCGACTGTTATACTCTCCAGTCTTCGTCAGGTAACTGAACTGAACCCTTCATTTAATCTATACAGGTAAACAGTTCTCATTTCACTGCCCATGTCTAAGAATATCTTGTCTAGTTCTTATTTTTAGTACTACTCAGTTATTGCTCACCCTGTTTCCACTGAGTCCAAATACATGCTACCTGGACCAGGGATTGAACTCACAATTGCAATGTCACCAAATTCACAAACCAAGAGTAGGCTATTGTGCCTTGTTCATGTAAGAATATCTATTCAGGCAATAGCAACAGAAAGCTGTTACCCTGGTTGTCAGTCTGGACAGGGTCTAATCATTTTTCATTTGGAATCTGCAGTGAACAATCAGACAACCTCACACAAATGGGTGA
>OZ038501.1:31155364-31202864 GCA_964036315.1 Acanthosepion esculentum | reverse complement strand
CCAATACTAAATCCAATCTGCATTGCTCTTATACCTACAGCTTGGAAAAGAAAAGGTGGATGTTACAGCTTCACCAAAGATAAAGTAAATCCTATCTGTCCTATCTGCCACAACCAGATTTTGAATTCAGTTTACCAATTCTATTTTCTATATTGAAGACTGGAAGAAAGTGCTATTGAAATGCCAGTCTTATTAAAAATGGCTCATGATGGACATGAAGAAATCAAGTGAGTAGGTATGAATACTAAGAACCGATGCAAATGTTTATTTGGTAGTGATGAAAGGGTTACAAGAATCCGTTCAGAGGAAAAAACCCAAACTTTGGCTTGATAAGTGGATTCAACACCATGAAAATGCTTCTATAGATGATGAGTTAGAAGTTCATGAATTCCTGTCTAAGAAATCCATTATATGGAGTAAAAAGCTTTATTTTAGATATGATGTTGTAGAATACAAAGGCAAGACCTGTCAATTTAAAACAAAAAGATTTAGGAAACTGTAATCAATGGAGAAACTTCAAAATCAGGTATAGCTGATCACATGTAGATGAAGAAAGGATAGATACACCAGCCTTTATGGAAGAAAATTGAGTAAAATATTCTGTAAAAGAAAGACACAACATCCTATAAAACATAAGATTGCAAATAAAGTTCTTAAATCTAGACTTTGAAAACTTTATTTATCTGAAGCATATACAAGTAGATGTGAGTCACAGAATATGATTTTAAATGAATACATGCATCTTCTTATTGCAGGTTTAGTCATATCAAATTAAACTTGTCTACTATCTATATATAAAATTCTGTGACTTCCGTTAATTCATCTGTTTGTGCATCTGTCTGTCACATCCTCTAAAATAGCCATACACTGACTGATCAAAGTCAAATTTTGGGGAGACATGCAAACAGGTAAGGGGGTACAAAGTACAGTTGGTTTTACTAGGGTGCATAGCTTAGTACAATAAATTTTCATTCATTTTTCAACAAAAAAATGAATGAAAATTTTTAAAACAAGTGGTTTGTGAAACTGAATGAAACGTGGACAGAACAACCCTCTAACTTGCCCGCACCCATCTTGAATATATTTTACTCATGATATATTTTAGCAACATTTACATAGCTTGATGTAAACTTATTGCTATTCTTGCAAACTAGAATGGATATATTTTGTTTGTCAATAAAAATATTCTTTAAGAAATACTACTATTTTACTATTTATTCCAAACCAAATTAGCATATATTTCAACACAACAGGAGTAAAAATAAAATATATATTCTTTATAACCAGCATTATACCAAAACAATCAAAATAAATATAAAGTCTGTCATATTGATAACATTTCGGTTTATAGCTTTTAGAAATTAAAATCACTGCTTTATAAAAGCTTGAGGAGCTCTAGGCTGCAGCCTGAACTAGCCTAAAGGATAATCTGGCCCTGCAGGTGCCTAAACTAGTTCATGTGATATACCTTGATTGCTACCAGGAGCCTTCTTAAAATAAGCACTGATTCTCCAGAAAAATATTCATCAGGATAAAAATTACAAGCACCTATCTGAATTTCTAGAAAATTAAAATCATTGAAAGCTTGAGGAAATCTTGGCTGCAACCTATAATAGCCTAAAAGATAATCTGGTCCTGTCAAAGATGGTCAATATCATTATCATCAGCATCATTTGGCTTTTCTCACACTTAAAGAAGGAAGTCTTCTAATGTCTTATCCCACAGATGTCAGTAACATTGTAATTTTGTTTAAGAGTACTGCTGTACTTACTGCACTTGGATTGTAGGTTGGCAAAGTGTTTCTGTCAGGAACTTCCCTAAACTAAATGAACATTGGTGTTCAATACTGATTCTTACCTAGAGCTGGAAGGAGGAATAGATTCTACTCCAGGTTTTGAATTCAGAAGCATTTTTCTCCAATACTAAATCCAATCTGCATTGCTCTTATACCTACAGCTTGGAAAAGAAGAGGTGGATGTTACAGCTTCACCAAAGATAAAGTAAATCCTATCTGTCCTATCTGCCACAACCAGATTTTGAATTCAGTTTACCAATTCTATTTTCCATAATGCTTACCATAAAGCTAACTGCCTTTTTTATATACTAAAGTTCACTCAATAAAATGTTTGAGAGCCAATCAATGTAGAGGGTTATTATTAAAATGGTTATGATGAATAAGGTATAAGTGAAAGAGGAGTAGGTAGAAAGTGAAAATTATGAGGATAAAGAGGATAGATAACAATTGACTTTTGGCCTGAAGAGGTTAGGATTGTAGTAATCCAAGGAAACACCGATGATGTATTCTGTTCCACAAAGTAGTAGTTCTTGGCGAAATGGACAGCAGAACTTTCTCCTGACATTTGGAATACATAAAAAATTAGGGTGATTCAACTCTCTGGATGTAGTATGGTGTATCCTTGCTGTAAATGTCTGAACTGGTGGAACTAAAGAACTGTAACTCATCTGAATATTTGCCATGGAAATGGCAATGGATTTGTGATGTCTCTGTGGGAAGAAAGACTGTAGAGTGGAGGATAAATATGTCCCTCACAAGACTGTGTAAATGATTCTGAACTCTATCAAGACTGGAAAGTAAGTATTGAGCAACTCTTGGATGGAACTGGTTAATCCTTTCTAGCCTTGATACAGTTCAAAATACAAAATTGCTTATGCAGTCTTCTTAATGACGATTGCTATATACTGTACAAAATATCATATTATTAGATAAGGTTTTAAAGGATGCCTGCACAAGTTATATAAAATTAAACATTAGAATAAATTAAAATAATTTCAAATATTTTTTTTTGTTTATATATAGATATACAATGGGGCCCTCACCCAGCCAATGACCACTCCACAAAGTGCCTCCATTCTTGTTTAGATCAATCTACAGCAAAAACTGGGAAAGACCCACTATACATTCACAAGTGAAACAAAAAGGATGAAAACATGCTACGTTGGGAAATAAGAACCTGAACTCCACTATTATAAAATAGGTGTTTTATTCAGGGCTTCACTTGCTTGGCCTGGATGGGTGACACTTGAGACAACTTCTGTTATGTCACTCTCACCACCACCATCAATACTGCTCTTCTCAAGATCACAGCATGTGGCTGGCAATATGAACAGGTGGCATCAGAACTACCAGAGGGACAGTCTGTCCCTCACCAAGGGTAGACCAGAACTGACTTCTTCAACTCCAACTGTGACTGCTAACATACAGCAGCAACTGGAAAGCATCAATATCCGGTTTATTGTCACTTGACCTCAATTTTTTTTTCTTTCCTTTTTGTTCTTTTGTTCACCATCAGTCTAATGGGTGCCACTTAGAAGATCTGTCATCCACTAGCTGTAAATCAGAAATACCTGAGATTAAGCCAAACATTCCTCTTCTACATGGATGTCCACATGATAGTGCTTTTTATATATGAAAAATAATGTCTACATGGACAATGCCCCAACATAGGAATGATCAGAGATTTTCTTCTTTTAGGCAAGTCACGGTAAAAAAAAAAAAAATTGCCTCTCAAGTATTGTAATAGAGACTTCTTTGACCCAAAGCCTAATGATCTAATTCCGGAACTGTGTCTGTAATTAGACAGTCCAATGTTGTAAGGTTATATTTCTTAATGTTTTTTCTCTAATATTACATCACTTATTCAAACTGGTTTATCCTCTTCTTACCCTTGACATCCGCCCTCCGTAGTTTGGCATTTCTTCAAATATACACATGCACAGACACACACAGATATATATGCAAGTATAAATATAAGCTCACAGAAATATATACAAATATATACACAGGCATTCTGTTCCTCAAACAAATACAAGTAAACCTAATTCAAAAAAAGCTTCCCTTATAGAAGAATTATTTTATACAAGTGGGGTTACCTAACCTTGCTAATGTATTGTATCAAAATAACACCAGTAACAGACAAATTCCCTCACAGATGAAGAAGAGACTTGAAGCAACAGAAATGTGGTTCTACAAAAGGATACTGAGAATACCATGGCCCAAACATGTGAATAGTGGCAAAGTTTTAGAGAAAATGGAAACAAAAAGGACACTTATACTTAACATCAGGAAGAGACAGTTGAAATTACTAGGGTACATAATGAGGGAAGCGGGCTTGGAAAATTTGATATGCACAGGACAGATTGAAGGCAAGAGGAACAGAGGAAAACAACGCATAACCTACCTAGCGAGATTGAGTAAATGGATGGCAGAGTAAGGCTTAGGAGAGATAACAAAAAAAAAAAAATTTATTAAAAGATACAAAGGACAAGAAATTGTGGAGAGCCATGACCGTCAACGTCCTGAAGAGATATGGCACGTCGAAGAAGGATGGACAAACTCGTGATGAACAATATTAATAATAATATTTATATTTAAACCCAACATCATTTATTTTATTATGGCAATATTCATTACAATTTAATTTAAATTTGTTTGCCATAATTTAAATAAATCTACAAAGAAATATTAACGTTTTTCTAAATCTTTTCTGTGTATGTGTGCCTGGCTTAAACTCAAAAACTACAATACTAAAACTCTTAAAATATATGTATACAGGGTGCGATGGATAAACTGTCATCTAAATTACACAAAAATGAAAATAATGCTGACATCTGACTTTAACATATATTTACCAAAATTACACAAAAATATCTTGAAATACTAAAGAGTAAATTTATTCAATAAAATCGCCATTGGTTTAAACCACAGCCTCCAGAAAACTTCGGAATCTCCTGCAACTCTTCTGAGCAGTCTCCTTGTTTAAGTTAGTGATTACTGACATAATCCTTGCCTTCAGTTCATCTTTGGGGTTACAAGGAGTTTTGTTGATCTCTCGCTCAACTGTACACATACATAATAATCAAGGGGGTTGCAGTCTGAGGATTAGGTGGCTAGATGTATGGAGTGATGTGGTTGCAGAAATTGTCTGACAGCAATGACTGTGTTCTCCTGCTTCATATGTTTGTATTGGAGCTTCTGGCAAAAATGCCAGATAGTACAACATGCCATTCTCAAATTCCTGGCAGAGTGAATTGAGTTATGGCGCTCTTTTTCTCACAGACAGTGCCCAACTGAACCTACTGTGCAGTCGACAAAATCAAAAACAAACAATGCACATATACGAAATTAAAATTATAAAATGCCAACAATTTACCCATTGGACCCTATATATATATATATATATATATATTCGGATTCAGCATGTTCCAAAAAAGGTTTTGATGAACAATTTATTTCTGTATTCTTTATATAAGCAAATATATTTGAAATTAAATTATTTTTTATTTTAATTCAATAAGGTTTCGATTTTTTTTTAAAGAATTTCTTACACTTAATATTGTTCTAATGGGTAAAAAGTGGAAATTTGTTTTTGTAAGGAAAGAGAGCCTATTGTTTGTAATTTTATTAAAATACGCCTGTTATTATTTTCTTTTTTTTTGTTAAAGATTTATTTTTTTTATGTGTTTTTAAAGAAAAATAATTTATTAATGATAATTTTTAAAAATATTCTACAATTCACTCATTAACTTTGTAATTGTTTATTTAAAAAATGAAAGAATGATGTTCGGTTTAAATCGGAAATGCTAAAATATCAGCATAGTTTTGGCTGTTTTCTAAAGCTAACAATTTCATACGTTTTAATTTACACATATTTTTACTTATATAAAGAGCACAAAAATAAATTGTTTATCAAAACATTCCTTGGAACATGCTGAAACAAAATATATATTGTTTTAAAGAGTCTAAATGTTCTAGTTTAGGAATTTAAACCAGGCACACATACACACAAATGAATGCCTTTTATTATAGAATAGATTTATAAGGATAATACGAGAATTATAGAAGACAGTATTCCAAAGGAAGATGAATGGGAATATACTTTGATTTATTCAATATTATTTTCAGTGTTGAAAAAAAAGGTAAGATCAGTTTTTGTAAGAAAAAAATCTTCAAAAAACTTTTTTTGCTTGGTTATAAAAACCTATTCAACTCTACATGTAAACATGATTAATAACTAGTGACAGAGATACTTTAAAATTTTGGCTTGCAAAGCAGGATGTTAAACGTAAACAAAATAAATTTTAGCATCAAAATTCAACTACTATACTGGACTATTTTGCAATTTATTCAACACAGCAAAAAAAATCTGTTTTAAAAAGAAATCTTGTGACAAAAATTAAAGGGAAATCTACAAGTTTGTTCAACTTAGGCTTGATTTCAATATGTGTCTAAAAAAGGAAAAAAGCCTTTATTTTACACAATAAATATTTAGTTTTCAATACAATTCTCTTCCTTGTCAATGCACTTCATTTAATCCCAAGAATCAAACATTATAAAATAAAAATTTCACATCAAATTTTCCTATAGATCAATTTGGAACTCTCTTGATGTGAGTAAAGAAGGTAAAAAAAAAGTCCTTAAATTTTGTGTAGCTAAATGGAAAGAAAAATCCAACCAGAATAACTTTGACAAAGATATGTGTGGGAGGTCAAATTAGCATAATATAACAACATAACACTAATATATATATATATATATATATATATATATATATATATATATATATATATATATATATATATTGATGCAATGGAATAACCTGTCACTCCATGAGTGAATACACTATAGGTAGTAACAACTTATAAGTATCTGTAAGTCAACGGATTGTAGAGTCTAGCTGCGACCTGTTCCAGCTAAACAGTCGAACTCTCTGCCTTCGGACAGAGAGAAACCCGGACGAGGCTCCGCCAAAGGGCAGAGTCTTGTTCAGGGAGGTAAACTGACCCTGAACCCGTTTATACGTGTTCGAATAGGGAATATTTTTGTCTGAGCCTATGAGCTCGGTGAACCCATGCTAAACCCGGCCTTGTGCCACATGCAACACTCGTTGGGGAGTAGCTAAATATACTAGCTGCAATCTGTTATTCAAGTCTTTTAGCTGCTGTTGAACTCTCTACCTTCGGGCTGAGAAAAACCTGGAGGAGGCTATGCTGAAGGGAAGAGTCTCGTCCGGGGAGGTAGACAGACCCGAACACATTTATACGTGGTTTACAGGGATTTTTTGGCTGAGCCTATGGGCTTAGATGCCCCATATTAAATTTGGTCTTGTGCCAAATCTGACCATGTGGAGAGGTTATTAGATATACTAGCTGGGATCTGTTGAGTACGACTCAGACTTACACAAGAATTACCGACCTTCCAATAGTGTCACTCACTACTGGATTGACTTGCAATGACCTTGTGCATAACTGTTACCTTTATTTTTATTGTACTGTTTTTTTACAATAAACCTTTACTTATTTTGTTCACCTTGTTTTTCAAGTATATATTCCTATTAGCATGGAATATAACATATATATATATATATATATATATATATATATATATATATATATATATATATATATATATATGCTTATTTTGAAACACTAGTTCTCATTCAATCACAAAAATTAGGTAATCTTAAGTTTGGTCAGTACATAGCAACTGCTTGAAAATACCAGGTTCTCAGCTTGGATGTGCAGGTGGTATAATGAATAATGACTCACAGAGCCCAGTTCAAATTACAATCATGTTTGCAAAACACACTTGGGAAAAGTATGAATCCACCTCTTCTCCCCACATATATGCGTTAAATAGTAAGACTTGTATCTGAACAGCATTATTATCTCCAAAATGTTAACACAATATTCTTATGCTCCAAAAATGTTTTGGCTTTAAATAATCAGCAAAAGATTGATAAGCCATAAGAAAACATATCAATATATATATATATATATATATATATATATATATATATATATATATATATACGTATATGTACACATATACAGTCATTCAGTTACCATATGTGTGTGTGTGTGTGTGTGTGTGTGACCTTTTAAAAGACAATGTGAATAATATGGTAGACACACTTCCTGTCAAGAGAGAGAAAATGAAATTTCTTGAACAAATAAATTTGTTTACTAGTCCAGAGATGTCATTGGTGCGATTTTTAGGTTATTTTGTTTCCATTTAATTCTCAATGTCATCTATAAGAGTGGAATAAATCATCAATGCCAAAGAAGTCTTATTAATATCAACGTCAGATGATCCAGTGAAATCCATTAAGACTTTAGAATAAAGGAAGCAGACAAATTAGTAATGGACATGTATTTAAAATTCATCTTACTTCAGATTTTAATACTTGAAATATATAAATCAAAAGAGTTATTTTTCATTAAATTTTATATCAAAATTTACTAAAATAAGTTATTCTAAATAAACATTTTTCATCAGCTGCATGTGACTATATTAAACAATTTACTCATCACTGTGGTTGCATAAAAAGGAAACAAAAAAATCTGTCTTATACTAAAAATTAAAGAGAAAATAAGCACTCACCATTCCACAATATATAAATTGTCTTAGATTAAAAAATTAGAGATACAATAAGCACGCCAACTCAACAATATACAAATTGTCTCTAATAATCTGTTATCATTTATAAAGGCTTATAGCCATATCACATTAAAACACCAGTTCTCATAGAATCACTGAAGTTAAGCAACACAAAGCTTGGTCAGTGTCTAGATGGATGACCGTTTGGGAAACCAGGTGCCATAAGCTTGGATGTGTAGGTGGTGTAATGGAGAATGGCTCAGAATTAGAAAATGGATAGCCGAGTGCCAATTCCAGTTGGTTTCATTATATTCACTTACGCACAAATACTCTTGGGAAAGGTATGAATCCACTAATTCTCTCCCTCCCAGCTATGGGTTAATCAGTGCATGTATCAGTAAATCATTATTATCTAAAAAAAAAAAAAATCTTACAATCTAAAAAATATATATATTTTAGCTTTAAATAACCTGCAAAAGTTGATAAGTAAAAAAAAAAAAAAAAAAAAAAAAAAAAAAAAAGCAATCAATATTATCTAAGATTATAATTTGAAAAAAAAAAAAGGCTCAATGCTTATACAAAAGTAGTTTTGAACCTAGCAATGCATGAAAAACTGAAATATCTGCCTTTATATTTGTATGTGGGAGAATTGCATTTACTTTCAGTTTGTGCCACAAGGTGTGGCATGTTACCAAGTACTGCAAGATGGGATAAAAGTAAGTTGGGGAGAGGAAGACAAACATTTAATATCCAAAGAGGGAATCAGATTTCAAAAATGAAAGGAAAAAAATATTACCTCAGCAAATATGTTAAGGGTTTATGTTACAAACATAAGGGGTCTTGCTATTCACATAAAATTATAAAATAAACTGCAAATGCAGGCTTTTCCTTGAACACAAGTTATAGTATGCTTGAAAACAATTTTGCCTCTCTCTTACCATTTACAAAATATAGAACACTAGCATCTTCACATATGTGAATAGATACTAATGTACACTCTTGTTTTTTTTTAAAAATGCCATATCCCTTCGAGATGTTGGTAAATACGGCTCTCCATAATTTCCTTTTCTTCATTAACTATGGCTTCATTTTGTTTTACAATATATCAACCATTACCAAATTATTTAATGCCAAATTCTGCTGTACAATAGACAGGTTTGGTTTGAACAAGAGTCAAACAGATAGACATAGGGTTATTTTCCAAAATTAAAAAAGATGGTACATATTTTCAACTAGTTGCCATCAAGGCTAGAGAGCATGGTCTATCCTGCTATTTAAAATATAATTGGTAAGGAAAAGAGATGGATTTATGCCTTTCCCAAGGTCATAATTATGAAAATTGATGCAAGAGACTAGGCCAGAATTTGAACTCGGCTCATCAATTCTTACCTTACAAATATGCAAGTATTATTTACAGGATTTACAGTTGTGTTATCGTATGTGACTATATACTTTCGGAAGGCTATTTTCTCATAAATATTTTTATAGTAATTGTTCTGATGAGCTCTCCTTTTTGATACCATGAATTTAAGTGCTGTACTAGATTGGCAGCTAGGTCTCATCATTTTACAGTTGAAATGGCTAGATGCAACCATAACTTTTCTGCTAATAGTTTCTTCTCTTGCACTTCTCACTTGTGGAACTCTCTTCCGGCTTCTTGCTTTCCAATCAAATTTTTTCTTCAAATATTTGAATGCAATGTCAATCGTTATCTTCAGTCCACTTAATTTCTGTTCTCTCTCTTTAATAATGTTTTTTTTTTCTCATATTCTCTCACTCAGTAACCCCTTGCATCTTAGTGGCTTCATTGCCCTGCTTGAGGTGGAATGATTAAAAAAATAAAAATAATACTATATAAAAATAAACAGAAACTTTATTAGCAGGGCATATTTGTTCAAATTGACGTCACTATGTAAAACAATAGAAAAACTTTATGTGAGTGATATGAGTATTAACAAATTTAAAAAATAAAAGTAATTATAGTTTTGTTGCTTCTATAACTTTACCAAAACTTTATCTTCCCTTTAATGCTTGATTAACTTGCTTAAAGGATAAAAATACTTTTATATATTATCATTTCAAACATGACTAATACTTGATTTATCAGCTTGGTTACATCAGTTGAGACCAATTTTACTGTATTTCATTTACCATTCTTGCAATCATGCGGAAACTATGCCAGAAGGCTAGTCAAGAAATATTGCTCTTGGCTGGACCCGTGGGAGAGAAAGTCTGATGTCAGGGAAGCCCAAAACTTTCTATGAACCCAGAATAGACATCACTGAGGAAGCATTCTGGTGTGCAATATTTGTATATAAAACTGATGTAATGGAATAACCTGTCACCCCCATGAGTGACTACACTATAGGTAGTATCTTCCTATAAGTACCTGTAAGTCAACGGAATGCAGAGACTAGCTGGGATCTGTTGAGTATGACTCAGACTTACATGAGAACTACCAACCTTCCAATAGTAGCACTCACTACTGGATTGACTTGTGACAACCTTGTGCATAACTGTTACCTTTATTCTTATTGTACTGTTTTTTTAAACCTTTCCTTATTTTATCCACATTGTTTTTCAAGTATATATTCCTATTAGCAAGGAATATAACAAAAATGAACATGTATATTTTATGAAAATACTACAATTATCTTGACTTATAGGTCATCTGAATAATTATTTGAAAAGCTATTTCTTAAAAATCTAAAATGGTTTTGAACAGGTTTAAACAGCACAAACATATTAGCTTTTCAAATTAAGTGACTTATTACATATTAATAAAAACAATCTTAAGATTAAAAAAAAAGTTAAGTTTTAATGAAATGTAAACCTCATTGTATCAGGACAATTCATTTACAGCCTATCCTTTCCAATTATAAACAATATACCAACTGATAAAACTGGTCCTGTAACTTGTTGAATCTATAAAAGAAGTGTGTGTGTGTGTGTGTGTGTGTGTGTGTGTGTGTGTGTGTGTGTGTGTGAAATTATCTCAAATGCAAAACAATTATTCTCACCCTTGTGAGTTACGTCAGAACCAGTAAAGTTAAAATATATAATATTTCCAGACCATGCCTCTTTAGCATATGTTTATAACTCTGTGGTAAATTGAAGATAATGGGACTAATATATATATATATATATTAGGATTATGACATTTTTGTAAGCCTATGTTCCTGTGTCATAAGTTGATGAACATTTGTTCAAAAGTAAAAAGGGATTTAATTTGTTTTAGTTCTTGAAAAAGGTCACCCTCAAACCAAAACTAACTAACTAACTAACTATATATATATATATATAATTATAGTTTTAATGTATGTTATATTTATGGGTAAACGTGCCCAATATCACAGATAGAATGTATGTAAATTTGAGAGTAGACACTGAGGTCAACACTGAGTTGTGTGTCTGTTTCAGGCTTGAACACAATTTTCATGGCTTGAAGATTGCATTCAAGCATGAAAAACTATTGCTGCTTAAATTCCATTCTTTAATAGAATTTATGAGAATTTTGAAATGTGATTATTATTTTTCATTATTTAATTTTTAATTTTTTTAATCATTTAATTAATGCTACCACTGTTAATTTAGTTTTAAATCTTTCATATCTTAAACCCAACTAAATTAGATATAAAATGTTTATATCTTAAGAAAAAGAATTCATGTATAACTATTTGCCTTTAAATTGCTAAGTGATTTTTTTTAATGAAGGACAATGTCTTTAACAGACACTGAAACCTACTAAATCACTTATTAGAAGAATAACATAAAAATATTCTGCAACAGGAAGAAAAATAATTCTAAATGGTTAATTGAGGTCATAAAGTAAAAAAGAAAAATAATAAATTTTCTCGAAGGAATAAAAAGACATTTGTTTCAGAAGTGGACAAAACATTCATGATGGCGAAAGTAAGTGCACATCTGGATATGACTTCATGTATTTGCCTTAAAGGAAGTTCTTAAGTTTAATACCATGTTGATGGCAGGCACAAAGAACAGCAGGAACACCATGACATGTTATTAAAGAAAAGGAGGAAGAAAGGAGTAACCATAAATTGCAAGAAGACAGAATGTATAGTTGTCAGCAAGAGAAAAGTCCAAAATGTGAGCTACATATTGGAGATAGCAAAATTAAACAAGGTCAGAAATTTAAATATTTGGAAACCAAAAGGTGTATCGGAATAGTGAAAGATGGTTTTCAAAAGCTAAACAATGTATTAAGAAACAGGAAAATTTCAGCAGTAACAAAGGAAAGAGTGTTGACGTATGGCAGCGAATGTTGGGCAATTTTCTCAAAGATGAAGAAATTTGAAGCAACAGTGATGTGGTTCTACAGAAGGATGCTAATACCATAGGTAGAACATGTGAGAAATGAGGAATTTAAAAAAAAATGGAAACAAAAAGGACACTTATAAAGAGATGTTGAAATTTCTGGGACACATAACAAAGAAAAGGATCTTAAAATTATGAATGAAAAAAATCTTCCTTAGAAACATGTTGTGAGGAAAGTACCTATATTAAAGATATTACAATATCACTATTACAATGAACTAATTTCTGTTTGTGGATATGCTTGTTACCATACTATAGAAAAATAATGGCACATCATAGCAAGAATTTTGTTAGAGCATTTTAATGGTATTGCCCTGGCTCTAAGAATAAGGCAATTTACAGTCCAATTTGAAACTTAATAATAATAGTGTGGGATCTGTATTCTTACTTATTCGAATAATAGAGTAAAATAAATAAATATTTTTTTGTATGTTTGTACATTTGTTACAAAATCTGAAAAGAAAAATTATATAAACACTGAAAAAGAAAAAATGAACAAAAACACTAGTTACTTAATAATTATTATTCTATACAAAAAATGATAAGTTTTTTCATTCTGTTTTCTTTTCTTTTTCCATCATTTCCACACTTTATTACAAAAAAACATTCTAAATTGTAAGTCTGCATGTTAAAATATCATTTAACTCTAGACTCATGCCAATTAGGGATCTGAAAGAATACATGTAAAGCTAACTTTAAATTTAGATGGAGTTCAGCTAATTGCAGAGTAGTCTCCCCTTATTTCATTATTTACAAATAATTCTAATAAAAAATTCTATAAACAGGAAGTGACTTGATATTGCACTAACCAGCTACATTTGGCGACCTCTAAACAAGTTATTGATAAGAAATTTAATTTAGAATTCAAAATTCTACTGTCCAGGTGAGAGAGGCTTCTGACTAAATACTTAGTGAAAAGAAAATCTTTGTCGATCTCAACAGACAGACTAATAAAAGTTACAATCTCATCAATATAAAAATTAAAGAATCCTTAACCATCTAGTTTGCATTAAAGCCAATGATGTCTAAAAGATTTATTTAATGCACCATGCCCACAATCAATATTTATATATTAGTACAACCAAAATACACTTATTATTATTTTGCAACTCAAGTTCTAAAATAAAGAATCTTTATGATCATGTACTCAGAGAAGTAACCCTGCTTTTTAGTGCTTCTACATTTTAAAAGCTCAAGTGGAACGTATATTAACAACCCATCACTAAATATACTGGAAAAATGGTCAGTTCCTTATACCACTAGTGTCCATGCGTCGTGCTCTTTACAAGATTCAGATCAAACCCAAAATGGAGTATTCCTGCCATATCCCAAACTCAAAATGGAGTATTTCTGCCCAATCTTCACTTCCAAGCCTAAATAGAGTTTAAAAGCATTTAGACCGCCTGTGGGTAAATTATTTCCAATCCTACAGCTCCTTCCATCACAGATAAAAAGCCTATTGCTACTTCTATAGCAAGTATTCAGATGAACTATATTCCATATTTTTACCAGTTCAAATCTTTACAGAATTCCCTTTGTATTCAGGAAATTTCACTGTTCTACAAAATAAGAAGAAAGAACATCCCCCACCCAACTGGATACTTCCATGATCATTACAATCTTAACCACTTAAAGTTTAGAATCAACCATTACCTATCCTACATATTCTCATAATGTAAAATGCTTACTTCATCTTCTTACATCCATACAACAATCTCATTCAGTAACACTCCACCATGAGTGGCATTTGTATTGGGTGAACATTCAATTAAAAAAATACAATCAAATAAAAAATAGTCTCTATCTTCATGAAGGTAAAAGTGACATGTATCATTATTACTTTTGACTAGTACATACTTTCATTTTAATTCATAAGTGGCTTTTTATTGAAACTTTTACCCTGGCCATCAATCCACAGCAATGAGTAGACAGTCATTATGAATGTGATGGACACTCGGTACACAATCTTACTGATGAGAGAGTAACCCTCATAGTGCAGTAAGGCCCTCTCTGATTTGTTGCCAAGTTGCATCAGAGCCATGCAACTGGTTGTCAATATATTCAATATGTCTGGGTGTGTTCTGGACAGCCATCATATATGTACCTCTCAAAAGTTACTGTACTAATCTAACTATGCTATCAAGATGTATATATGTTTTGAACATGCATATATATATATATATATATATATATATATATATATATATATATATGTGTGTGTGTGTATGTATATATATATAAGTGGGAGGGGCTTAATATTTGGTAAAAGATGAAACCATCACTGTACAAAACAAAATTCATTGATAATGGTGTATGAAAAATCACAGTCAGATATTGAGTAATTTATATTTAAATTTTCACCAGAAACCAGAAGCTGGTTTGATAATATAGAAAAAAAATCCTTAACAAATCCTTAACCAACTTTTCTTGGTCCTTAACTAAACTTGTATAAATGAAAAATTACTATCAAATGCACCCAATACATACACACATTTATACAAGCACACACACACACATATATATATATATATATATATATATATATATATATATATTATATAATAAAGAAGTTAATGGTCAGAGTTGAATTAGAGCAGGATACAGTAGTATTAAAAATGTGATTAATACACATATAAAAAGATAAAAAATTAACATGTAGAGCTTTTAAGCATAAAAAATTAGGAAATCAGCAGGTTCCGCCATCTTGGTTTCAACCTTTCGGTATCTTCAGATGATTTTGATCAATTGATTTCCGAATGCTTTATTTTTTTTATAAAATAAAAATTTTTACAAACACTATATTTTTAAAAAAATAATTTTATGAACACTATATTTTTTAAAAATTAAATGAATAAGCTTACTCCTCCTCACTTTCTACCACACGTCACATCGTACGCTTATTCATTTATTTATTTAATTTTTTTTAAAATATAGTGCTCATAAAATTTTTTACTTTTTACAAAAATAAAAAATTTTATGAACGCTATATGTTTTTACAAAATAAATAAATGAATGAATAAATAAGTGCATGTGTGGTAGAAGGTAAGGAGGAGAAAATTATGCATGGTTAAAAAAAGATTTTTTTATTAGAAATTTTATTATGACAAAAAGAAAAAAAGCATTTTATCATTAAATTTTGCTCACATCAAAATATCCTTCTTTAGCCTTCTTGTAGCACAAATTTTGGGCATTCATTGCGAAAGTTCTCAAAGTTTGATAATTGATTCCATTCTTTTTTCAATGATTTTAAGAGCTCTTTTTCACTTTTTTTTCCCACTCTTCTGTCAAGAACATCCCATGCTAATTTTGGGGGTGGCTTGAAACTTTTGAACTGTAGTGTAAGTGAACATTGAGGTCAACCCCGATTGGCGACAGTCTGTTTCATGCTTGAATGTAATCATCAGGCCATGAAACAGACTTCTAACATTCTGAAATGGACAAAGGTTAAATTTTGGTCAGTTTTGAGATGGCAAGATTGTTAATGAGCTCAAGAGAATCTATTTTGCTTTCTGGGTAGCTAGTTGCTCTGAGGCTGGGGCACTTGTCCTGTTAGTCTGAGTAACAGCTGAACTCATTATTATAATTGTTTCAGCTTCTCAAACATCTGGTCACTTGTTATATGAAAGTTATTTGGCTGCTTTTTCTTCTCTTTTTTTAAGCATAGGATTGTGTCAGTCTGTTCTTTATAAAAGGTAAGCACCATATGTCTAGCTTTTGCCTGAAATTAAATTAGCTTGAAAAGAAGGTTAACAAAAGTAATTGCGGGCTCAAAATCCAACTCCAAATTAAGGACCTTTGCATTCCTGTTGGAGGAACTCCTCCTGATCTTCAGGGGTTTAGCCATACTCACCACGTTTGGCAAGTTGTGGGTTAGTGTAGCTATTTAACTCATAGTTGAAGGTCTTGAACTCAAAGTTGTTCTTATCCTAGACTGGCTGATACCCAAGGCTATAGAACCCAATCTGCCTTGCTATTTACCCATAGCTGAGAAGAGAAGAGATGGATTCATACCTTTCCCAAGGGTATTTGCAGAAGTGAATGTAATAAACTTGACCGGGATTCAAACTCGGCTCTCCGATTCCTCAATCCAAGTTGCTACCCATTACTCCACTCTGACTCCACTAATAATAATAAATTGTGATAATGATTGTAATTATAATTTGTTCAGACTAATATCCTCATCTTTATCATATTTCCCATGATCAGTTATCCATTCAGCTTTAATTATAGAATTTAGTATTTTTTTCAGTTATTTAAAACATGAAACATTTTTTTAATGTTAAACTCTTTGGAAAAGTATAAGATAGTAGGATAAGTGCATGTGGTCCCGAGGGCCGTACTTTAACGAAGATTAAGGCAACACTACCTACTTTTATTACTAATATCAAATGGCTGAGATACTTATAAACTTAATACATAGTTCTTATATAACTAATGGATTTACTTTTTAATCTGATATTATTCCTTAAGAAATAATGTCAGATTAAAAAATAAATCCATTAATTACTTAGAAATTACTTTGCTTACATTTCTGATAACAAAAATGAATCTAGCAGACATAGATTTCCAAAGGTCCTAACAGACAGGAAATTTGAATATCTCAAAAAAAAAAAATGATAAAAAGGGTAATTGAACCTTGCTTTGCATTTGTGACTGAAATAGTGAAAGCATGATTGGCTACAATGTAATACCCAGGAGGTTAAAAGGGAATGCAAGTTCAATCACTGCCGAGAAGCTTCTTTTTTTTTTTCTTTCATTAAGACCTTTGATGCTTCTAGGCCAACAGGTATCAATTTAACAGTTTGGGGAAAAAAAAGAAACTGATTTTTTTTTTACTCTCTACAAGGCCCAAGAGATACTCAAGGTAGAGCGGTTACAGAGTAACTGGTATAGTTTATGGGGATATGTGGTGATGTCAATACTCAAAAACATGTACCCACTAAAAATAATGTTTTAAGAAATGGTTCTTATACATTAATATTTGTTATTTTATATATATTACATATTGATATTTATTATCAGTGCAGGTTTTTATCGTAATGAAATAAATTGTTACTATTAAAAAAAAAATGACAACTAGAACCATCTAAATTTTTCTTGAAAAGATAAGTAATTATCTACTATTGATAATTACTTAACTTTTCAGGAATTTTTTATATTCCTATAATAGAAAATACATATAAGGACAATGTTAGCATTATGAGTTAGAAATATGATGTTGGAAAGTAAGATGGAGGTAAGACACTGGAACTGGGTGACTCAGTGTATGAATAACCAATGAGATCAAAGCTTGTCAGAGGAAGAGGTGAATAACCAATGAGATCAAAGCTTGTCAGAGGAAGAGGATAAACATAAGAGATCATCGCTTTGCTAGACATAAGAGGAAAATGTACTCAAGTTGAACCTAGAACAAAGCGTGATAGCAAGGAAAGTGCATAAGCAGGCGAGACCTAAAAAAGATGAAAAATATATAAAATATAATAAATAAATTTTATATATATATATATATATATATATATATATATATATATATATATATATAAAATGATGAAAACCCAACACTAAAATCAAAAAAAAGAAGACAGCAAAGAATACTGGTGAACAGTCACTCATTTCCCAATACATCAATCTTCATATTCTGAAGACTGAAGCTTGTATGTGTGTTGGGTAGTTTTATGAAAACTTCTCTTGCTGCTACAGTGATATCATCTCTTGCCACTTTTGTTCGGCTGTGAGTCTACATGTATAAATGATCTGTAGTTAAACAAAGTTGATCGTGATTTGGAAAATCAAGTCAAATTCATTGTAAGTGACGTGTATTCAAAGACAGATATTATGGGTCAAGTAACGAGAAGTTTACAATGCCAAACAGATACAAATACATTTATGAGGACGCAGGTAATGCCTACTCTATGCAGAAAATAGCATATCATGAATTCCATGTAAATGTACTCCCCAGAAGTGTTATTATAAATACTTGAAATAGTAGTTTATTTTCTTTGAATTCCATCTTTGATCCCTAATTTATCATAATCCATCATTAAATCTAAGATTCCAATTGGTTTATTATAAAAATTATGATACTGAATTCATGCCCCAGCAAGCATATTATCATTTGTTTGGTTTATAACTGACATGTGAAGAATTCACTGGGTCATATCATTTGCTTGTTTTATAACGTCATGTGAAGAAGTCACCGGGTGATTACTTAACACTAGAATTTATAATACCACAACAGTTTTTCATATAAAGACAGTTCAACATTACAATTTTCTTGCCAATTATTTTAGCCATAGGAAGAAAGGACAAATACTTTTTCAAACTTACAAAGGTGAAAGAAATGACAGGATTTAATTTACAAAATTTGAATCTCCAAAATTATGTGATTACATAACATATCAATTAGCTTAATGTTCTAAGTAGGCAATTTGATAGTAAGTTGGCCAAAGCAGACTTTGCTTAGAGTTAGTAATAATTCTTTTAGAAAAACAACAATCTGTAAGAAATTAACTTTGAATTGAACTAAATATCTACAGTTGTGCCACTAAAATTACGTCTGCAGGTTGATTACAAAATACTAGAATTCATGACGGCGATAATAATATTTCTCACATTATAACATTTGGCAACTAAAAGAACAAAAGGTTGCATAACAGTGTTATATTTTTGGCATATAAAAAGTGTTGTATTTTTGGTATATAAAACAGTGTTATATTTTTGGTATATAAAAGTGTTATATTTTTGGTATATAAAACAGTGTTATATTTTTGGCATATACAGCAGTGTTATATTTTTGGCATATACAACAGTGTTATATTTTTGGCATATACAACAGTGTTATATTTTTGGTATATACAACAGTGTTATATTTTTGGCATATACAACAGTGTTATATTTTTGGCATATACAACAGTGTTATATTTTTGGTATATACAGCAGTGTTATATTTTTGGCATATACAGCAGTGTTATATTTTTGGCATATAAAACAGTGTTATATTTTTGGCATATAAAACAGTGTTATATTTTTGGCATATACAGCAGTTATATTTTTGGCATATACAACAGTGTTATATCCTTAATGAAAAATGAAATGAAACTTTTAATGCATCTTCATCTGAGTAAATTATAATCAGATGACGATGCATCAAAAGTTCCATGCCTATTGTACTAAAATTTTGGTTTGTGAATTTGGTGACAGTAATTGTGAGTTCAATCCCTGGACTGAGTAGCAGGGATTTGAACTCAGTAGAAACAGGTCAAAGAGTAACTGAGCCATGCTAAATAAGAACAAGGCAACATATACCGAGACATGGACAGTAGAATCAGAACAATCCATGCCTGTGGATTAAGTATAGGGTTCAGATTAAAATTCCCTAAAGGTTACCCAGATCCACAAGCACCTGATGAAGGCTAGAGGGTACAATAGTCAAAATGTGATAACAACAAAAATGAGGATAAGTCATGAATGAAAGATGAGGACAATATAAGTCATGTAAATAATGATAACCCCTTATGCTGTTTATTATTTTTATTATCAATGCTCAAGAACAATAACATATCTATAAATTCACTTTCATCACATGTTTAGGTTTTATTACAATTTTAATCATCACTTTTTAAAATAGTAAACATTGCTGAAAAATGAAGCTAGTTAAAAAATTAAGATCATGAGAAAAACTGCCCTTTTAACACATTGCAGTCATGTTTGTCCATGTTTGCCAATATTATTACATATAATCAAGTTATGTAATTCAAAATTAACTTTAAAAATTTCAAATGTTTTCATACAAACATTCCCACAATTTGAATACCTCTATCAAACTATCTTTATGTGTGTGTGTGTATATATATATATATATATAATATATATATATATATATATATATATATATATATATATATATATATACAGTTAGACAGCAGGTTCTTTTTTAATCCTCTGAACCTTGAGACCTGAGCACTTGCCAATAAATTATCCCTGAATATTTTGGCTGAATTTCACTATTTCAGATTTGCCTGTGTAACAAAACAAATCAGCAGTGACAAGCAGCAAATGGCCAGTACAAAGTTACTCATAAGAACAGCTTTATTCTACTTACAGGTTAGACTGTGAAGCTCTTTTTGGTGATTAAACATTATTGTAATGGCAAACTGGTGCAAGGGGTTAACCAACTGGAAATAGTTGATGGAATATCTGAAACATTTCCATAGTCCTGGAGCAGCTGACAATATATTTTATTGATATTCAGCACTCAAAGGAATTCTTTCAAAGAATTTTACTTCAACCTTTTTAATCAAAATTAATTTTGTAAAACATGATTGCATTTTTTTAAGAAAGAAAACAAATAAAAAACAAGTTTTCATGACAGAAAATATGATACAATTTTTCTTGAACTTTTAAGTAATTTAAATTTTAAGTAATTTAAATTAATAAAGAGTTTTTAAAAGTGGTCTTGTTCAAAAGATCATATTTCCTATTATGGAAGAAACTGCCAAAGTTCCTCGCAGGTTTAAAACTAAATGTTTTGTATTTTCTGTTTGATCAACAAAACTAATATATCATCAAAGCTATCAGAATTATTAAATTTTAAAATTGTAATAATTTCCCTTGTAAATTAAAGGTCAATCTCATTTGCAAATCCCATTCATTTGGTAACAGGACTTAATAGCTATAAAAACAAATTCTTTATGTGTATGTAACTAAATAAGACATTTACATGCCATGACAATAGACTTTCTCATTATACAGTTACATAACAACAGATAAATTTTTGTCTGCATTAAATTTAAAAACTGTTAAAAATGAGTAAAAATTTACTTTCTAGCAATAAGGTAGCTCCAAAGTGCTATAAATGAACACTGATCACAAATTAAATGATACATCTTTTAAATGTAAGGTAGCATTCAAGGAACTATAAATCTTTGAAAAGGATAGCAGCTAAAAATGTATGCCCACATAATTGTAAAAAGAATTCCAAAGCTAACAATTTATCTAAGTGCTAAATTTGTAAAAATGGCTTTAAAATGAGTAATTAAATAAATAAAATGAGGAAGAATTAAAACACACATTTCCTTTTCCGATTATAAAATGACAACAAAGAAGATGGAATAATAAAACCAAATATTAGTTACAAATAAGTAAAATCTGTTTATAAGGTAGCTTCATAGAACTAAGTTACTAAAGTTAATACCTACTTTCCATCTGCAAGCTGCTTCAGTCAGGACAACACAGGCAGTGTTTACAAAGACTTTAAAGAAATTTTTTAAAAAAATGGTAGAACTTATAATTTAAGAACAGCTGAAGTGAGAAGGCAAGCAAACGTTTTCTCATAAATCCATTTTGATTGCAAATTCATACACAACTTGCCACGCAAGATTATTTTATATGCATTTATCTACCAAAGACAATAGCAGAATTTGAAAACAAAAAAAAATGTTAATTGACTAAAGGTCTATGGCTCACCATGCTGCCCAGGAGAAACAAAAAGAGCAATAAAACTTGATGTAGCTTCCCAGAGTATGAAATAAACAAGAAAAGGTTGGCTGAAAGGAACAATAGACAAAAAAAAACAATGGAAGTGAATTAAGGCCAATGAGAATAGTACTAAAAATATAATCCAAAATTAACTTTCAAAATTTCAAATGTTTTCATACAAACATTCCCACAACTAATTTGAATACCTCTATCAAACTATCTTTATCTTTCTGTGTATATATCTATACAGTTAGACAAGAGATTCTGTTTTTTTACCCACTGAACCTTGAGACTTGACCACTTACCAATACATTATCCCTGAATATTTTGGTTAAATTTTACTATCTCAGATTTGCCTGTATAACAAATCAAATCAGCAGTGAGAAGCAGCAAATGGCCAGTACAAAGTTGCTTATATGAGCAACTTTATTCTACTTACAGGTTAGACTGTGTAGTTCTTTTTGGTGATTAGACTTTAGACCATTGTACTGGTAAAATGATACAAGTTACCTAATTGGAAACAATTGATGGAATATCTGAGAAATTTCCGTTTTCCTGGAACAATTGACAATATATTTCATTGCTATTCACAGGTAAATGTTTTTGGCAATATACTAGTACCTCTAATCAACACTGAATTTGTTAAGCATCTCACTCCTCACAGCCTTCTTTCAGATAAATATGTTTTTCACTTTGAGGTTAACCATTTATGTATTAACAGTTATTACTGAATTTGTTTATCAGGCTTTAATTAAGAACAGTGAGGCTTGGGCTGTGGCTTTAGATATCTCAAAGGCATGTGACAGGGTTTTGACATGCTGACCTTCTTCACAAACTCAAGGGCTATTGTGTCTCTGGCCAGATATTTGACTTAATCAAATCATTGTTAAATCTGGTAATGAAGTTTGTATTGAATGGCCACACTTCTAGATCATTTCATATTAATGTACGGGTCCTTCATGGATCTATCCCTGAACCTACATTGTTCCTTATCTTCATCAATGACCTTCCCAATGTCATCAGTTCCCAACTTGGTATTTATGCTGACAACTATTTACTCCTGTTGTAATAATAAGACTGATAGGTCCAACAAAGTAAAACTGGCAGCTGCTCTCAAAAATTGCCTCTAATCAGTTGTTAACTGGGACAAGAAATGACTTGCAAATTTGAACACCTCCAAAACAAAACTGCTATCCATTAATCATCATAGAAAACCATTTTTGCCCACCATCAGCATGGCTGATGCTAACCTCCAGAAGAGCAACTTATTGGCCTTCTTGGACTCACATTTTTCACTGACATTAAGTGGAAAGATCATAATGAGTCAATTGCCAGGTCTGCTGCTAAAAAGGTTGGTTCATTGTGTTGTGCCAGACAATTTTTCTCACTCAGTTATATGCCATGCATGATACACACTTAGGCAATCATGTATCTTTCGATACATGACTGATGAGGCAGATTTTTTTCCCACAGTAGGTTGCCATTTCTTTCTACAGTAGACCAGTTGCCATCCAAGGCTATAGAACCCGGTCTGTCCTGCTATTTATCTATAGCTGGAAGGAGAAGAGGATTCATACGTTTTTGATGAGAATCTTGAGATATATAGTTGGAGTCCCAGCCCAGATATGGCACCAATAATCAATGCACGAATAAATGGTAGATTTAGGGATTCTAGTGAGAAAACGGTGGCATGGTGGAGTAATGGATAGTGGGTCCGATTGAGTAATTGAAGAGAAGAGTTTGAATTCCAGTCGAATCCATTACATTCACTTATGTGCTAAATAGCCTTGGGAAAAGTATGAATCCTCTTCTTCTCCCTCCAGCTATGCCATCCAAGGCTATAGAACCCAGTCTGTCCTGCTACTTACCCATAGCTGGAGGGAGAGGAGGAGGATTCATACCTTTTCTCACTAGATCCCTAAATCTACCATTCATTCGTGCATTGATTATTGGTGCCATATCTGGGCTGGGACTCCAACTATATATCTCAAGATTCTCATTAAAATCCAAAGAAGGGTATGTAATGTTACCAGTCCTGACCTGGCATCTAGACATCAGCCACTTTCCCACATACCATGATATGGCTTCCATCTGTCTTTTCTATTAATATTTTCATGGCAGTTATTCTAATGGGCTCACCTCCTTGGTACCATGACTCTGAATTTAAGCATACAACTAGATTGACAACTAGGTTTCATTGTTTTACTGTTGAAATAGCTAGATATAACCATAAGTTCTATTCTAATGGTTTCTTTTCTCACACTCCTCATATGTGGAACTCTCTTATGATTTCTTACTTCCCTGCCACCTGCATTCTTCAAAATGTTAACAGATCATGACATCTAGCAGAGAGATGAAATTTAAATTTTTATTATTGCATTATTCCAAAATTTTAGCACATCAGCAGATAGCTATTAATGTCAACAACTGAGCACAAATAGTTATTAACTAACAAAAAATAGTAATTAATGTATAATATTATCCATAACTACATGTACAAGAATGTTGTTTTGATAAAATTTAAAAAAATAACCATAAATACATAAAAAAATGTGTATATTGTTGAAAATTTCTTTCAACTCAAAGGGTAGATCAGAAGCCTGTCCAGAACAGTAGTGTTGTGAAACACTGCCTAGTCTCATGACACAAAATTCAGTCAGGAATCACTAAATAATGAAAGAAGAGAGCTGCAGAACAACTCTGTTCTTATAAAGTTACTCTCACAAAAAAAAGATGAGAAAGGAAGGAAGGCAGGCCTTAAGTAACAAGGTGGCAGACCTGTGCATCCCACCCCTTCTGATTACAATTACAAAAACCAGTGCTCGGAGCCTCACTTTGAAAAACAAGCCATAGCAAACACTCAGCCTTCCAGTAGTCAAGCCAAATTTGTAATGTTTAATCTAGTTTTTGTTGTTTAAAATGAGTTTACCACATCAATATTATTTGGAAAAAAAATAATATAACTGAAATAATTATAAATGCTAAAACAAAACAAAAAAAGCCTAAGTTATTGACACTGTTCACATTCAGAAGATTGGCCTCATCTTTGTTGCTGTTATCACAATGTTTCATCCGTTCTGCCCTCCGGACTTCATCAGGTGTATATCATCTGAGTTAGGATTACAATGCTAATTTTACTTGAATATTTCAACAGTAGAGGTTCAAATTATAACAAGGTTAACCTAATTTTATATACGTTTGCTTTGTCATGACAAGTCCAATAAAGAAACAAAAAAATGACATTGGCTTTTATATAATAAGACATAAGTCAAGTTTGGATGAGAATCTCAGAATATTAAAATAAGATAATTTGGAAAACTTATTTGGACATGCTTCAACAATCAATCGACTAGAAAGACTACCTAGCTCTAACTCATACTGGGGCTGGTTGGGAGATAAGAGATTCATGCCTTTCCCTAGGCCTTTTGCCTTCAATCTGTGAATATCAAATTTTCCAAGCCCTCTTTCCTCATTATGTGGCTTAGAAATTTCAGCTATCTCTTTCTGATGTTAAGTATAAGTGTCCTTTTTATTTGCTTTTTCTCTAAAACTTTATTGTTGCTCGCAAATCAGATTTTATTTTCTAAAATAGTATTGCAATGTTAGATTTGTTATTAGCTACTTTTAATGTTTATCATATTTTATTAGTTTTATATCTTTACAGGTTTTATGTAAAAAATAGTAGTTAACGTTTTAATGTCAAATTATATGATTAAAACTAGTGTGTCAAGGTTGATAATGGGTGTATTGGCTTTTTGATGCTACTGCCTGTGTATTTATAGGGTGTGGTCTACTCAAGAATTCTTTGAATCGTTCTCTTCTTTGTCAATCATTATAGCATGTCAATATACTGTCATATCTGATGATGGGACATAGCAGAGGAAAAAGGGGTTCATGCCTTTCCAAATGACATTAGTACAAAGTGAATATAAACAACCACAGCTTTAATTCAAATGTAGTTGAAAATACTGGTTATCAGCACTGTAAACAGTAAGTGACCCTGAACTTTATAGATTACTGAAGCAGCTCTCAACCAGTGCGGCCGGGTGCATTAGTGCACCCTTAAAAGTAGCCAGGTGCACCCCAAGTTAACAGAAGAGTAATTTGTGAATTATTTTTATATTAAAAAAAAATTCTTTATTTTTAAAAACCTAGAGACACCAAGCACATGGCTTGTACTTCTGAGTCTTTGTTATTTGATATTTTAAACTAGATACTAAATTCCTTAATCTTTAAGATTAAGGAATTTAGTATCTAGTAAAGGTACCTGGTAAAGGCAGTGGAGAACTTGGAGAGGGGAATTAACAGGAGATAACTGATAACTGACATCCATTAGACACGGCACGTGGAACTAGAACAGTCTACCCCAGTGAGTGAAATAAAGCGTTCAGTTCGACATTCCGATCACCTGAAGAAGGCCGGAGCATACAACAGCCGAAACATTGTGATAAATATGGCAACAAAGATGAGGACGATAGTCCGAACAATGTAAATAGTGTTCTCTAGTCTATTCCCAAATAGAGAAATATCCCCTGGGACAAAAACATTATACTTAATTTTTAACCCAAATGGGGCCCTAGCTGTAAGTTATAATAAACATATCAGTTTTTATTCTGGTAATGAAGTGGATCATGATTTAAGACAATTTGTAACGAAAGCAGTGGAAGTCCATTATTGATATTGGGACGGAAAGTAGAATTGTTGAGTTTACATTCCAGCCAAGTCTGTTGTGTTGACCTTGAGTATATACATTTATATATATATATATATATATATATATATTGTTAAATAGAAGATCAAATATTGATATGTCCATATATCTCAAAAAAAATAATCACATATCTCCTGGGACGTCTTAGCTTTTCACATGATGACAAGAGCCACTTATTTTAATCATAAAGCTGGCTGACTAAATATCTCTAAAAGAATTTCTTTATTCAATTTCTTTTTTTGGCAATGAAGTAAATCATGATTCAAGACAAAGAAAAAAGTGATGAATTGCTATGTTATATCTAACTTCCTGTATGATAGTAAGTGCTGGACAATTTCCTTTGAAATGAAGGGAACAAAACAACAGAAAGAAATTATACAGATGAATGCAAAGAATACCATGGACAGAACATGTGAGCAATGAGGAAGTTTGAAAGAAAATGCGAACTTAAAAAACACTAATACTTAAAATTAGAAAGAGACAGTTAAAATTTCTAGGACACATTATGAGGAAGGATGGCTTGGAAAACTTAATATTCACAGGATGTATTGAGGGAAGGAGAGGTAGAGGGAGACTGTGCGCAACTTACCTAATGTGAATTGATGATAACATGTCAAATGTTATTTAGTGATATACGAAAAGGAAGAGGTGGAGAGCCATGAATGCCCACCTTCTGAAGGAACATGGTACATATATTGATGATGATAAAAGCAGTGAAATCAATGGTCATACTAGAGAAATTGAGAAAATGATTATATGATGTCACATAATATTAATTGTCCAAAATACCAAGAATTGTCCAGAATTCTCTTTTGAAAATAACATCAAGAGGTAAAGAGTTAAAAACTTAGTCTGATCTCAAAACACTTTTTTCTCATATATTTCCTTTATTTCATTCATTCATTTAGCAGATTTTGCGCCACAGTGGTCACCAATCCACTTATTTCTGTTGTAATTATGGTTCTTTGTAACATTCAGTGCAAAATAGTGCAATGGCTTGCTAGTTCCTTTTACACTGGGGATTTTGAAGTCATCCTGTCCCTCCTCTCAGAAGTTCATCCACCCACTGGTAAAGCTGTTGACCTCAGAGGCAACTGTGGTGAGAGGCGTTCCTCTTCACTGGTTGGGTTGGGAAACCCTTCTGGCTACCCTTACACACTTTAGCCAGCAGGTCAATGCCATTGATCAGAGCGTGGCTGTTACAGTGCCTATGCATCACTTGGTGCTATTGTGAGAGTTGGATCTAGGCTGTAGGACAGTACAGTTCTGCATCCCAATTCACCCGAGTAAAGCAGGATTGACTCTTATTAAGCATAAGCAAAACTACAAGCATAAAAGTTGCATGAAAAAGAAAAAAAAAGCAAAGCTGTATTTCTCCCTCTTGTTCCTCCTGATATGAAGGAACTACAGCTACCTTTTCAGAACACTTGCTATAATACATACACCCTCACAAGCCATTGTTAAAATGACTTAATGCTCAGCAACCAGTTAAGCAGTGGGTAAACACTTGTAACTATTTTTATATCTACTGTGAAACATTACATACCAATTATTTGTGAATTTTGACTCAGGAGCTTAGGTAAAAGGGTTAAAATTGTTCAGGAACGCAGGGCTCAAATGGTTAAATCTTCAAGTAATACAGAAGTCTTAAGTCAAAATTGGGAAATTTGTCTGAACTAAAGACTAAATTGTACTATCTTAATATACCAGATGATGGTTTACCAATTCAAGATACTTTATGCATTTACCATAAACAGCAGTGGGTTACCTCCACTTTGCTTTGCTAGGTGTGCCAAGATGCTGTTTGGTGGCACTTTTAAACAGTTATAAAAATGGGACACTTCCTGTTTCTTCATATAGATTTCTCCACACTTGTGGCTATGTGGCAAATCTTAATTTGCCTAATATATATGAGGGTAAGTCAAAAATTATTTGCACTTTCGCCATAATATATCTTTAGGTTTGTCACACTGCCTTCTGCTCTTATAGTTGGTGCTATTGTGGTCACATGATCAAAGTTTCAGCTTGATCGTACCATTTTTCTTGCTGCTGTTACAGTATAAACATGGCTGCTCCACTAGCAGTGTGAAACAAGGAGGAACAAAGAGCAGCAAAAAAAGGCAGTTGATTGACAAAGATAAATCTCCACAACTGATCCCAAAAACCTGAGCTCTATGAAAGAAAGGTATTGTTGTGTGTGTGTGTGTTGCGATCATCAGGGTATTAATTATTTAGAATTAAGACATACTGAAAAACTAAATATGCATTTTTATGTTCAAGCAGCTTCAACATGTCCATAAAAGTTTGGTTAAAAAGTGCCTCATATCCATCAACAGGAAAAATGTTGTTTGCATCCATGAAAAGGCAAAGTTACATGCATCAAGAACAACAGGAAAAAAGGTTGGGAACATAGTTGCTCTGTTTGAACCTGCACTAATCAATTATTAACTATTTTGATCACTGCAAAACACTTTGATGGGGAAAAACTATCTCTCACAAAAAACAGATTAAAGAATTCATCAAAAATTTGCTCAAAAGATATCAAAGAGCTGTCTGATGAGTGGCAAGAAGTCATTGCAAAGTTTATTTTTTTGATGAACAAAGTTGATAAAGAAAAACAGAAATTACTTATGAGTCAACCTAATACATCAGTAAACAGGACAAAAAGATAAATCAGCTTGAATGGATGAAGATTACATTGTGCAAATCAATATAAATCAGTAATAAACTATTCACTAAGGACCCACTTTGCCATACACATCACCCCCCATACCTTCATCTGCTCCTGCTGATAACAATATAAATGCATACACACAGCACACTTGATTATAACCATCACTATCTGCTTTTGATCATTATGGCCAAACAACCTCAACTATTATTACATCATCAGGTTTACGAATAAAACTTCATTGCACAATTTAATGGAGAATCAGGTCAACCTGACAAGAGATCCAGAGTTGATTGTATGCGCTGCAGTAAGCACCAGGAGTTACATCCCCTTCCACAACTGGGTGCTGAGAGAGGACATTCTATTTAGAATAAGTGATGCTGACAAAATTTGTATACGAATGATACTGGACAGGTATTAACTAATAGTCAATGTGGGTCTGGGGCTGAGATAGCGATATAACACCAGCTCTTGACATGTGGGCCATTCGAGTTTTACATTGCATTGCGTTGGAGCTTTGCACTGGAGTTGGAGTTTATAATTACTTTACTTATAAAACCAAACCAGACAAACATGCACAATTGTCCTTATATAATGGTCATGTGGTACATTAAGGTTTGTTTAAAGTAGATGTTTCTTCATATAGAATCACAATGCTTAAGGTAATAATTTTGTTTTAAAGTAGATGTTTAGCCATTTGAGCCCTGACCACCACTTTACCGGTGGTAGAGAAAAATTACATAATGCCCAGCCACCAGTTGAACAGTGGTAGAGAAAAATGACTTAATGCCCAGCAACCAGTTGAGCAGTGGGTAAACACTTGTAACTATTTTTATATCTACCGTGAAACATTACATACCAATTATTTGTGAATTTTGACTTGGAACTCAGGCAAAAGGGTTAAAATTGTACAGGAACGCAGGACTCAAAGGGTTAAATCTTCAAGTAATACAGAAGTCTTAAGTCAAAATCGGGAAATTTGTCTGAAGTAAAGACTAAATTGTACTATCTTAATATACCAGATGATGGTTTACCAATTCAAGATACTTTATGCATTTACCATAAACAGCAGTGAGTTACCTCCACTTTGCTTTGCTTGGTGTGCCAAGATGCTGTTTGGTGGCACTTTTAAACAGTTATAAAAATGGGACAGTTCTTGTTTCTTCCTTTATTTCCCTTCTTTCTTTTGAGCATGTAGTAGTGATAACACCATCACAGGCTTGTTTCCTGGCATGGGGATATCTTTCCCTTTATTTACTGAACTCTAACACACACACACACACAGAGAAAGACACGTGTGATACAGACACACCCGGTTCCTAATTGCTAAACTTCTAATGCCTTCTTCCTTTTCAGTTACATTTACATGCATACTAGTGGATTTTTTCTTACACCAGCAACAGAAGAGGCAAGAACATTAGATTTAAGGTTCCAAGTTCAGGACTGTCCCATGAGATACTAGCCTAGAAGATTAGTGTCTTTGTTACTGAATTTGGTGGCATAGTATCTGTGAGTCCAATCCCTGGGTTGGGTAATGCGGATATACTCAAGAGTCAGTGGTAACATGACTAGCAATAGTGAAGCACTGCTAAAAGGATGATTAAAATTAACCAAGATAAGATATCCCTAGACAGGGACAGGAGAATAATCTACTCCCATAAATTAAATAGAGGGCTCAATTTGAAATTCCCTGAAAGTTAACCAGATTGACAGGTAATGATGACCAAAACATGGTTGTAACAAGAAAGATGAGGACATTACTCTGACTGTAAATGATATAAATAATCATAACACCTCATCTCGGAAATGAGACAAACTAAATAAACTGATATTTCAATCAATCTAAACAGTGTTGGATAACAATGTGAGTGTGCTAATATGTTTTTAATGTTGATGTAAAGACTTTTTTTTTTTCATGAGTTTCTATAACATTTCCCATGTAACAGCCATGTGCTCGTTTGGTTTGACCTGCAAGTTGACCTCATTTTAAAAGCTGCAGTTTGAGGAGAAAAAAATGTTGTGCCTCCACAAGCAGTGGAGTAGTCAGTAGAATTGATAAGTCATCTACTCTCTTCCACTCCCCTTTTACCCTACTCACCTTACCACCTATGTCTGCTTTGAAGTGGGGGAGTGAGGAACACTGTTGGTGATTTTATTTTATTTATTTAATCTCACATCAGTCCAGTTGTGAAATCTTATTCTCAAATTATATGAGAAGAAAAAAGAACAGGTTTGTTTACACAAAATGCCCTTATCCAATTCACGCACATTTATTTTTTTAATGTCATATCTTCTCAGGATTTTTTTTTTTGTTAATACTAACATTCAACTAATACAAGGCCCAAGAGCCATTCAAGGTAGAGGATTACTGTGTAGTGCTGTATAAGTGTAAGAAAAAGCAAGAAGTGAAGTTTATGGGGTTATGCAGAAAAGACAGGCAGTCATAACTCTCCAGAATCTTTTTTCTTTAATATCTGTGAATTACCATTCATTCTTGAGAAAGATAGTGAAATGCTTTCCAGCTGCCTTTCTATGGTCTAAAATTCAGAGTTTTCTCAAGACTACAGAGTCCAGTCTACTCAGCTATTTAACCTGTAGCTGTAAGGAGAACATTAGTGCAAAAGTGAATATAACAGACTAGCTCAGAATTTGAACTCAGCTCAGGATAATGCCAGTATCCATCACACTACCCACACATCCACAATAAACTACCAAGAGGATGCTTCCCTGATCGCTACAATCTTAACCTCTTCAAATCTAGGGTCAACCATTATCTATCCTACATAGCCTCTACAATTCTTACATCCATCAAACAACTTAGTTCAGTAACTGTCTACCTTGAATGGCTCTATAAATATAAGATATTGGAACAATTACAATTGAGTAATTTGTTTCTATCTGCATGTGTGAAAGTTATACAATGGCTGGAATTGCTTAAAAAGTATAATTCTACTGGGGACAATGTCGAAACATACAGTATTATAAGGGAATGCAATAAATGCAAATACTGTACGTATAAGCATGAAATTGACAGACAAAAGTGCCCCACTTTTGGGGAAATTTGCCATAATTGCAGAAGTAAATGACTGATCATGTGTCATAAAACAACACTACATTTACAGTAATGCACTGAAGAATAAACCTAATAAATAAATTAAAAAATCAACTCTATATTCTGTACATTATTTTGGATTTTGGATTGTGTACTGTAAATATATAATAATAATATTATTATTTTTATTTTTATTTCCTTTGATATCTGGTGTTTACACATTTCTTTCCGGGTCCCGCCCAGGGACCTAAGGTTAGAAATGGCATCATGACACTTTCCACTGCAAAAAAAATTAAAAAATAATTACATAGATAAAGCCCTTCGTAAAGTGTGGGCTGTACGTGTCAGAACAATTTTTTGTATCTCTTTGAGGCATGGACTTCCAGGGATCCCTTCAATCAGCAGTCCAAGGGCTCCAACTACAACAGGAATTGTTGATGTTCCCATGTGCCACATTTTTGAGATTTCTATTTCAAGGCCCTTGTATTTTGACATCATCATCATCATCATTATTATTATTATTATAATAATAATAATAAGTCATTTTTTTATTTATATTTTACATTATTGCTTTTATTTTCATTCATTTTGAAGATAGAGAAAACAATTGCTATCAACATTTTTGACTGACTGGTTACATTTATTTTTTATTTAATGAAATTTTATAACTGGTCATAAGTTTGGGGGTTCGCTAAACAGGTAGTTGTTAAGTGAGGAGTGGCTGTATTTGTGCATAAACATCCATACATAGACACAGACATAAAACACACGCACAAATTTATTTATAAGATGTTGTGAATGAAAGCAACCATACTGCACTCTTAGGAAATTGTCAAGCCATAAGTGTCTATACGCCACAGTTTGTCTTCTTATAGAAAACTCTCTTCTTCAGTTGTACAAAAGAAGATTATCACATTCTTCTAGAAGACAAAAGAACTAAAGTTTACTTGTGATAGGAATATCAGGTGATTCTTGTAACCATGGAAACAAATCTGCGACTGATGTAGTAAACAGCGGTTATACATTTAACTGGCAGCACTTTTCAAGTTAAAAAAAGTAAGATCTTTTTTTAATGGTTTTATAATGCTCAGAGCATTTGGATTACAGCAGAAAAAATACTGATAGTTTTTTTTTTAATAAAATCAATAAGTTTTGGAAAAAAATTTTCTTTTACGTAAACCAAATAATTTGCCTTCATTTCTTGTGTTTAATTTTAAATTTATGCAGTAGAAACTCAAGCAAATATGGAGGAAAATCTTAACTCATAAAAGAAAAACAAATGAGTGGGTGAATCTTTTGGATAAGGACATGAAGGTAGAGAAACACACATGTTTTAAGAATATACATATAAAAATATACTGATAAATTAAAAAGGTTTTTCTAGATTTGTATAAAAAAACAGTTATTTTTTTAAAGATTTTTTTAAAGATATTATCGTTCAATTCTTTCCTACCCTATTGATAATAAACATGAAATTTTATGAAAAATGGACAAATTATAATGAATCTTTTAGGGTTATAAATACACACAAAGATATTAGACATATTAGACTTTAAAAAAAAAAAACACTTTATTTTCAATTTCTTTAATTATGCATAGTTTGTAAATTCTTAATTAAAAGTGAATTTTATTTAAATTTTTAAAAATCTACAAAATGTGAATTCATGTGAAAACGTCACAAATGAAATGAGAGGGAAAAATGGCACAATTATTTTTTCAGCCAATAAAAAATATAAATTTTTTAAGCCCTAAAAAAAAAAATCAGATAATTATAAAATTTTATTGAAATTTTCAGAAATTATTTAGTAATAAATAAAATTATTTTTAAAGCTATTTTTTGTTTAATGTTCTAAAAATATTTCTAGATCTGTCATGGCATTAAAATATACACTCATGTGTACACAAAATTTGAATAAAATTGAAAATAGACACTTTGTTGAGAAAGCTAACTTCTGGCTAAAAAATTGTAGAGGCATTAATATTATTAATAAATAAATATTAAAATATAAAATGATAATAATAATTAATATCCTAATTAAAATAAAACAAATAACATTAAAACTTTGTTTAAAATAAATAAAACCAAAACGAAAAATAAAAGCTCTCCCAGAATGCAAGAGAAACATTTCCTGCCTGTAAACGGACTTTCCACCAAAAGATGCTGAATTCAGTCTCTTCACCACAGACTGTTGGAAAGTCAAGATGTGCCTCTCCTCTCCTCAGGACATTGCATGTTACAATACAAAGTGACTTCCTCATTTTATCATATGCAACATTAAAACACTTATAACAAAAATACACACACACAAGTACACAAAAATAAATAAAATTGTATGACTTTAATTTACAATTTAACATTCCTTTAGTGTTATTTCTGTCTATGTTTTTATTCCTGTAAACACGAGGCTATTTGTGCTGGTGTGATGTGAGTGACCCCACAGCATCATATTCTTATGGATTCTTCCAAGACATAAACCTCCACACCAAATTCTTCTAGGTTCTGGATGTGTTCATTCAGACAATTCCATGAGTAAGTATTACATGAAGTCAACTAGCATATGTGTTAATACTATGCTATCGTTTTCTTATTGAATTTCAAGGTTGGTTCATACAAGAAGTTTACATGATACCTACAGCCAGTGACACAAATGAAGACAAAAGAAGTGGAAATTGGAATGAGATTAATTGAATAATGCCACTTTCCGGAGTGGAACTTAAACTCATTGTACAAGAATAACTGAAGACACAACAGCTAAGTTTAGTCAACACAATACTTTCTACCATATTTTTTCAAAACAACTTCTCCAAAATTCTCTCCCCCTCATATGCCCCAGTAATGGGGTTACTGATAACACCCCTATTTAACACACTAGTCTCTTGATAAAACCCAGATTTAAAAATGAGTTATTGTAAATGATTAAATTATGATTAAAAATCATAATAAATTTCATGTATGTAATATTTATAGGTAAAAGAGCTCAATAGCATGGATAGAGCATGTGTAAATATAAAAGTGGACACTGAGGTCAACACTAAATGGTGACCGTCTGTTTAATGGTTGAATATAATCTTCAGGACATGTTGATTTCAGTGTCCACTTATATAAATATATGGGAGAAAGTGATATACAAATTTCTATATATCAAAACAATGCTAGGCAAATGAATGATAAAGTGTAAAAAAAATTCCATGTAATGAGATTCATCCTCTAAAAGGACTTCATCAGGCTAACAAAAACATTACTTTAGTGCAATGAAGTCCTTTTAGAAGATGTAACAAGTTACAGTGAATTTTTTCACACTTTCTCTTTTGTTTGCTTTATATATATATATATATATATATATATATATATATATATATATATATAAATGATTACAACCACATCCAAAACTATTATGAATATGATCAGAACCAAAAATACCCATAACAATAATAATTCTGAAGCAGGTAGATATAAAATAAATTGCCAGAACTCATCCTCATAATACATTGGGGAAACTTGCAGAAATGTAAAAAAAACATACCTACAAACACAAAAGAGACCTTACACACAACAATTTATCAAATGCATTAGTTATACATAGAAATAAATTCAACTACAACTTTAATCTAAAGAATGCCACACTTATTAAAAGAATAGGTAACTTATTTAGAAGGAAAATTCTCAAGAGTGTTCTTATTGAATCTTATCAAAATATAAATCTGTGCCCTGGATTTTTTCCAATACCTCCATTCCTGAAAGAATTACTCCTTTCCAAAGCCAACATACATGACTACAAAAATGTTAAAAAACTAAAAACAGTTAAATCCATAATCTCGTATCTGTCTGTATTTCTGAGATGAGGTATTATGTACACAGTTTACATTACTCGGACTATTGTCCTCATCTTTGTCGCCCTGTTTATCACAATGTTTTGGCCGTTGTACACTCCGGCCTTCTTCAGGTGGTTGTAATGTCGAACTGAACCCTTTACTTCACTCACTGGGGTAGACCATTCTAGTTCCACATGCCATGTCTAATAGATGTCAGTTATCTCCTGTTAATTCCCCTCTGAAAGTTCAACACTGCCTTAACCAGATATTGAACTCACACTCTTTGGGTCCTGTCACTGGATCTAACTAACACCTTTATCAACTATGCCTCAAGGTACAACCACCTGAAAAAGGCCGGAGCGTACAACAGTCAAAACATTGTGATAAAGATGGCGACAAAGATAAGGACAATAGTCCGAGTAATGTAAATAGTGTCCATAAACTCGTGTTATTCAAAATATATAACACATAAGTTAATACCAAACTAAAATGATTTAAATCCTAATTTGCATTAAAAAAATTCAAAAACATCATTTACTCACTTTTGTTAATTAGACACTGAATTGTCACTTCAAGTCCTCCATAGCTTACCTGACTTTTCAGCTAACATGATGAATATTTATGAGCATTCCTAAATTTAAAAATTTTGAAAAAACAATAACATCTTGTATATAAATACTTGTTACAAAATAAAATCCTTGCATTTACCTTGATAAAGTCCCTCAGACACATCACATCAAAACACATCAGTTAAGATAAGTTTTCCTTTTGTCTTTATTTATCTTGTCCTTTTACAGATATACAAACACACACACATATATATGAATTATCAGTTCAGGTAGTGTAAATAGTATCTCAAAAGGAGAAATTAACAAGCCGAGTTTGAATTACAGTCAAGTTTGTTGCATTCATTTTTACAGAATATCATTGGAAAAGGTAAGAATCTATCTATTCCTCCTACTGTATATACAGTAAATAGAAGGGCTGCTAGGGCTCCCTTGACATGAGGGTGGCAACCAATCTAGAAGAAGGAAAATTTAATTCAAAACCTGCCTGAAAAGGGATGGGCTCTGATAGGTTATCTTGCCCTAGACATACCACTGCTGTTATGGCTGCTGTACATATAAGAACCCGACAACCCTAATTGGTTATGGAACTCATGAGGTAACAAGAATGATCAGGTGAATTCTATTAGCTTCTCTTATTCTTATATTCATGTCAAATTGAGGGAGGGAAGCCATGTTATATGCCACTGATGTTTGTTATAATGGCAGGAAAATATATTAACTAAATGGACACCTGCTATAGTGCAATCGTTTCAGTCTTATAAACAGTGCTAGTGTAATGAGTGTATTCGACTCAAATAAGCTTGCTCAGTATACTGTGCTCAGGTAAACTTGCTTGGCATGCTGCACTCAGGTACGCTTGCTCGATATGCTGCACCCAGGTAAGCTTGCTCAGCGAACTACATCCAGGTAAGTTTGCTTGGTGGACTGCAGTCTGGTAAGCTTGCTTGGTAGGTTGCATCCAGGTAGGTTTGCATGATGGGCTTGCACTCAGATAAGCTTGCATCGTGTGAATCAGGTAAGCTAAAATCTCATCTAAATTTCTCATGTCTGCTTCAAAATTTCTAAATTTTCCTGACACTTATTATAATTTTAAAGTTTCTTGTTTTTATTTTTATTTTCCAAATGTTTCTAATAAAAAATACAATTATGTCAGCTCTAATACCCCAAAGATGAAACAAAGAACCATCCCCAAATTAACAAAATGTATGACACATATATGTTATATGATAATAATTACTGTAATATCAGGTGAAACAACATGACACAGTAACCTAGTCATTGTGAGTTCAATCCCTGGATCAGACAGTAAAAGAAACACAGCAAGAATAAACAAGAAACAACACCAGAAGGAGAAAATAACATAATACAATATCTTCTATCAGTAAAAAAAAAAAAAAAAAAAAATAAAAAGACACCTGAAGATGGTCAGAGAGTACATAGCCAAAACATTGTGTTTAATAACATCTATAACAACCAAAAATGAGAATATTTGTTTGAATAAATAAAAATATTTCGTAGAGAAAGTCATGTTGAGCAATTAAAGGTCACTTCCAATGAGCCAGGTCTGTTCCCCAATAAAATAAAACTTTAATGTTAAACTAGTTTGTGATTTATTCTGCGTTATCCTGGCCAGTATTTTCATAATTGCTGCTTTTATCTTTTGCCAATGTGCTCATGTTCTTTCCTCGTGTGCAGTGAGAAGTCGTACTATAAAGTTTTAGATCTTAAAATCTCAGATGCCTGAAAGCAGCAGTAATATATGAATCAAACTGAAAATATCTGATCACATGTATTGAGTAGATACTTATGACAATAGTATCTTTCCAGATATTAGAAGTATGGTGGTGAGTTTTGTGTTACTGATCAAATTATGTTGGAATTTTTACTGGTTTTGTTAATGCAACCTTTTGTCAGGCCCATATAAAAAGTTTTCTCTTAATCTTATTTCCAGTTCATTGAAGGTTACTATCATTTTTACCTCATTTTCTTTCTATATATGATCAGCTATACCTGATTTCATATCACTTCAGTTTATAACTTTTCAATGCTATTCAAATCTAATTTTTTCAGAGTCAGCAGGCTTCTCCTTTATGTTCCTTCCATAACTGCAAGAGATATTATACAAGGTAACCAAAAAAGTTCTGTCCGTTTTTAAAGGAAAAAAAGAAAACGCTTCACAGTATGTGTAACTTATATTTAGTCTTCGAAGTAATTGCCATCGGCATCCAGCACCTTTTGCCAATGTGTCTCCAGCTGTTCAATGCCCTTGCGTTAGAACTCGGGGTGTTTTGACGCAAAGAAGTGTGTGAGGGCTTTGCACAAGTCTGCTTCATTGGTGAAGTATTTCCCACGAAGATGATTATCCAGGGAGTGGAAGAGGTGGTAATCGGATGGCGCAAAGTCTCCCACCCAAGTTGCTGTATGGTATCCCTGACCACTCGTGCGACATGCGGCCTGGCGTTGTCATGGAGGAAAAGCACACCTTTGCGATTCACCAAAGCTGGCTCCTTCTGGCGCAATGCCTGTTGCACACATTTCAATTGCTGCAAGTATAGGTCTCCAGTGATCGTTTGGCCCATTGGTAGCAGTTCATAATGAACCACTTGACGACCTGGCCACCAGACACAAAGCATAATCTTGCGTGGGTGCATAGGCAATCTTGTAGTGTGAGGGACAGCATCCTGATGAGACAACCAATGTCTGGAATGCTTGGGAGTTTCGTACAGAATCAACTTTTCATCACTGGTAAGCACTCGATTGAATAAGGATGCAGTACGGTGGCAAGAAAGCAGCAATACGCAGGCTGCCACTCGTTGTCCCTTGTGGACCTCCAACAGCATTTGCGGAACCCACTTGCTCAGTTTGTACATCTTACCTAGGCAGTGCAGGTGAAGTCTAACTGTTTCATCGGAAACGTTGAACTGTCTTGCAAGTTCACCACACGTTAGACTACTGTCCTCTTCAATGGCCGCCTTCAGGACTCCGTCATTCAAGACCTGTGGTTGTCCACTGCGAGGCTCATCATGGAGAGACAAATCTCGCGACTTGAATTTTCAAAACCAACGCCTTGCAGTACGTCCATCCACAGCACTATCCCCAAATGCTTGACATATGCGATGACTTGATGCAGCTGCTGATAAGCCCACTTTGAAGTTGTAAAGCAAACAGCCCCGAACGAGATCTCTAGACACTTCCATCCTTCTCACAGCTGTCCAGCTTATAACTGATGGCCAGGCACAGTGCGCATGTTTTTTATAACGTCTGATGTTCCTACTTCCGGCTGTCCGAATTTGAAAACAATTGCTACACGCATTTTATATATATTTCAACTTCATTCAATGACTAATCAAAAAACGGACAGAACTTTTTTGGTTACCTTGTATATACAGTCTTTGTCATATCTCATTCACATTTAAAATCTTATTTTAACCAATAACACACTATTTTCTTTCCATTACATTGTTTTTCAAGTTTCCTCTAGTACATTACTTATTTCAGCCATGGTCATTTTCTGTTGCCATAGCAGGATATGACAACACAACTGCACAATTCAAATGCACTACCATTCAATCATCTGAGTCATTTGTAGTGGCAGGTTAAAATTTTTGCTTTGTAAACAAATCACCTCCAGAATGTTAAAGGTTAAGAATTTGAAAAACAAAATGTACTAGACTGACTACAGCAGGTTCCTTGTAATTTCTTTTAAGATTTATCTCTGTTCAATAATGAGGATATAAAATGCTACCTTTAATTCTTCAGCCCACTCCTATTTGAGCAGAAACATTCAGTGAACAGATATGGAAATAAGTGTCTATAAATGAACATAAAGATGAAATTAATCCAAATTAAATACCAAAAATAAATAATAAAAAGACTGAATCTTTCTGAGATTTTTTTTCTTTATGTATTATGTGGCAGCCTCTTCCATTTTTATTACTTTGGAGATCACATTCAATAGGAAACCAGCAGCAGCAACAGACACAGGGAGAAGAAGGCCAACAATGAAAGAGGATAGCAAAAAAGAGAAAGAAATGGAAGGTAAAAGACAACGAGTAGGAGGAAACATTTAAAGAAAAGCGGGAAAGAGAAAAAGTGAAAAAGAGAGAGAGAAGAAAAAGAAAAGAATCCAGAAAAAAATTAGTTCCATTTTGACAGCAAAAGCAGAAAGAAAAATAGAAAGAAATAAAAGGAAAGAGAAAAAGAAAGTGAGATAAAGAGAAGGAGAAAGAAATGACAGAAGATAGTAAATAATGGAAGAAAGAAAAAGGAAAAAAATGTAGAAAGAACATTGTTATTCTGGAAAAAAAAAGAAAAAAGGGAGTGAAAAAGAGGAGGAGACATCAAGAAAAGAGAAAAAAGAAAAAAGAAAAAGAAGGAGAATAATAAACAAAAAAGAAAAAAGTGGAAAAAAAAAGACAAAGGACAGTGACTTGAGAAAAAGAAGAAAGAACAAGTCTACTATTTTAGAGGAAAATAGAAAGAAAGTGATAAAAGGGCAGCCAGAGAAAGAGAAGAGAGAAATAAAAAAAGAAAGAGAAAAGAGAGTGGAGAGAAAGACAAGAAAGAATGAGTGCTGTTTTGCCAGTGAAAGCGATTATATAACAAAACAGAAAGAGAAAAGCAGTAGTAGTAAGCATAGCATTTGCTGTCTGTCTCTGCAAGCATATGCACGATCACTTATCACATTTTATCGCTTAAAAGGCACATGCATCTATAAAATGCATCAGTGTTTCTACTAGCAATATGTTAAGAGAAACAATTTTTGTGGATAGAATGAAGGTAGGAGTATTAAGCAAGGACATCACATGAAAATAAAAGAAGCTGTATTGTTCCTGTAGATTTCGACTCATATAAAAAAACAAACCATCAATTTTAAGATATGATAAAACAAAAAGACTATATAAATGCTACTGACTAAATATCTCCTGAGCTTTTATATTGAAAGACAAATATTTTATAGCTTATGTATGATGATATTTTTATAATTTGAAAATCTGATCAATACAGATAGTTAATAGGAAATCACGTGTGTCCGAAAGCTTCACACTTAGTTTAATTGATCAAACTTTAGTGATAGAAAAAGGACTACTATTTTAAAATTGGAATTGGAACCCTATTTTTCTCTCCAGAATCTATCTTATATATGTATGTCTACTATTGATTCATGCTTAGAATATTGCTGTTACACATGGCCCAGTGCCCCTGCTATTTACCTTGAGCTCCTTGATAAAATTCAAAAAAGAATCAGCAATATTATTAGTTCTGATCTGGCATCTTGGCTTCAGTCACTTTCCCACCGCTGTAAGATTGCCTCTCTATGCCTTTTCTATAAATACTTTCATGGCAACTGTTTAGATGAGCTCTTCACTATGGTACCTGTATTTTTTTTAATTTAAACACACTAGACTGGTGTCAAGATCTCAAAAGTTTACAGTTGAGTTGGCTAGATGTAAATGTAAATTCTATGCTAACAGTTTCTTTTCTCACACTTCTTGCTTGTGAAACTCTTCTGGCTCAATGCTTTCCAACCAACTTTAATCTTCAAAAATTTAAATGCAACATCAATCATTATCTACTGTCCTCCTCATTACTCTTTTGTTTTCGCTCTTTAGTAATGCTTCTGTTTATAATTCTTTCACACCCAGTAACCCCTTGTGTCTTAGGGGCATTACTGCCTTGCATGGGATGAACACAATTAAAAAAGAAAAATACCTGCATACAAGTTTAATGATTGTAAAGTCTAATAATTATACAAGACTAAATTTTTCATACATAAAAAAAAATTGTTTATTTACTTCTGGCTTCCAACAAATTAACTCCACCAAATCATGGTTATGTGGCTTCGGGTTATTCTTTGAACATTCAATCTTCTTGCAAAAATGCAAGGGATTTTCATCCTCCTCTCATAGGTTTGACATTTATATAACATAAGATATACATCCTAAGTTCAGTCAGGCCCACTTCTTTGTTTATGCTAGTACATTCATCAGATTCCTTTGAGGCTCAAATCTACACTTGGTGGCTTTGAGGTCACTTTATAGGCCAACCTTGATGTTTTCTAGGTCTTTTGACTTTCTGAGGTAATACCAAGTACAAAACTTACTTTAGTATCACTTAGGGTGAACCCAGTACATACTGGAGTCACCACTTATTACCTCTTCTTAGATTAAACTTTACTGATGAACATTAAATGTGATTCAAACCTCTGGGATTTCCTGGTGTGAATCATATATTGCACAAAGTTCATTACTTGGAACTTTATATAGATACATGGGTCTCAAAATGGCATACACACCCCACAGGGCGGCAATTCAAGAATGAGTTATTAACAGTGAATTTTTTTCTAGTGAGTCTCTGTGAGTATGAGTGCATATGCCAGTTAATATATATGGTGCATATACAGTATGCACACATAGAAATATTTGTGTGGATGTACATGTGTAATTATATATGTACTGTATATAATATATATATTTATTTATATTAGTAACACAATATTTTTATAAATATTGTAAAATTCTAAAATTAAATAATAGCACTATTACATATATGCAGTCTCAAGTTCTTAAAGAAAGTTAAGTTGATGGCCTTTTAGGCTTCCTCCAGATGAATAGGAGTTCACTTTTTGAATAAGAATTATGTCTTGTGTGGTTATCAGGATTTTATAGATGCTTAGGTGGGACATGGCCCGAAAAGGTTGGGAACCACTGATGTAGATACAAGGTTTTTCTACATATTCATTTATGATATGTATAAAAATCAACGAATGTATAAATTTTGAAAACTAAGAAAATAAAAATAGAGGTGTATAATAATTTACCAAAATAAGGGGTTCTCTAAGAACCAATAAGAAGCAGTATCACAACAAAGAACTATACCAAATAACAGAAATTATATCATTTGAGGATTTTCAACAACAGCTAAAATTGATATCACTCAAAGAAAAAAATAATGACATAATCAAAATTGTCTTTGATTGATTGACCTGTTTTTTTACAGTTTATCAACCCTTTGCAGGTTATTTAAAGCCAGAAAATATTTTTCAGACTGTAAGATTTTTTTTTTTAGATAATAATGATTTAGTGATAGATCCTACTAACCCATAGTTGGGAGGGTGGGGAGAGAAGAGATTGATTTATTCCTTTCCCACAGGTATTTGTATGTAAGTAAATATAACAAACCCAACTGGAATTGGAACTCAACTCTCTGATTAACAATGCTCTATCATTAATCATTACGCTACCCACACATCCAAGCTTACAGCACCTGTTATTCCCAAGTGGTTACCCATCTAGGTACTGACCAGGCTCAACATTGCCTAACTTCAGTGATCATACAGGAATCAGTGGTTTCAATGTTATGTGGTTGTAAGCCTCATAATCAAGATGTTGATGTTCCACACTACTTTAAACAAAAGGTTAGGAAAGAAACCCCATCAATATTGGAAAGAGTGGTAAAAAAAAAAAACATACATCTAAGAACATGAGTCATGTTAAATAGCCTTGTCAGATCTAGAATTTCATATGGCTGACATGCAAAATGCTGAATCCGTTCAGAAGTATCTAAATTGTCAGCTGTATACAACTGCTTTCTCAGATCAGTGATTAAAAATTTCTTCAAGTGAATGAATCCTGTGGACTGGCACTACAGAATCACAAAGAACTGCACTAAATAACAGAAACCACATCAACAACTAAAATGGATATAGCATGTAGCACGAAGAGAAAATAATGACATCATCAAGATATTGACATTCCACACTACTTCAAACAAAAGGTTAGGATGGAAACGCCTATCAATACTAAAAAAAAAGCAAGAACAGTTAATGAACTTGGGAAACCAATTTTCCTGAAAAATTGTTTTAATAGAAAGATTTTATAAATTTCAACCAACAGAAAATAATTACATAATCAAGAGGTTGACTTTCCACACTGCTTCAAACAAAAGGTTAGGAAGGACTCCCCTCCCCCTTCACTGATACTGAAAAAGGAGATAACAGCTACTGAACTTGGAAAACATATTTTCCTGAAAAATTGTTTTAAGAGAAAGATTTTATAAATTTTAATCAACAGAAAATAATTATATAATCAAGAGGTTGACTTTCCACACTACTTCAAACAAAAGGTTAGGAAGGGAATTCTGAGAAAGAGCAATACTAGCTACTGGACTTGGGAAACCTTTTTTTCTGAAAAATTGTTTTAATAGAAAGATTTTATAAATTTCAACCAATAGTTGCTCTAGCTGCTTTGTCAATGAAAGCCAAATGTTTCCTTATAAGGAAATGGCTAATACTACCATGAGATGAGGAGAAAAGATACTAGATTTAGTATTTACTTGCCGCCCCATGCTGAAGAGGATGTGACACAAGGTCAGTTTAATGTGGGGAGCCCAAGCACATACACCCAGGCCATGACTAAAAATAGCCCAGTTCTCGCAACCATCAATTGTGCTGGCGGAATTGTGGTATTATAACAAACCCCAACTCTTAGTGCAATGCGGGAGGTACTGCCATGGGTAACAATTCCCCAGGACCAGGCACCTCTCAATAATATTTTCAGTTGCACTCTATCCAAAGGCAGAGACACAAGTGAAAAATGTATTTTATATTAATGGTCTTGGGTATGACGATAAACTACACCTGGCAGCAAGACCGCTAATCAGGAGAATGGAAGTTTCAGAGAGCGTGGAAACATCTCTTAATTGCTGTTGTTAAGGTCCACCCTGATACAGGATGGTAGCACTTGTTAGGCTTCCAGCTATGGGTAAAATAGTGTGGTTCGACAGATGATCCTTTTACGAGGACAATGTCAAGGCATAGAGCTAGAGTACAAGAATGGCAGAGTCCTCAGTTGCCGCTAAAATCTGAGTTGAGATGACAGCCAGGACAGGCGATCCCATCAGAAATTTTCGTTCCACTAGAATTACGGCAAGCTCATCAACAGATGCTGTTTCTGGAGTGAGAACTGCCATGCGTGCAGCTAGCCAGTTACCTGGGAGAGGCCCCCACTGATATGAATGATGCTCTTGCACCTGCATGATAAACAAAATCAACTGATGAAGAAGATTAATATATTACTTTTGCTCCTTTTCTATTTTCCTTTCTTTTTTTCAGAAGACAGAGACACAATTGAGAGATAAAATGTAGTTTATCTGCCCAAGAGAAGATATTACATTTTGATCCCGGCCTAAGGGCCGGGGAGTGAAGAAAAACATAACTCCAGTAGCACTGGTTATCTGGTCAATGAAAGCCAAATGTTTCCTTATAAAGAAACGGCTAATATTACTATAACTATCACAACACCACAATCAATTAATATTTTTTAAAATTGAAGTTAATTAACTCTTATACATATTTGATACATATTGCATAATTTTTAACATACTGTATATACTTGTGTAACATGCACTCTTGCGTATCATGTGACCCCCAAATTTTCACTTAGAAAAAATGATTTTATCATGTATCTCATGTATCATGCAAGTTCCTTTTTTGAGAGAGAAAATTACGATAGACTAACCTCTTTTCCTCTATCTCTTTATCACATCTTCTAGTTAGATAAGTTAAAAAGTAAAAGAGAATGATAAAATTATCATTAGTAACAATACACTTGTTGTGTAAATGTGTACAGCCATAAACAACTGAACAAGAAACAGCTAAACATCTTATGAACAATGGAAAAGATGCATATTCACTATATTTGTATTTTATAATACGATACTAATATGTGAATATTACATGCATTATTATTGGATACAGTTAAGTAAAATACCAGTTTTATCAAAATCATGTTTATTTTAAATACAGCTGTACTATTTGACTATAGTAAATGGATATATAGTTTGGTGAGAGCCAGCAGTATATATTATGTTATATCTCATGTATGATGCAACCCCCTTAAAATTAGCTTCAAAATTAGGTCTTCAAAAGTCGCATGATGCACGAGTATATACATTATTTGATATATTTTGAGTACCTATTTTCTGGATGAATTTGATACCTTTTACATATTTTTTGGACTCATAAATGTATTTTATATTAACATATTACTTTTCCCGTTTTCGATTTTTCTTTCTTTTTTTCCCTTTAAATCTTTGAAAAACTGACTCTTTTGATTTTGCTTTTACTTAAACAGTATCCACTGAGTAAATAATTAAATTTGATATCCTAGGTCTGCCCATAAAGTGTTCAGGTTCAACTATTTTTAAAATCTTGAGAACTAGTTGCACTGAAAACAACTATTTTAATCATTTCGATAATTCATAAAATAGATGGCAATACAGAAATATATATTTTCATCTTAGATGTTGTTATTAACTTCAATTTTTTAATTCACTTTGGTGTTTACGTTCATAGTATTTCAACCACTAAAAATATAAAAAACACTGAAGACAATAATAGTCCAGAAAACTTATCAAACAAGAGATATGCAGAATATATTAAAACTAGTTTACCCATGACAGCATATTTTGTTAA
>OZ038501.1:31105364-31150364 GCA_964036315.1 Acanthosepion esculentum | reverse complement strand
AAAAGAGAAATTGGATAAGGATTAACATTAAGGGATTTAATCTTGAGCAATTTTCTCAGTTAACAAATTGATGACTAACGTACAGATGTCAATAATGAGTCAAGTGAAATCCTTCAAGAAGCAAACGAAAGCAGGAGATACTCAAATATCTCCTAAGTCTAATTTTACAATATGAAATATCAGACAAGATTCAGGTGGAAAGGAAGGAAAGTCGGATCAAATATATGGTCTCCCTACCACAAACAAACTTTAAAAATATAATATACCCAAAAACACTACCTTAAGAGTCACCGCCAAAAGTTTAACACATTAAATTTGAGAGGATGTGAATTTAAAATACCCAACCAGAAGGATATAGTCATAGACCTAAAAACTGAAAACCCCAAAATACATTCAAGTTTACTATAATTTATTAATGTGTGATTTATGGATAATCCAGTTAACTTGAAAAAAATGTTATCATTCTTTAATTTCTATTTGAAATTCTGAGAAGAGAAATTATTATACACTAGCATAGTATGCATTTAAAAATGAAAAGTGCTTATTTACATATGAATCTGCACTTTTGTCTACGATCAGATCACATGTCCATTGGCCTGCAGATTTCTATTCTGTCTTCCTCTTAAAGTTGTGAAGAGGGCCTCATCCCATGGATTCCAACCAAGCAGTGTCACCTTCCTCATTGTACTGGGAAGTGGGGTTTAGCCAGAGTAATGGTAGTTGTTAGGTATGGGCATTTTTTTGTCCTTGGCCCACACGTACACATAGGGACACTTCACAGACCTAGTGCCACACCCTATTACCATGAGGAGTTGGGTAAATAGAGGATCAAAGCACACGCTCCCCAGCCTTCAGCCTGGATACAAAGTGTTGTATCTGCCCTTGGGTGGACAAACTACATTTTATCTCTCAATTGTGTCTGTCTTTGGAAAGCACACAATGCATAAATTAGGGATGTTTGATCCTGGGGATTCCAACCCTGTAGCAGTACCTCTCTCATTGCACCAAAGAGGGAGGGTCTGTCAAATATTGACACCAGCATGACATTGGTTGCAGGGACTGGGAAATTTTTGACCTTAGCCTATGTGAACACACTTGGCTACTCACTTTGAACTAGCCTTGTGCTATATCATGTCACCATGGGTGGGGGACAAATATATAGCAAGTGTAGTATCTGTTCTCACATACTCTTAAAATTATGTGGAAAGCCTAATCCCATGGATTGCAACCCTTTTTTATATTAATGTTCACCCAATATAAGGCCCAAGAATTACTCAAGGTAAAGAGTTACTGTGATATTGTATGAGTGTCAGAAAAGGCAAGAACTGAAGTTTAGTGGTTATTCAGGAAAGATAAGTTAACTCTAGTTTTTTTTTTGTCTTTTTTTTTTTGTTTTTTTAAATCGAGTTCCCTCCACGCAAAGCAGTAAAACCACTGAGCCACAAAGGGTTACTGGGTGTGGAAGAATTAAAAACAAAAACATTACCAAGGGGCGAGAATAAAAGAGTGACTAGGAAGACAGTAGATAGCAATTGATATTGTATTTAAAGTTTTGCTGATTAAAGTTGACTGGAATGCATGGAGCCAGAAGGGAGTTCCACAAGCGAGAAGTGTGAGAAAAGAAACTGTCAACATAGAATTTACAGTTACATCTAGCTGACTCAATTGTAAATTGATGACACCTCGTCACCAGTCAAGTAGTGCACTTAAATTAAAATATCTAGGCACCATAGCATAGAGCTCATCCAAATAATTACTATTATGGTGATTTTCTAAGCATAGCTTAGATGTGGCACAAGGACAAAAGCATGGGGTACCCAATGAGGACCAAACTCACTATTCACTTCTTCCCCCTAAGATCAATGTAGTATCTGTGTACTCTGCCTAGTTAGGTTCTTGCAAATTAATTTTACAGTGCTGTTCAAGTGGCTGAATGCTGAAATAATGGATATATTACTTTCCTGGTCAGATGTTTCAATCCGGACAGGATTCATTTGTTAATTTTACATATCCATTGGCTTTAGCATCATAACATCAGCAATAGATAGAGAAACAAACATGCATAGAAAAAGTCTTACTGTTCATTATTAGACATGATTAATCTACTGAGATTAATATTCTCACATTGGTTTTTATAGTCACAATGTTTCAGCTGTAGTATCCTCTGGCCTTGTTCAGGTTTCTTCTGTTTATTGAATAAAGGGTTTAAATTACCAGAAGTGGCTTATGGCCACATCACATTGAAACACCAATTCCCCATATGATCATCGAAGTTATGTCAAGTTTGATCAGTACCTAGAGGAGTGACCGTTTGGGAATACCAGGTGCCGTAAACTTGGATGTGCAGGTGGTGTAATGGATAACGGCTCAGAATTGTTAATCAGAAAGCCAAATTCCAATTCCACTTGGGTCCGTTATATTCATTTATGCGCAAATACTTGTAGGAAAGATATGAATCTACCTCTTCTCCCCCACCTATGGGTCAATTAGTAGGACTTGTATCACTAAATCATTATGATCTCAAAAAAAAATTTTTTACAATCTGAAAATAATTTTCTGGCTTTAAATAACCTGTGGAAGGTTGATAAGCCATAGAAAATGAATCAATCAAATTACCAGGAGGTTATCAAATATATGAAAAAGTTCAAAGGGTACAGCAGTGAAAACATTGTGATTATAACAACAAAGATGAGGACACTAATTTTATAATTATCATTCCTTAATCTATCATATTCCAGGATTAATCATTTATATTTGTTAATCCAATGTATTCTTATATAAGTGAATATCTCTCCAAAAATAATTACATTTTCATAATTTTTTTTTTTAAATCGAATGTCCTTTCAGAACATAGGTAATCATGACTCTCCACCAATTCCTTTTCTTTATTATCTGTGAACTGCCATGCCTATTTCGGAAAGATAATGGGGTGGTTTTCTGTTGCCTTTTCTACAGGTTAGAATTCAAAGTTTCCTTTGCTTAGACTGGTTACCACAAAAGTTGGAGAGCCCAGTGTACATTGTTATTTAACCCATAGCTGGGGGGAAAAGAAATGGATTCATACTTTTCCCCAAGGGAATTAGTTTGAAAGTGAATATAACAGACTAGTTTGAAATTTGAAGTTGGCTTACAGATTCCACTTTCTGCACTGATAACCATTATGTTGCAAATGTAATTTTATGCTTTTTAATATGTTTGCCAAAATAAAATAAAATAAAAGCAGCAAAAACTCATTATCAATCAAAGTGGGCAGTTTTTCTCAAATTCAGAAAAATTATTTGGCACACCTTCATGCCCACAATAAGATGGAGTGTCAAAAGTAGTTTTTCCCATGACACCACTTTTTTTTAACTGCCTTCACTTTTCGGCAATATTTCTTGTTTTAAAAAATGATGATTAGAATTGGAATAAAATCTAAACATATGGTGAAAGTTAATTTATACATTTTCTTTGTTCTTGAGAATTTTTAATTGTTATATTCTGTACTAATAGGAATATATACTTGAAAAAACAAGGTGGATAAAATAAGTAAAGGTTTATTGTAAAAACCAATACAATAAGAATAAAGGTACAGTTATGCACAAGGTCATTGCAAGTTAATCCAGTAGTGAGTGCTACTATTGGAAGGTTGGTAGTTCTTGCATAAGTCTGAGTCATACTCAACAGATCCCAGCTAGTCTCTGTAGTCCGTTGACTTACAGATACTTATAGGAAGTTACTACCTATAGTGTAGTCATTCATGGGTGTGACAGGTTATTCCATTACCTCAATAACAAAAATAAACAGAGTTGATTGTCTGTCACACACTGTCTGTGCATGACTTTGTATGCACATAGCTAATGCCTATGTCTGTGTTGTGCAGGAGTGACTTACATGTGCTTGTGCCATGAAATGTATATACAAGCCCATACACATACATAATTTGACTAAATTTTAAATAAAACATTTGCATAATACATTCCCCTCCCACTCAGTCTGGACATTCCCTACTCTGGGCTAAGCAATAAAATCATAAAATTTAAAACAAGAAAAAATGTTAATTTTTTAAACCATAAAAAAATCAGTTAATTATATGGTTTTACTGAATTTCTATTTGGTAATAAATATAATTATTTTTTTTTTTTAAATTTTGTAGAAATATTTTTAAGTCTGGATGAAAATGAAATGGTCAGCTGTGTACTTTGAGTGGCTCTCGAACCTTATGCTGGATGAACTTTAGCATACAAAATCTATTTATCTATCTTGACCTATTAACCCTGTGTTAGTTCTGTCTGATTTCCAAAAATGGATAGTCCCCTGGTGATTGCCTCCAACCACAACAGATAAAATCCAAAACAGAATCTGCAATGTTATTGGTCCTGACCTGGGATCTCAGCTTCGGTCACTTTCTCCACTGTCATAATGTAGCTTCCCTCTGCCTTTTCTGCAAATATTTTCATGATAATTTTTCTGACAAACTTTCTTCTATGGTACCTAAACTTTATGAACTTAAGTTAAAATGGCTAGTTGTAACCATAAGGTCTACGCTAACAGTTTCTTTTCCCACATTTCTCTCTTATGGATCACTCTTACAGCTTCTTGCTTCCCAGTCAACTTTGACCTTCAAAAATTAAAATATAATGTCAATCATTATCTTCTGTCTTCTTAATTCTTGTTCTTTTATTATCCTCTCTCTTTAATAGTATGTTTTCTCATACTCTCTAACACTCAGTAACCTCTTTAACTTTATTGCTTTGTGTGGAGTGAAAGGATTAAAAAAAAAATAATAATACCAAATTAAAAATTTGTAAATGAAAAGAATATTTGTTTTGTTTTTTAATGACTAGTAGCTGTGAACTAACTATGTTTTACTCATTAAACACAGATGACAGAAATTTTCATCATGCAGTTCTATGGCTTATCAGCAGATGATGGAACTGACCTTGCTCACCCAGCCCCACTTTTCAGTGAATTTAAAAAAAAAAAATATACCTAATTCCATATATAAAAAATATCATCCAAAATGCCTACATGTACATTTAATTAAATCATTTTTTTAACTGCAAGGAGGTGTTCTTTGAAGGGCAATTAGACTTGAACCAACTCAGCATCATGGCTAATCTGCCATTGTATCCAGACTATGAACATAGCTTTGTTGACATTCATAAAAATATTAACAGTTAAAAACTCTCAATAATTAAACTTTCAAATGTCTTTGTAAGTGTATTGAATTGAGACATCTGAAACTATTCAAGCTTAAAAATGCAAAAAGGACTTTCGGCTCATTCTTTACAAATAATGTTTTTATATGCGCCACAAACAACCATAGCAAAAATTCACATGAAAAATCAATTGACTTTATACTTAGAACAATGAACATTTGGCTAAAAGATTGGACCTCCTATTCTAATAACTTGACACATCTCGTTTGGTTTGGTTTGTTTTGTTTTACAGCATATCAACTTCAATGGGCTATTTAAGGCCAACAAGATTTTTATTGCTGGTAACATTATTTTTTTTTCAAAAATGTATAGCTGGTAATATTTTTTTTTTCTTCAAAAACATATTGCTAGTAATATTTTTTTTTTCAAAAATATATTGCTGGTAATAGTGTATTGCTGGTAATAATTTTTTTTAAAGTATTTCTGGAACCAAAACCTATTTTTACACTTTTATAGTATTTTGACCCCGGTTTTGGTGGTTGACTATTTACTCACCAGTAATTAAGAGGTAGTTCCATGCTCCTCAAAACCTCCTGATCATAGGCCTTTCTGTTGTACATAGTTTATCTTCATACCTAGGACAGTTGACACCAGTTATATATTTAGAGATTCTTGATAAAGAAGAATCTGCAATGTTATTGGTCCTGATCTGGCATCTCACCTTTAGTCACTTTCCCACAGCTGTAACATAGCTTCCCTGTGCCTTTTCTATATATAATTTAGTAGTAATTGCTCAGATGAACTTTCCTCTATGGTACCTAGATTTTATGAATTTAGGAGCAGTACTAGATTGGTGGCAAGGTCTTATCATTTTACAGTTGGAATGGTTTAGATGTAACTGTAAGTTCTATGTTAACAGTTTATTCTATTACACTTCTTACTTGCGAGACTCTCTTATGGCTTCTTGCTTCCCTGTCAACTTTGACCTTCATTCGTTATTGCCCGTCTTCTTAATTCTTGTTTTTTTACTGTCATCTCTCCTTAATAGTATATTTTTCTCATATTCTCTAACACTCAGTTGCCAGAACCCCCCACCGCATCTTAGTAGCTTTATTGGCTTGCTTGGGGTGCAATAATTAAAAAAAAAGAAAACCTCGGGACAACAAACTCACTTCTTCTATGTGCCATGTCCTTTCAGGACATGAGCGATTGCAGCTCTCTAATTCCTGTCTTTTGTAAATCTTAGTAAGCTCTCTGTCAAAACATCTCTTTCTTCATGTGCCAATACTATGGATAATATTAAAAAATAAATCAGAAAGAACCCAATTCGGTCAGTCTTGTACTTGTAAACTCTGCAATATTTTAGACAGGAAGAAATCAGTTAAATATTTATTTCCCACTTATAATTGATTATAATTTTATCCAATAAAAATTTTCCTTCCTTAAAATATTTTGAAATTAAATGTTCAATTAAAATGTTAACACAGTCACCACATTTAAAATTAAAACTGGTTTGTAATTATTTTATGTTTAATATCAATGACTTAAAAAATAAAGAGAACATGAAAAACAATCATGTTCAAATCTTTTAAAGAATTATTTCTATAATATATTTTATTTCAAAATCTTGAATTCATTTTGAAACAAATTATTGCTTAAATTAATCCTTTTTGTTTTTTGCCAAACTAAAATTCATCTATTGTTGAGGAATAAATAAACTGCACAAACAAAAAAAAAACAAAATAAAAACTTCCACTTCTTGAAATGTTGATATTAATGGTGACACTAGCCATTTCTTTAAAATATCCAGCATTCATTGACCGAGCAGCTAGTGCTACTCAAGTTATGCTTTCCTTCACACTCTGGCCATCAGTCCGAGATCAAAATGTAGTATCTGTTCTCCCCATCTCTAATTGTAATAGTGAGATTACCAGTTTCCCTGTAAGGAAATATTCAGCATTCATTGACCAAGAAGCCAGAGCTACTGTTGATTGAAATTTATAAAATTTTGCTCTTAAAACAGCTTTTCAGGAAAATAGGCTTCACAAATGCACTAACCATTCTTGCTCTTTTTAGTAATGATAGGAGTTTCCTTCCTAATCTTTTGCTTAAGGTAATGTGGAAAGATCAACATTTTGTTATAAGTTCTATTCATTTTAGTTGTTGGAAGTCTTCAAGTGATATGGAAAAAGGAAACCAAAGGTTAAAAAAAACATTATGAATAGCATTCAAACATTGTGTGTTGAATTTTAACAATTTTATGAAACATCTTTTCTAAAATCAGCAGAAAATATATAAATTCAGCTTATCAGAGTGCAAGCATTCATTTTTACGCTATAAAAGATTTTCTACAGTAGGAACTATTTGATGCCTCATTTCAATTACCCTTATACCTTCTGTCATATTCTGGAATATAAACATTTTATAGTTTGGTTTCTTATTTTCCTGCAAGAAAACAACATTAAGCCTAGGTATCTCACCATAGCGCAGTGAATAGCAAGTTAATCTTCCAATCCATTACTACTGTAGTGAGTTCAAGCCTCACTATGGACTCCACATTTGTAGCCTTGTACCAGATTAAGCCAAGCTTAGTAAATACCTATTTAGGTGCCTGGCTAGAGCAATGGTTAGCAGGCTGATTTTGAAGATCATTATTATTGCAGTGAATTTCATCTTCACTGGAGACACCACACTTTTGGTCTTGTGTCTGAATAAACCATATTTATTAAATAGTTAGGTGCACACATCCAATATTATTTTGTTAGAATCACTCATATTCTAAGGGGAATTTCCATATTCTTTTATTAGCACCAAATCACATTTGATTAGGCTATCTTATATGATAAATGCATTTGTCATCTCTTAGCGGTTTACCTCTATCATTTGTTACCTTTCCACCTACAGATCCATTAATAATTCTGTTGGAATAATAAAACTATCCATCCTACTTCAATGAAAATAAATAAAACTCAACTAGCAGTACTTATGAAAATTTCATGGTTTTCCTATTTGAATTTTCTGATGAATCTTAATTCTTAACTTAATGTTTGAATAAGCTCATGGAGAATTCTACAACAATATGATACTCATATTGCATCACTAACCTTTAACATTCTGGAGGTAATTTTGTTTGCAAAGCAAAAATTGTTTCCTGCCACTGCAAGTGACTCAGATGAATGAATGATAGTGTGTTTGAATTTTGCAGTTGTGTTGTCATATCCTGCTATGGCAACAGAAAATGACCATAACTGAATTTAAGTAGCCTTGAAAAACAATGCAATGGAAAGGAAAGTAGTGAATAATGCAGTGCATTATAGGTTAAATATTTGAGCTTAACAACTTCAGCAGAATATTGCAACAATAATCATAAGTATGAATGCATGAGCACTTTATCACCTTTTCTTTTAAGTACTAGTGTGTAAAATGGCAGCAGTTTTAATAGTGCAATGAAACAAAAGTCTTGAAACAATGTATTGGGATTCAATAAAGCGATGATAAAGAATTCACAAGTAAAATAGAAGTCAAAGAACCGTTTAATTAATTTGTTCCCTTTACATATAGACATCCAATTGTATCTATAATTCATTGATTCCTACTGGCAATAGTTTTAAGCCTAATCTACTTCTCAAAATCTGACAAAATGGCCAAACATCAAAATTTGGTGGCATAGGAATTCTGGAACAGCTGACAACTTTTCAGGACCCCTTAGATCAGCATTTCTCAACCTTTTTACCCTTGCATAACTCTTAAAATAAATTACATGTCCCAAGGAACTCCAGCACAAAAACAAAATTATATACCATATCTTTTTCATTTTATTTTCATTGTAGTTCACATGGTAAATATCAAAGTATATATTTTTGAATAACTCGTTTAATGAAAAATTAATACTTCTTTTTAAATTTTTTGGCAATGCTAAATAAAATTCATACTGTTCACTTATAATACTTCATCAGAGTGTTTTCATTCACACAAAAAAAATTCTAAACTCAAACGTAAAAAATAAACATAAGTAACCATTATCATATACCTATAATATAAATGTAAACAGAATGTAAACAATAATATCACATATATGAAATTAAATAAAATGTCAAAAGTGCATTAGCTTATCTCACCTGTTCTTACAGAACACTTGGGGATCTTTTGTGGAACTTTAGGGTTCTGGGGAACCCCGGTTTAGAAACGCTACCTTAGATATACTAATACCCTTAGGAATGGCATGAATCTAGTTCTTCTTTTAGCAATAGGCAAAACAGTAGGGCACATTGAGCACTCTAGCATTGGTAGGGCAATTAGTCCAACTGTCAATGGGGAAACCACTCTACTACCTTCCCTAAGAACAGTTTTGGCAATTCACAATTTGCAGATATTAAAGAAGAAGGTATCTGTGGAGAGCTATGATCATTTCTGTCATTTTTAGAAATGCAATATTATGACTCATTACTAGCATCCATACAAGTAGACAGTATGCTTTGTAATAATTTAAATGAAACTAATTTATGTCCCGCTTTAGAGTGATGATTGAAAGAAATAATGACCTAAGCTATAGTGATATTAGTGAATTTATACAATAGCTATCTAAATCATGAGTCCATACTGAGTTCATTATCATAATAATCTTATCTTTGTTTATAACAGTACAATAAAACATTTATTGTCTTAATTGCCTGCATTATTGCTACACTGTTACTTGACAAAAGGTTTCTTTTACAAGATATAGTTATATGGCTGGTTTGATATCAAAACTAAGGCAAAACACCAAACTTTGATCAGATCTCCAAAAAGTGTTTCCCTGTCTAATATAACGCTGAAGTTTTTGTAATACTATTAGGTTGAGTCATAAATAATTTCTATTTTTGTTTTTCAAAAAACAATTAAATTATATATTCACCATTATTTGCAATGACTTGCTGCCACTTATTAGGCAGCTCTTTGATACCTTTTCAGTAAAATTATGCAGGTTGTGATGTGATAAAGGTTTTGACAACATCTTAAAAATAGTTTCCATGTGAGAAAGTTTTCCGCCCTCAAGGAATTTTGCAGAAATCAAAAACGTAATAATCTGTTGGAGTAAAGTCAGGTGTTATCGGGTGTAGAACAGACCAACTGAGTTCCAAAATTTCTTCCTGTGTTATTTTTGCAGTATGCAGCCTTGCATTGATGGAGAACAACATTTTTCCTCTTTGATGACTGAGGGATGCTTTTTGACCAAACTTTTATAGACATGTTGCACTTAGTGTTTCACTATGTTTTAAAAATTCTAAATGAATAATACCCTGATAATTCCAACACACACACACATAAACACATGACAATAACTTTCTTTTTGGTGTTGGTTGATGAGAATTATTTTTGTCAATCAACTGCCTTTTGCATTGAATATTATCATTTTTTATCATATATTTATGAAATGGTAGTTAAGATGATAAATTCGTCATTACAATTCCCCAAATCAGAAATTATAGAAACCCAATATACATTACAAAGACGCACTGGGTGCATTATCAGTGATGTTAATACTGCAGTCATTGATCATTTCACGTCTTTCAACAATATTGCATCTTGCCCAGCTACTGATCCTACCTTCATAGATCATACAGCAAATGTTCAAACTGATGGGATTTACATATGGAATGGTACTTCTGCTAAGAATCAGTATATCTGCATGTTCTGCTGTAGATCAAAAATGTCACTTCCCCGGCCCTTTGCCTTGAATCAGTGCAGTATATGTGCACTCTGAAAAGTCTCACACACAAATGGATATACTTGGATTTTAATATTGCACAATATAATAAATAAAAAAAGAGTAGATTCTCTGTTTGCCACAATGACGGTCACTGTGTGACTTTGCACATGTATATGTAATGTACATGTCTGGATTGTGCATGAGTGATATGTGTGCTTGTGCCATTTAATGTATATGCAAATGCACACATACGGACACAATTTGACAGAGTTTGAAATAAGACATTGGAATAATACATTTCCCTCCCACTCAGTCTGAACAACCCTTATCCTGAGCTGAGCAATAAAATTATAATGTTGGAGGCAAAAAAAGATACACTAACTTTTTAAACCATGAAAAATTGGATAATTACAAGATTTTATTGAACATTTTGGAAATTATTCAGTAATAAATAGAATTATTTTTTATACTTTTTTAAATTTGGTAGAAATATTTTTAGATTTCATGAATTAATATATACATGCATACATGCAAATTGAATGAAACTGAAATAGATATTGGTGTTGGGAGAGCTAGTTTACCTTTTTGCCTGGCAACAACACCTTGGTAACAGGGAAAATTGTATAAACCAAAATGTGCAGCCTTTGAAGCCATTTTTCTGATTCCTTTAGTATTGAATATATTTTCTAATTAAGGTAGTATTCGAAATGGACGAATAATTTATATTTGAAATTTTATCATCTTACTGTCAGCAAAGAAGTGACAGATACCAAATTAGTACTTAAGTAGTTTTTTAATTGTCTTATATACTGATAAACTATCAAAAACTTTGTTATTCTGTTTTTTGTGTCTATGTTCAGTATTTTCTGAATATGAAACCAAACAAACATTCTATTCAGCATTGAATAATTATAGAGTTTATATTAAACACAAGTCGCAGCAGACAGCAGCATCACTTGTGTTTGAGAGATGAGAATGCAGGAGCATTATTGATTGAATGAAATTCTTTCAAATCACTTGGATAAATGAAAGGAACAAAAAAGAATGATAAAGGATATAAAGAGAAACAGAAAGTAAGAAACAAAGAGGGGGAGAGAAAAACAGAATGGGGAAGAAAGGGAGAGAGAAAAAATTGATAGCAAAGAGTGAGAGAGAGAGAGAGAGAAACTTAGAGTGGGGAAGAAAGAGAGAAACAGAGTAGGAGAGAAACAGAGCGAGAAAGAAAGAGAGAGTGGGAGAGAGACTGAAACTAAGAAAACAAGAGAGAAGGAGAGAGACTGAGAAAAAGAAAAGTGAGAGAGGAAGAGAGAGAAAAATTGAGAATGAGTAGGAAAGTGACAAACAGTGTGGGTAAGACAGGGAAACAGAGAAAACCAGGGAGAAAGAGATAAAAACTGAGAGAGGGAGAAAAACAATACAAACTGATGCAGAGAAGGGTGCAGATTACAGTATAAAAATTATAGCAAGAAAGGAAAAGAGAAGAAAGAGAATTAAAAAGAGAGAGAGAGAAAGAGAGATAAAAAGAAAGAGAGATTAAGAAGTGTAGTTTCTCTGGTTATTACCCGTGGAAAAATCACAGCTATATTGGAAATTCTTGGAGAGGATTTCTTTTATGGAAAAGAAATGAAAGAACATATGACAATGTTTAACCTTCATGGCCCACAAAAAAACAGTGTGTCAAAAGGACTGTTTTTTCCCCTTGAGACTTCTATTATTTTAACTACCTTTACTGCAATGTTTATTGTTTTAAAAAGTGATGATTAGAATTGTAATAAAAAAAAGTGAAAGTTAGTTTATGCATTTTCTTTGTTCTTGCGAATTGGCAACAAAAATATTAAACACTATTTATTTATTAGATTGTTTATTAGAATGGTTGGCAAAATATCAGCCAATTGCCAATCAATTCGAACTTGATAAAATGTAGTAAATAATAAAGATTTCCTTATAGTTGGTTCACATATTTTAATAATTTAGTAAATGATAAATATTGCATTGTATTAGTTTTAATACAATTGTATTAGTTTTCAGGATGTTGTGAATATTAACTACTCTTGTAAATAAACAACAGGGGAGAGCACATAATCTAGCATGATCAGCAATTGAACAAAGTCAATACATTAAAACTCTCAGTCATGATGACTTGTAACTTCATGCTAGACAAACCGTCGAAAGCTTTAGAATAGTTTTGTTTACCCATTTTCATTCACAAAGTTTGAGTCAGCCTGTACCATCATTTTTAGGTGCTTCCCAATTGTGTGTATATATATATGTGCGTGTGTGTGTGTGTGTGTGTGTGTGTGTGTGTGTGTGTGTGTGGTTTAGTGGTTACAATGTTAGTGTTCTGATCATGAGACTTGGGTTTGAATCTCACCAGAGTTAATTTGTCAAGGACTGATTTGGTTGATTTTGTTTAGCAGCATATCAACCTCAATGAATTCTTGATAATATTGACTTGAATATGTGATCCGAGCAGGCAGCACAGTTAGAAAGTACCTTAAAACCATAAGACAGATTGACCCAGGCCATGTGAATGAAATTGAGTACACAAAACTGTTTGAAAGATGTTGATGGTTGTGTTAGCCTGCAATTGTAAGTGATCATGACCGAGGGTTTGAGCATACCAGCTTTGTTCAACTATTGGTCAGGTCAAATTATGTTTTCACCCAGATACGGTAACTAAGGTCTGTTCAGCATAGCTGCATTATAAACCCCAGGTTGAATCTGTGGGATTGTAATATAATGCTGGAATAGACATTGCACTCAAATTTCACTCCAGAACAAAGAAGCTGAGCACACCAGTGTGTTAACCTGGGGGTCACCCCTGGCCACTGAATGGGAAAGCACAGGATCTCACACCTGCACTAGTTTGCAGGTGTGGGAAAAATTTGTGATATATGCAGTTATATAAAAACCTCTCTGCGAGTCTTGAACAAGTCTATCACACATCACAGATGTAGAATGTAAGGATGACATTCAGTTAATGGCTCTAAAAGGACCACATGCTACTGAGTAACTGATATAATATTGGAGTGAATAAACTGTAACATTAAGTAATGAGAATCACGTTTCATTTTATCATTTAATCAACATCCTACAGTTCCTTATAGGAGTTGAAGAAACACAAATATGTCTGAGCAGGTGTCTGCAACAGGGATTACCTAGCCACGCTCTCAGATGTGCATACAAAGAAATGAGTAGCCAGACATTGTATTGTATAAACTAAAGATCCATTAATGATTCTATTTCAACTAAAAAGTTCAATACTATCTAGTGATAATTCAGCCCATGTTTAAAATTTTAACTTGCAATATAGTAACATCCAGTATTTAGCCACTAACAGTTTATGTCACTTTTTTTTTTTTGCACATTAGAGTCAAGGTATGAAGCACAGCAAGGGAGAAAGGAGGGAAAGAAAAAATTTGTCAAAAGAAAAAAAAAAAGTCTTTCATGAAATTTGTAAAAATTAAAGATGTCTGCTTTTTCATCTAGTGTATATATTCATAAATTTATTAACCATTATAAATAACATTTAATAGGATTTATTTTCTATATATTACAAGCAAAATATGTATGGATTATTTAAAATTACTTGTCAATGAATGCTTTAGATTAATGTCATTTTTGTTGCACAACATTACAGTAATATTCTCTGATATTCATCAGGATTAAGTTTTATACTGTAGCCTTTGTGGTTTATCTAACTGTTTTTTTTCTTTAGGGAATGGGTAGTTGTAGCATCATCAGGTCTATGAATTATTTTAACCCTGTTAGTAACATGTGGTGTTTGAACACCTACAATGAGTTTTTGTTAGTGGAGTGGCAATCCAAACTTTCATGATTAATCAAGTAGCTATCTGAATACCTCTGTGAAGAAAATACAAGGAGTTTCTGGTTTTAGTCATAAGTGTTAATTACAACCAGTTTTATTTATTTACTGAAAATAAAAGAAAACCTGTCTGTCTATATTTCAAGGACACATGGTACAGTGGATAAAGGCGTTGGTTAGATCCAGTGACAGACCCAAAAAGTGTGAGTTCAATACCCGGTTCAGGCAGTGGAGAACTTTCAGAGGGAAAATTACCAGGAAATAACTGATAACTGACATCCATCAAACATGGCACGTGGAACTAGAACAGTCTACCCCAGTCATCGAAATAAAGGGTTCGGTTCGAAATTCCAACCACCTGAAGAAGGCCGGAGCGTACAATGGCCGAAACGTGACAAATATGGCGACAAAGATGAGGACAATAGTCCGACTAATGTAAATACTGTAAAAGAAAACCTGTTTTACATATTTAAACGTCTTGAACTTAGACATTCATTTTTTTAATATTGGCCTTTTAATTCAATTTTTCAAAATAAAAGCTTTTTTTTTATTTTTATTTATTCTATAATAACCAGAAAGAATACTACAGATACTATATGACAAGAAAATTAAGAACTAAATGATTTATTTATAATAGGGAGTGTTTGAAAACCCCATGTTATTAATGCCGTGACAATATCCCACAATACTTATGGAGGATCAATACAAAAAATGGTAGAAATTTAAAGTAAAAACTGGACAATAGACATATTATCAGGTGCAATATAAACTAAAGTGTTAAAATATTTGAGTTAGCAGTACACAGGTAGTTTCACATTCCCCATCTGTAGAAAGAGGTTCAGTCAGCTAATGCATGTGCAAGGTAGTAGGTGAAAAGGCAATTCTATTTGTGACAGCTATGGAATGAAGACTGGATTTAACACCGTTTGATTGCCAAATAATTATTGGTGGTCAGAAAATTAAATCAATCTATTTCTGAGGTGGGAACTACTCTAGGAATTTTTTTTTCAAACAGTAGCAAGGGTATCCTAGGAATATGCAAATTCTGGACAGACATCAGTAGCATAGAAAACATATAGATATTTGCACATGATAACAACAATGGGACTGTTGGTAGGAGAGCATAGCATTGAACCACATCCTAATTCAACACTGGTCCTGTCCAACAACATCAGTCAATCCATCATACAGCTTGCACTGTATTTGGTGAGATTTCATAATCATCAACCAACAAAGCCATCATTATTGATACTAAAGCATTGGTTACTACACCCTCACCTAGGCCACAGAATATCATCATTGGACCATGAAAGACTGGTTCAGTATTGCCTGGTCAATGAGTCATGTTACCAGCTCTTTTAAGCAGATTGTCAAGTTTGTGCATGGATGAGACTGTATGAAATTATAGATGCAGCATGTCAGCAGGTGATGGCTATGTAATGGTGTGAGGTGTGTTCTGATGGTGATTAAAATGGCTACTTGTGAAACTGGAGCCTATCTTGACATGTGAGATAGATTTTGTTACAGACCATTTGGACCCCTTTATGTTCACCACACTTTCCAGATATGATGGTTTGTTTTAAAAAAATGCATCTTATGTGCCAGTAAATAAGGTGCTTACAGCTTTATAAATTTGGTAAAAGACATTCATTTTACAAAACAAAATCCAGCACAATAACAACTGCTCTGTGAAAATGGTTTTGTCATAATTGTTGTAAGAATTTTGTTCAACAATGATCATCTTGGAATGATGAATTATGAAATTGCCAAATGATAAAACTTGGTCCAGTATCATTATGATTGGACTGTGGAAAACTGTGCCCATGTTGTCTAGTCAGAGGTTAGATCTCCAGTGCTTTCAGGAAGACAGCTGAGTTCATGTGTAGAGGAGACTGCATGAGGTTACAGATGCAGCCTGTCAGCAGAGTGCTGCACAAGCTGGGGATGGCTATATAATGTTGTGAAATATATTCTGCTGGTGTTTACAATGACCACTAATGAAACTGAAGTTTACCATGACAGATTTGGCTATATAATGTTGTGAAGTATATTCTGCTGGTGTTTACAATGACCACTAATGAAACTGAAGTTTACCATGACAGATTTGGCTATATAATGTTGTGAAGTATATTCTGCTGGTGTTTACAATGACCACTAATGAAACTGGAGTTTACCATGACAGATTTGATATACATAGATTTTGTTAGATGCCATTTGAATTGAGTTTACCACATCTTCCAGTGATGATGTTTTAAATGTATCTCTTATATACCAGTAAATAAGGGGGTTTACAGCTTACATTGCAAATCTAACAAAATTGGTTAAAAGGCATTAATTTTACAAAGTACAATTGCTCTGTGAAAATGGTTTTGTCATAACTGTAAGTACTTTGGTCAACAATGATTATCTCAGTGGATAATGATATTCTCAAATGATAAAACACAACCACATATGCCATCTCATGGAAATACTCTTGGGAGACACAAAAGTATAAATCTTATGTCCTCTTTATGAAGTTGTGTCATTCAGACAGTACAATGGGACAAGAGAAAGTAAGGGTGACATATGTAAGTTTGCACAAAACACTAGTCCTCAAAGAGAAATAACAGTGATAAGGAGTTTGCTTGTGTCATTACACATGAAGATAACATTAAATATTAAATACAAGATCAACAAGAAGAGGGACTATGTTTTGGACACACAAAACATGAACGGCAAATCTATTTAAAAAAATCAGCTTTTTTATATTCCAATAATTCTAACAGTTTAGTATAATTTCAGTATTTAAACAAAAACTAAAATAGTAGAAACTGATTCTTGAATATTTCTTTACTAAAACATTTTTATACTAAAGTTTACCCAACATTGAGAGCCACACAAAGGAGAGCGTTAAAAAAATGGTTATGCTGAATGTTGTATGATATGACTGGCAGAGGGGGTGGTATGAAGTGGAGGTTCAGTAAAGAGGATAGATAACAACTGACCCTTGACTTGAAGAGGTTAAGTAAGACTAGTATTCAGGGAAGCATCCAAGCGGGAGTCAGTCCCACAAAATAGAAGTTCATGGGAAAAAAACTGTCTCAGTGGAATTTTCTCATGAGGGTGATTCAAGTTCTGTGATGCAAATGCATTTGTTTTTTCATTTAAAATTAATGAAAGAAAAAAAGATCTGGATAATGAAACTAAAAATAAATAAATAAATAATAAGTTCGCGATACCTAAAGAATAAAGATTTAGTTATGTTTTTCAAAAGTTTAATAAAACTGGATATTGATGATCGTAAAAGACCTAATAAAGCTAAAAATGATTTAAGTAGTTGGTAGTATAAATAAACTTGATATTCGCTATTGTTTAATACTTGCGTATTCGAAACAAAGAAAGACTAAGAACGTGTATGTATGACTAGTTTTAGTTTCTCTTCTACTAGGATTTTCTAATTAGTATTAAAAGACACGAGGAGAAAAGTTCACGCGAGAGAAATTCCCTAGAACTTTCAGGAGGAAAAAAATAACACTCCTTTTTCTTTCTGTTCTATCATATCCGTTCTTATTCTTATACTTAAAAAAAATTACCGGAGGCTTGGTTGATAAATAGTAAATAAATCCATTAGAAAAAAATAAAAATAATTCTTCTTAATAAGTGGTTGTTAGGAAGTCGTAAAATTGATTTTCATTTTTTTGTGAATGTGTCGTTTTTAAACCTAAACACAATTCTGAACAAAAAGGAGAAATTTATTATTTATTTAGAAAGTTATAAAATTAGTCACAGTGAATTATTCAGCATTTTGAACCCAACATCCGATCTAACGTGGTTTCTTTCAGTTTACTAAAAAAAAAAAAAACGGTCGCCAATCATTCATTTGTAATTGAGACTTTTTAGAAACTGTTGTTTGCAGGTTACTTAGTTGTTTTTATTTACATTTTCTAAATACTTTTTAAAAACTTTTGACAGCACTATCATGCTCGATGTGACAAATAAAAGCACAGTAAAGTTTACAGACCAATTTTCAGAAGGTCGCTTTCCGAAAAAAGGCATCTTTAGAGATTCCGTTCACTCAGTGTTTAAAATTCTGAGACTACAATTTTTGTCTATACGTATCTTTTAATTTGTTTTCCTTCCTTAATGCCACACGAGTTGTACAACATTTCGCCAGATTCGAAATAAATAAATTAGATAAGTGAATCAGCTGTAGTGAGATCGTTTCTACCAGGCCTACCACATTTTTAAACGGTACCTGAACTGAGATTGTACCGATGATATGCTATCAGCATTTTTTTGTCAGCTCTGAAATTTAAGGCTGTTGTCACAAAAAAAAAAACTTTTATTATACAAGAAAACTAAACCTAATAAAAATTGAAAACTATCCTGATTTTAAGATTTTAAATTCTAAGAAGCCTAATTTCTATTGATTGCAAACAGTTTTGCGAGTTTTTTCTAACTTAATTTTTTTCAATCGTCCAATGATGACAGTAACTAAGTAACAATGTTTTTTATGGTTGAAAAAATATTTCAAACGAAGAACACTCACTTTAAAAACCTATTTATTTCTGTTTGCTATCATTTTAAAATTAGTGAATAGTAGACATTTTTTGTCTTTGATTCAGTTTTCGAACAGTATTGAAAGCACTTCCTTGACAATACTTTGAAATTCACACACCATTTATTTTTTTATAATGAATGCCTTTTTAAAAACTGTCAGTTCCAATCTAACTATCTGTAATAATATTTTTAATAATGAATTGGTAAAAATGACGTCAGTTTGGTCCAGTTTTTATTTTTACCAACTTTGTTTTAAATTTCCTCTCCCTTATCAGCTGCCATTTTACACGAAAAACAGCAAGTGTTAGAGAAAAAGGCGGTATTACATTTTTTAAAGTAAACGAGTTAAGCCACAATACACTAAAAACACGATACTAAGTGTGAAGTGAACTTTCTTTACGACATTTTTTTTAATTAATCAAGAAAAATTTAGATAACATTTTTTTCTGAGTAGTTTTTAAAAATAATGATCCAATGAAGGCGCGACGAAAATCTTTCAATACTTTTACTACGGAAGCCCATAAGTCCTGTAACTGTTCGCAATTTTTAAGAATTAGTTAACTAATATGGTACAAAGTGAAACTTAAAACTAAGTAATTGATACAGTTAACTTTTAAAAACTAGACCACGGTTCTATATAACAACAGAAAAATAAGATTTTTTTTTAACTCAAATCGTTTTTTTTTGGTGGTTAAAATACTAGGTTATTATTTTTTAATATTATGGCAAAAACAAAAAAGATTTCCTCTAAAAAACGATACTTCTAATAAATAACGGGAACTCTTTATGTATTTCATCCATGCGGTTACTTTCATTTGAGCTGTTCAAAACAAATTAATTATTTCAAAATGTTATACTGCAATTTGTCGTAGCTGGACTTCCATATTATGAAAAATGGGTCACGTCACTCAGGTTGTTTAGGACTCACATAAAATAAGAGATAACTTCGATTACTTTGGCTTTTTAAATTATCATCACATTTTGTTCTTTAAAATTTTCTAACCCCACAAGAGACCAGGCAATTAATACTCTAAGCTTTTTATAATTGTTTAAGAAATAAATGTGTTTCGACTTTAATTTTTTTTAAACAAGAAAAATTTTTAATATGAATTGCATAGGACTTTCTAGTAATTTCTAAAGTAAAGATACAAACTTAAAAAAAAAAAAACATATAAAACGGGACTTTATTTCAGTCATACAGCATGGAGACCACGTTATTTGCATTAAGTTGAGTAAAAAAAGTTGTTGGTTACAACAATACACAACAACCAAAACAAATCATTTTATAACCGTATTTTGAAATATCGAATAAAATGTTTTTAAGACTTAAATAGTTCAACAACGGAGAAGAAAAATAGTATAATTGTCAATCCCAATAAATACTTTAAATTTATAAAAAATTAGCAAAGTTCCCCTAAACTGACATCGACATTTTTTCCTAACATCAGTAAAACAAAGAAAGGAATCGCCGAATCAGGAACATGGGCGTGAGAGTTTAATAGTCAAGCAAGAATCTTGACGCAAATACAACAATAATTATTAACAAAGTAGATGAAAAACAAATAAAAGTAAAGATTTTAAAATCTAAATTAACTTGGTCGGTGTCATGTGAAAAGGGATAAAAAAAAAAAGTTACAAAAAAAAAAGTTTTGTGTAAAAGTTAAATCGTTCAGTTATTAGTCGAAAGTGTTTTTAAAAAGATCTTTTTAAAGCGTAAATTAAAACTTTATACAACAAAAAAAATCCATATGTTTTTCCGTAAAAGGTTTTTGTTTTACCAAAATAAATATCAGAAACTAATTGATTATGGTTTTTAAAGTCGGTGTGTACTATTGACGGACGATAAACAAGTAAAACACTAACAACGAAAACGCATTCTTTTCTTTAAAGTTCTATGAATTAATAAATACTTTCGTTATTTTCATGTCACTTTATATAAAGTTTTATATATATTGAATGCTAATTTAAATAAGTTGTTAATTAATTCTAAGAATTAACAAACGACTGAGTTACACAAGAATTTGAATGACTCAAGTTTTTATTTTTAAATGTTTTACAAGTAGAGAGCGCATTTAGAGTCATATGCAATTGAATTGGTTTTTTTTAACTTAGATTAAAATAAATGCCCCCAACACACGCACTATCCAATAAGGAGATCGGATTATAAAAGATAAAAAAGCATAAGAGAAAACTAGGAAAATGACACGACTACGAAAATGACATTCACACGAAGATTTCAACGTGGGGAAAGTCAAAAAAAAGAAGAGGGGGGTGACGGAAGTTGGAAAGAGAAAGGTTGGATGAAAAAAAGAAAAGAAGAAAGAAAGAAAAAAAATACAAACTTACGTCTGCATTTGAGGCATTGTTTGTAGACTCCCCAGATAAAGTCGCCGCATTTGTCGCACCAAGTCGGGTTAGAAAGTTGTTTCAAGACGAAATCGTGTCCGACTCCAAGCCGAAGCTCTCCTTGACTCAGCAGAGCCATTTCAATGTGTTCCTGCTGGACGACCACCGCGGCATCAGAAGGTGAAGTCGAAGAACTGCTGTTAGTCGCGGCTGCTTCTCCAGTACGATGATGAAGTTGTGCCTGATGATGATGGGCATTTGCACGACTGGGGTTGCTGCTGGTAGTGTCGTTATGATTCCTTTTCTTCTCATCCGTCGTCGTCAGAGCCGTGCTTTCTTTGTCTCCTCCTCCCGTGCCGGGGCCGCCGCCTCCTCCTGACCCTTCTCCGGTTCGACGCCTGTTGAAGGGTTGCGGGAACCCTATCCCTTGTAACATCGTGTCCAGATTGGCTTGGAATAAAACCCATTTTCTTTTCATCGCATCCATCATATCCGTAGTTGTATTGTTGTTGTTATTCATGTTGTTACTGGTCGTTGTAGTGGTCGTGGTGGTCGACGAACTAGTAGTACTATTCGGGTGCAAGCTGGACTGCTGACTGTTGTGGTGGTTGTTATTCGTGGCATCCGTCTCGTCGGGGGTAGTGGCACCCGTCGGACCGCCGCAGTAACCCACCCCAACACCGTCCAGCGGAGTACCTTCCATCTTCTTAAAATAAAAGGGTTCCATAAACTCACGTGCCATGACTGCAACAATTGGGAAGGGTCTTAACTTGTAATTTTATATGTGTATCCTCTTTCGTTTTCAATGGAAGAAAACTTATTCGATAAGATAATAATAATTATAGGTTCACTTATCATACGTTCTGGTCTGGCTGTGTCTAGTACCGGTGATATAAGCTATCAGTATTTGTTATTTGTTTTTATGTTTTATATCGGTCCTTACGATTAAAGGGGTATGGGGTCATGAAAATATTTTATTATACAGTAAAAAAACTAAACCAATAATAAAAAATTGAAAACTTTAAAAATGTTTTGGGTTGAGGCTTGGAAGTTAAATAAGAAGCCTAAAAGTTTAAGTAGAATTGAAGCCTATGGAAAATCTAAGAATCTTTCACCGAAGATTCTGGTATCCGAAAAATAAAATCCTACAAACACGTTTTTATTTTATGCATTAAAAATAGAAGTAAAAAATAAATTAAATAAATGAATTCGTTTTTAACAATAATTCGAAAGATCCCAAGTGTTTTAAAAAAACGAAGATGTTAAAACTCCTTGTCGTCTGTAATCCACCGCTCCGTTGGTCTGGAATAGTTCAGTCAGTGTAATTTTCACTGCTTACAATAACAATAATGGTAACACTCAAGAACAGTAGTAGTTAGTGTTTTGTCTTTTTCCAATAAGTACTCAAAACTGGTGGTTTCCACACACCCAATTCGTTTTATGCTCATCCAGTGTTTTTTTGGCTCGAACAAGTGTCGGTGTCACAATCCTGTCTTCCTAATTTTCAGAGTTTGGGATTTCAGCCAATGTTCTTGTCAGCGTTTTAGTACTTGTTATCCATTTCGACCTGAAATATAAAACCGGAAAAATTTAGAAAATGAAAATGTGTACAATGTTTATTTAGTAAAATTACTTTCTAGAAAATAAATAGCATTTTTTGAGTGATTTTTTTTTTTTACTTTGACTACTTTTTTGCATTTAGACTAGTATAGTTCGATACCTATTGCTTCGACGACGGAAAATCATGACATTTCAAATCGAAACTGTCCATTTAAAATACTACAACATTTACTATAGTCAATTTAAAATTTAAATACTGAAGAGATCAGAAAAATAACTTCAAAATACCGAACATTTCAGCTTAACCCCTTTTTCCAATTACCCACAGAAATTAATTTCAAATTGCGTACGTTTTTGTGTGCGCATGTGTATGATGGACCATAAACTAATTCTACAAAATTAAAATAAACCTTAAAAATAATTCTATTTCGATTAATTTCCGAAAAGTCCGATAAAATCTTATGTAGGTACTGGCATGAGATGGCTGGAAAAATGAGCATAGCATGATAAAAACGGCCTTAAACTTGACGAAATTTTTTATTGTCTAAATGTTCATGTTATTATAAAGAGGAAAGATCAAAATATTTTTTTATTATTTTTTTACATTTTTTTAATCATTCCTAGCACGTCCAAAATTGTTTAAAATCAGGTTTTTTTTTAGTCCGGAATAATCGATCGTCAGCTTTTTTTTTTTTAATTTTGTAAACAAAAGTTCATTTTTCCGTTTAAAATTTTGTTAAAAATCAATTATCAATTACTTTTCTTATGTTATATTTGATTTTTTAGGGTTTTATTTTAAATTTATTTCCTTGTTTCCAACTTTATGATTTTATTTTTAATTGCTCAGTAGGGGTTGTTCATACTGAGGGAAAGAAGAATGTAAATGTCTCAGTCAAATTGTGTGTTGTGCATGTGTGCATGCTTCTCTGTACATTAAATTTGGCACAAGCACATATAAGTCACTCACGCAAAAGCCAAAACACATACATACACATATGCATTTACTTACACGCAGAGATAAGTGCATTTGTAAACATTTTGAATTTTTTATGCTATTAGGACCGGCGCCAGAGTATTATTAACGCACTATGCCAGCATTACAAATTACGCCCTCTTCTCCTCATCTAACAAGTTTTGTTTGATAATGTTACGCAAGAAGATTATTTGAATGATTACAACGTCAACTGGCACACGCTAGACATCTCCTTTTTTTTATAGGAATTTTAGCGCCCTAGGTGATCGCCTTGTTTTCCGAGTGCATAGCGCCGGCCCAGTATTAGTTTTTTTGTTTGTGTACCATGAAAGAATGTGAAAATAAATATAAATAAAAAATACAACTGTTTCTTAAAAGCAATGAAAAGATAGAAAAGCTAATTTTTAAAGTGGTTCAACTGAAAAGAATTATTTTAAACTATTTTAATCTGCCCACGATTTTATGATGTTTCTAGAAGTACAAAAACAATATAAAGAAAAAAAGCGGCTCTCTGATACAATTCCTGCCAATTTGTCAGAAAAGAACTTAAGTATGAGATTTAACAGTAATTTCTTTAAGGCATTTCATTTAAAAAGTAAGTTAATTGATTAAAGCGTTCAGTTGTGGAAGACGTCTAAAGATGTCTAAGTTGCTAATTTTCGGCGTTAAATTATTAAATAACAGTTTTAATTTTAGTTCCTCTGTAGATTTCATATAGCTTGATTTCCACACAGAGAAAGAACAATTACTTTCGCTATTTCAAAGCATTCTATAAATAACTTTAATCATTTAAAATATTCTTGAAAAATAATGATTTTCTTTTGTTCAGTGTTGTGCAATATTATAATTTGCCACCTACAATCTTCAAACATTAAAACGCAACACCAATCATCATCTTCTGTCTTCTTGAAATCTGTTGTTATTGTCCTTTCTCCTCACTAAAGTCTCTTCGTTCGCTTTCACTATCAGTAATCCCCCCACACACACACACGCACACACACACGCACACACACTTTGAGTCTTAGTGGCATTATCATCTTGTTTAGGGTAAAATGACTAAAAATGTGATTTAAGCTTCTTAATTTGGCAATGAATTAAGAGGAAAGTTCGTCAGAACAATTACCATTAAAGTATTTATAGAAAAGACACAGGGAAGCTACGTTACGGCGGTGAGAAAGAACCTGAAGCCGAGATGTCAGGTCAGGACCAATACAATTGCAAATTCTTCTTTGGATTTTATCAAGATATATAGCAGGAGCACCAGACCAGATTTGACAGCAATATTCAAAGCAAGGACGAATTATAGATTTATAAATATGTAAGATAGAATCTGGCAAGAAAAATAACCTGTGTTAAATTCTCTAATTTTTTTTCCACATTATGTGTCCCAGACATTTCATCTGACTCTTTGAACTTACGTATAAGCATCCTTTTAGGCCCAATTTACTTTTAAAAATTTTTCGTTGCTCATAGGTTCAGACTTCAGTCTATAGTATTCTTAGCATCCATCTTAACATCCTCTTCTCCCAGCTATGGGTTAATTAGTAGGACTTTTATCAGCAAAACATTATTGTCTTCAAAAATTGTTACAATCTAAAATTATATTCTGGCTTTAAATAACCTTCAAAAGGTTGATAAGCCGTAAAAAAAACAAAAAACAAACCAGTCAATCGTACAGTTAATATGCCTTTTTTCACCCTTTCGGCCTGAATTGGAATTTCGGCCCAAATCGGTCTTTCCACCCCAAATTGGTCTTTTGGTCGGAATTGAACTTATAGCCCGAATCAGGATTAAAGTGAGCTTTTGAAATTCCATGGTGTGAATTATTTCTTCAAAATTACCATTGCTGTTTGCTAAGCTGGACCAGAGGTTCCTTTAGTTTTTGGCCAGAGGCTCAATTAGTTCTCTGCACGGAGGGCGGCTTTTAAACTAGTTATCAATAAAATAAATCAATTAAGAATTAATGCAGTCGTGAAAGAACAACTAGCTCCCATCTTTCCCAGTTTCTTCAATTCCCCTTAATTTCGATGGTTAACAATCAAACACTCTTCCTCTTAGACTGCTTTGTGGAGTGGGGGAGATGTTCTACTGACATGACTAAGGGAAGGATGAGGTTCAAATGGCTACTCTTGCGGAGTGGATGGAGAATGTTAAAATGTTCCAAAATTTTAAATAAAAATATGGGATTTGTAGAAACGAAGCAAAGTTTTCCAAATGTCCCCAAGCTTAATAGCAAGCTTTACATAAAAAAGCACTTCGCACAATGTTTTATTCAACAATGGTGAAATCAAGGCTCCAGGCTAACTTTTTTCACCAACGTCCTGAAACTGTCCCGGAAGAAAAAAAGATTATAATTTATAGTTGTCAGTAATATGCTGAAAATAGTATGAAAATGTTTAGGAAATTATTATTTATTTTGGTCCATTCAATCTTCACATTGTGCAGTTGCGGGCCTATATTTTGGGGGCCTTGAAACTTGAACAGATATAGGGGATGGCCCTTTTGCAACCAGCAACAATAGATTCGGGGGTTCCAACTGCGAAAATGTAGGCTATGATTCTGGCGAGTTCAATGAGCCCATACAGCTGGGGGTTGGGCACAGAAAACCCCCAAGAACATTTTGAAATCTAACTAATGAAATGGGTAGAAGAGCATTTTCTAAAACCAGCTTTAGCTACTCCAACCCGTTCGTTTATGATTCTATAACTAGAATAGTTTTATTTTAATAACAAACATTTAAAAAATATTGATTTTGTCTAAAAATTCACCCATTATATAAAGTTACTTCAGGGGCCTCTCTGAGATTAGGGGCCCTGAATCTTAAGCTTCATTTGTTTCGTAGTAGATCCGACGCTGATATTGTGGCCTCGGTGCCCTGCAGCCACTATTTGGTCATTGCTTTCCTTGGAGTCGTATTGTTAAGGAGGGCCTGAGATCAAAATGAATGTCAAGATAGGATCTCATAATTTGATTCAAACCGCAACAGTTAGCTAAATTATCTATATTTTCTAGATGCAGCTCCATATTTTTAAAAATGTAAATGTTTTAAATTTGTCAACAAAATGGGCATAAAAATGAAGAGAAAGTATTTTTTTAACTAATACTCCTCAATACAGATCAAAGTTTTTGGGACATGATTTAAGCAAAAAATTATTCAATGATTTAATAGATCATTGGGGCCATTTCTCCTAACGCTCGCGAGGTGACGTTGTATAAAAGGAAAGGACTCGGACTCTCTCTCCCTGTTCAACCACTTGTAGGGACAAGATGTGTATCGTTTCCCCCCGTCCTGGTGTCTTTTTAGTCCTCAACGAACTGTGTGCCGCATACAACACAATACTATCACTACACTATCTCCTCTTCGAATAGTATATCCGCGATATCTAACATGTAAATATATATCTTCTTCCAATACAAGAAAATATCCCCCTTATCAACAAACTGGTCAACGCCGCTATAAACTTGTAACCTAATGCTATTACAATACCAGGACATTTCTCAATTTCTGAATTAAATAGCAATAAGGAGGTTCAGATCCCAAAAATCATGAGTCCGAGGTCGTAAGTGAAAAGGTCAAAAATCAGTCTTGCAAGTCCAACGTCAGAAAACACCGGTCCGTAAATCAAAAAGTCGAAATTCACTACTGCCGTGTAGTGTTAATGACTCACGGGAAGTAGTAGACACTCAATTGCCTCATGGCTGTAGCTATTTATTGTCTTTGTGACTTAATATGTAAATGAGTCACCTCATCTCCCTGTACGAAAGAGGTTTTATCCATTTATTTTCCGCGGTACTTCTGGAAGCTTTTGTCTCCTCACTATCTTCCTTCCTCTCTCTAAGGGATTGTCTTTTTTCATAGGAGTGTTTCTCCAATGATTGTCCTTTTTCTTCTTCAGGGTCTATATTGCTCTCAATTTCACTGTTATGTTTGTCCTGTTTTGACATGACACTTTCACCTTCATTACTTTCAGGCCCTCTAGACATTTCTTCATCGCTATCGTGTTGCAATCTAATTTGGTCTGCATGCACTAATATCCCATCTTCATTTTTTTTTCTTCGATTTTCCAGCATGTGGTGTTGTCCTGTAACTTAGCAAGAATCTAGGAAGAAATGTCTATCTTTTCTTTCTGCTAATTCATTTGATTGCGGATGGTACGGGACTGGTTTTATATAGTGTGTATTCAATTTTGTTCAACTATTGGCGTAGTTCCTCGTCACAGAACTCTGGCGCCTTGTCAGATACTAGCGTTTTCGGAATTCTATTTCTTGAAAATATGAACCTTAAAGCTTGAACTTCTTTTGTTGGAGACCTGTATTACTTCTGGTTAGCCTGAATACGAATCTACTAGTATTAGTAATAATCCCACTCCATTAACATGAGCATGATCCATATATACTCTGTTCCAAGGTTGGGACTCTTTAGGCCATGTATGTGTTTTTGTCTGTCTAAACTTTCTTCTGTCATTGCACATTTTACACATCTTTATGTATTCTTCTACATCTGTAGAATAGCCTGGCCATCATGCCCCCAGTCTTTGTGTAGACGTTATTCCGCAATGAACATCGTCTTGTATACTTTTATAAATTTGCTCCTTTTCGTTGCAGGCAGAACCACTACGTCTCCATTAAAATTACACCATTTTCTACAGTTAACTTGTGTTTAACCTCTTTAAAACGCCTTCCTGCCCGTGAGCAATTATTCCACTTACTACTTCTATCTTGAACAATACACTGTTCAATACAGGATCCGCTTCGTAACCTCAGCCAATTTGTCTATCGATAAAATATACCCAGTTTAAGAAAGTATCTACGAATTTTTCCTCCTCTTTCTCACTTTCAGAAGTAATAAACCCCAATCTCGACAAAGCGCATACATGTGGAATGCTATTGCTTTTAATATACTCATTATCAAAGTCAAACGCCATTAACATTAAGGCCCATCTTAGAATTCTAGAAGACGTTACCTTAGGAAGTTCCTTCCTAGGATTAAATATGAATTCTAAAGGTCTATGCTCGGAACTTAGTAAGAAATTCCTTCCAATCAGAAAGAGACGAGCTCTATTTGTCGTCCATATTATGGCCAATACTTCTTTCTCATTACTTGAGTAGATCAATTCGTCTTTTGACAATTTTCTCGAAATATACATAATAAGATAACCATCCTGAGCTAATATTCCTGAAATTGAATGTTCACTTACGTCAATTGTTACTACTATTTCCTTTCTAGGGTCGAATATTTTTACTACTGGCTTCTTTGCCAAAACAACTTTTAAATTTTCAAATGCCGTTTGTTGTTCTTTCGTCCAAATAAATTCCACATTCTTTTTTTCTTATAGCAGCAAAAGGCCATGTCAGTTCGGTGTTTCGCTCTACATATCGGCTGTAGAAACTCACAAGTCCTAAGAAAGATTCCAATACTTTTTTGTTCTTAGGTACTTCAACTTTTAATATTTTGTCAATTCACGATTGATCTGGTGATATGCCTTTGTTAGATATGGAATATCCCCAAAATTATATTTTTTAGTGTTGTACACATTTTTTTTCGTTCATTGTTAATCCAGCATTTTTTAACTTTTTCAAAATCATACTGGTTTTCCATTTTAATTCTTCGTCGTTAATAACACCAAAACAAATGTCATCCTGGTAGCATATTGTATTTTTTATTTCGCTACCAATAACTTGCTCTATAACGCTTTTCCATCTTAATAAGCCTGTGAACGTGTTTATTGTTGTAACTTCTTTAAAGTCTTCGTCAATAAGTATTTAATGGTATGCCGACCTTAGATTAATTTTAGAGAATGTTTTCATACCCGCAAGGGAGTTCAAAGCCCATTCTCCATTGGGGATATGATATGAATCTGCACATATTGTGGTTTACACTCATTTTGTAATCACCACAAATGCGCCTTCTTTTTAAAAATTACTAACGGGGAGGTCCATTTACTTCCTCCTGATGGAACTCGTTCAAGTAGATCTTGTTCCAGTAATTTTTTTAGCTTTTTTTTTTTATAACTATTGGTAGTAGATGAACTGGCACTTTTCATGCTTCAAAATATGAGTGGGTACGTTTTCCTTTAGTATTAACTTTGCTTCATAGTTTTTTTTAACATTCCAGTTTCTTCTGCTTTGACTTTGTTTACTAATTTTGTCGAATTTATGTTCAATACATCATTTCCTATTAGACCATGATTCTTTTCACAGCTTGCCACAATAATTGGTAATACTTCAAACTTATTTTTTAGTTCCACGTAGGCTTCAAAATAGCCTAACGTTTTTATCACGGATTCGTCAAACTGATTCAATAGGACAAGGCTTTTCTTTAATCTTGGTTTTCCTAATTTCTTCCAGAAATTTCTGGGTATCAACGTCACGTCACTTCCCGGATCTAATTGCATGTTCAATAAAACATTATTGATTCGAATTTTTAATAACCCTTTTCATTTACTTTTTCAATAAAAAGACGTTCATACTTATTTCCTCTTCATTTTGTTGGACCGTCGCTATATTTTTCTTTTTGGATTTACACGTACGTTTAAAATTATGCATTTTGAAACACTTTTCACGTTTTTTTTATATGCCGGACATTTTTGTTTTCCCCTTTGATATTGATATGCACAAAAAGTACACACTATTTTATTTTTTCTTTATCGCGTATATGTCCAAATCGGTAAATTTTTGTTGTATCAAATTTTCCAATTAATTCTTGTTGCTGAACAAATTCAATACACTGTTTTAGTGACAACTTTCCCAGTTGTAAATGCATTAGATCCATTTGCGGATAATCCGCATTTTCAAGGCCATTTACCAATTTCATTTGGATCAAATCCTCTTCGATTGACTGGTTTGCCGATCCCAGTCTTTCAAATTTACAATATTATGCTGCCTGTTTTAAACGAAGAACATATTCGATAACTGGTTCATTCACTTTTTGAGAAATATTTATAAACGTTTTGTTTATGGGTGTCATGTTTTTCACTATTAGTTGACTTATATCATCAAACGTCATTTCCTCCAACTGTCTTGGGTGTGTAATTGCTGATAATTTTATATTGGCCTCACGACCAGTTGCCAACAAGAGATCAATTATTTGGTTTTGTCCTCGGACGGATTTTAAATCCTGTAGATTTTTCGTTCTAGCTTTAGTTGCTAGTATCCTTAGCCACGCTTGTGCGTAATCATAATTATCAAGTGATAGTTGTTGATTCGGTTCTTTAGATATCGGCAACGTCATTGTGATGTAATGTTACTGACTCACGGGAAGTAGTATGCACTCAAGTGCCTCATGGGCAATAGCTGTAGCTATTTATAGTCTCTGTGACTTCATATGTAAATGAGTCACCCCAACTGCACTACACCACACCCAGGAAGAGCTAAACACAACCTTGTGGTCAACAGTAGAGTTCTTTTACTGAGGTACAACAGGTTGTGATTCGTCGGATCTGGTAGGGAAGCGCAAACAATTACCATATTTCAAGGCTTACTAATGTCGATCTAATCTTGATTCAGATATTACTTTTTGATAGATAGGTTTTAATAGGACCCCGATGAATATATGGTATTGTGGTATATGTTGGATTGGATGGAGAAGGATGGGTTCTTGTGATGAGTGGGGAAATTTTTAGAGTAAATGGCTTGCGAGTCGGATTAGATAGGTGTAGGATAAACAGTGAAAACCAGCCTTTCCCCCACTTCCTCTTCAGCCTTGTGCCACATAACAATGTATATTGTTAAAATAAATTCTTTTTTCGATAGATAGCAAATAGCACAGATCCTTTTCTGACGTAATACTTGGTTTTCTTCTTCATCGCCACAATTTCTTCTCTAAATAACTTGAAACATTTACAGTAATACAAACACCAACAGCAAAGAGTAATCCATGACTGGAGCGACTGACGAGTGGGTTCATGATTTTTCCTAAAGGTATTTAGTATGAAGTGAACACAAACTAATCCATCCGGAATTTGAACTTGTTTCATTGATTCCGTTTTCCATGCTGGTGGCCGTTATGTCAATGCCACACAATTTAATACACTCTGTTTTAAATAAATCAATTTTATAGCTTTTATCTTTTTTCATCTGCTCGATTACGTGTTTTTAATTAGATTCGATGATATTGCCAATAGTTTTTGCTCGATATTAATACAGGGTTCGGCAAAAGTACCCTCTACATATACCTCCCACATAATGGTAAGATATTAGTGGCAATGGTGTCTTCATCTAGCTAATGTCTTATCATTATGTGGGAGGTATTTCTGCCACGCCCTGTACTAAATTGATCTCCGAATCGACACAACGACACTGTGTATTGCAATAGAAAAACTCCAAGATGATGTAAAAGTTCAACTAAATCAATTGCACGCAAAGATAAATCTCTTTGTGTAGCATAGTGTTTCTCAATTGGGGTCCATATGGACCTTGGGGTTCCATGTAACATTAATGGGGTCCACAGGGGTTCATTTTAAAATGGTTTATTATGAGTTATTTTACTGGTGTGCATAAATGTTCCATAGAATTCAGTTGTTAAATACAAGTTTATTTTCATTAAATTAGTTTTACTTCAAAATAAAGCGTATACATTTTCTATTTCTATAATACAATTCCCAAACTTATCGATTAGTAAAAAGTAAAATTAGCTTTTTTTTTTCATCGAATGTAAATGTGGTCCATAGGTAAAAATGGTTGAGAACCACTGGTGTAACATATAGCAGGATCTTCTCACGAGTTTTACTCTTTCCTGCTATCTCAAACACGTACTTATATGCACACTAATATACGAAGTGGTGCTGAACAGTTCTCAGCCCAACCAAGAAGCCATCTTCACTTTAAAAAAATCTGATATTAAGTCAAAATTTTGGAAGTGGTTTGACACATATTAATACGTATGCATACATAATGTATAGTTTGGAATGCGCAAGTTGATAGACGTAATATACACTGTTTAAAATAAAAAATAAAAATGGGCGTTTACTTCAAATACAAGTATCCCCTATAATAACGTTTGGAGCAATAAAAATGTCAGATTAAAAATAAAATCTATTAATTTATTATATATATATATATATATATATATATATATATATATATATATATATATATATATATATATATATAAGGAACAAGTACGAAAAAGGTTATAAAATTAACAGGTTTAGCTATTTATTTAAGTTCACCAAAAATTTTGAATTTGCTATTCATTTTTAAATTCTGTGTTTTATATTCATTGGTTGTGTAGACGTCACATGTTCATGTTATGGCGTTAGAATCTATACAGTGTGGGGAGTGAATAAATATTTGTACACCATGAAATGTTTTAATTAACATAGTTATAACTTATGAAAAAATTTAAAATTCATACAATATTTTTATACCATTGCATAATGCTGCAATATGCAAAAAAAAAAAACAGAAAACTTTGTTATAAATGATATTACGTGTTATTTATAAAATTTCGAGGCGAAAATAGTATTCGTATAAAATACGTCTTTAATATCAAAAGGTTTAAATTACCTTTATATTTACATAATTCTTTGTAAGATTTTGGTAGATTTTTCCAATTATCTTATTACCAGAACAACCTAGAATATTCCGCAATTCATTTAAGGTTATCTTCGCACACAAATCATACACGATAATTCATGAGGAAAGGCAGGGAACTATCAAATTCACAAAAAGAATTGATCATCAAACATTGGAAGGAAGGCAAAAGCTATGGGAAAATAGCAGATATCCTGAATATACCATTTACTATTATTAGTTCCATTACTGCTAAGTATAAAAAGGTGAAAACTGTTGAGAACAAATCGAGATCTGGTGAATCACGCAAGATTTCTCCCTGATCAATGAGAAGAATTCAGTGCAAAATTCAAGAAAATCCAATGACTACTCAGAGAGAAATACAGAAAGAATTAAAAGTATCAGGTATTATTGTTACGAAGTGATCAGTAAGTAATGAACTTCATAGGAGTGTACCAAGATCGCGTTCTCCAAGTAAAGCTCCACTACTATTGAAGAAACATAGGGATGCCTAGTTAAAATTTGTTCGTAAGCATAAGAATAAACCTGAATCATTTTGGGGAAGTGTTTTATGGACAGATAAAGCAAAAATGTAACTATTTGGGCGTAATTCAAGGACTCATATTTGGAGAAAAGACAGCACAGCCTTTACACCGAAAAACACGATCCTAACGGTAATATTTGGTGGTGACAATATCATGTTTTTGGGATGTTATTTTCTGCTAATGGTACGGATAATTTAGAGACAATTAGATGATAGAATGAATTCAAAAACATACCAGTTTGTTTGGGTCAGTAGAAAAGTTGGACTTCCAAATGAATGGGTTTGTTTTTACAAGAAGATAATGACCCTAAACATCTGGCTAAATCTACGAAAAAATGACTTATTGAAAAACAATTTCAATACACTCGAATGGTCATCACTGTCTCCAGACTTTAGTTTAATCCAATAGAGAATTTGTGGTGTTTATTAAAAATTCAAGTTAATAAAAAAATCTCGAAAAACATTTTGGGCCTAAAGAGAATATGCAAAGAATGGAGTAAAATACCAACGGAAACTTGCAAATTATTGATTAAAAGCTACAGAAAGAGACTGATTTCTGATGAATTGAGTAAGGGATATGCTACAAAGTATTAATGTTGTACGAATACTTTTTCGCCTCCAATTTTTTTAATTTCATATAATTTCATAACAATTTTTTTAATTTTTTTTTTGATGCATATTGCAGCATTATGCTATGTTATACAAATATTGTATGGATTATAAAATTCTTTTATAAAATCTAACTATGTTAAATAAAAAAATAAAAATTCATGGTGTACGAATATCTTTACCCCATTCCCGCCCACTGTATATGTATCAATCATTTGGGCGTCACGTATTTCCCTCATTGGTTTTACTTATATACATACAAATTTGATTAAAAAGAACTCACACAGTCTGTATGTTTAATTTTGAGTGTATTTTCCAATTCTCGAATAAGGTGTTGCGATCCAAATTATGGATAAACTGTCCGAAATTCGTGTTGTGTTACTGTTTTTTGTGTAAATACTTTTCGACCGTTTCAGTTATTTTCAAGAACTAATGTAGTGTCTGTGTAGTAGGCAGAATTCTTTTGTCTACAAAGGGTACCAGGATGTTGACAAAGGAATTCTTCCAACCACAAAGGCACACACCGGTTCTTCAACGCGACTGAGATGGTCAAAAAGTACTTGAACAAAACAGTAATACAGTTTATCCACAATTTCGATCACAATACTCAACAGCTTATTTGAAAATTCGAATAACAATCAAAAATTAAACAGACGTACTCATTAATTTTCGTGTACTTAGTTTTATATTTATGGGTAAAAGTGCTCGTTATCAGTTATATAGAGTATGTGTAAATATAAGAATGAGTACTGAAGTTAACACCGTGTGATGACTGTTTCATGCGTGAACGTAATCTTCAGGCCTTAAGATTGCGTTTCAAGCAAGAAACACACCGTCGTCCGACGACGTTGATCTCAAAGGTCTACACACACACACACACACACACACACACACACACACATATAGATAGATAGATAGATATGAGCACGATAAAAATATACATATACTTGCACGTTTATATATATATATATATATATATATATATATATATATATATATATATATATATTTCTATCTCAGATGTTATAAATACAGTACGCAATGTTATAAAACAGAGCTATTAAGCATAGTGAATATATAATATCCAATGTCGATAGCACGACTCGGAGTTTCATGCAAATCTGCAATCTTCAGGTGCTGAATACGATCTTTCCATATATATATATTAGGAAAATTAATTAAAAAAGAGGAAAACATTTTCATATGACGCATTTCATCTTTTAGGATTTTATCGGACTAAAAAGTGATATTTACGTTGTTTTTATTGTAACTACATAGGAGCACGATGGAAAGGAAAAGCTGGAATGTTTAACTTTTAAATTTTTTTTTTTTACATTTTGTCATTAATTTTAGAAACACTGTTCTGGTATATAAAAATTTATATATAATTTTTCACGTGTGTGTATGTGTGTGAGTGTGTGTGAATTCAAAATTTATGAGCCTATAAGTATAACTTTGGGAATGTATTTTCTTTTTTTCAGGTGAACAGCAGTTATTAAGAATCAATGTCTGCATGCACCCCTTGGAATAACGTATGTCTATGTTTGTGTGCACGCGTGATCACAACACATCACATGATAAATAATTTGTGACTTGATATAGTATCCTCCAGAGAAAAAACACGTGAACTACTTCAATGGAAAATTTCGTAGGAATGTCATAAACCGACATGACTAGACAGATCATATATATATATATATATATATATATATATATATATATATATATATATATATATATATAAGCTGTAAAAAGGCTTAAACACGATCACCGATTTAACATGTTATTCAATGCTGTTTTCTAACAATAGCAATACGCAAAAACAAATTAAATGCAGTGTACAGTTACATGTTTATTAGGTTTGTTTGAAATTTGTGCCTAGCCTCCTCCTCCTCCTAATAATAATAATAATAATAATAATAATAATTCTGTCTAGACAGATCATGTTATTAAAGCACAAAGAATCCAGCCTAATTGTGATAGATAAGGAAATTAACAATTGTCAAATTATTGATTTTACATTTCCGTATGACCAGTGCCGGGTTTACTTGCAGGCTGATGCTTAGGGCCTGAAAATCTAGGGGGCCTCCAGACAAGGTGTATAATATTTTTGACAATGTCATAGGCCTTTCTTACGCATGTTGATATAAGGTATTGTAGACAACTCTTCAGTAATTTTTCTTACATTCCATTTCAGAATAATTCTGTCTTCTGTCGATGTTAACATTGATTTCTTTATAGTTTTTTTTTTTTTAATTTTTAACATTCATGCATATTTTCAATCCCATACTGTATTTAACAATAATATCTTTATGCCCTTCACAGAAGGAATTGTCAAATGTGGAATTTTAAACACTCATAATCATCCGCAGCTTTCTTGTCTAATTTAACACTGCCATTTTCCTACTCGTGAAAATGGGGATTTGGAAGGGGCCTCATAAGTGGAATAACCTAGGACCTCTCTTCATCTAAATCCGGTCCTGCAGCATACAATATATAAGAGTGAATTCCAACTAACGCATTTTGCTAAATAAATGGTCTGGGTGATGTACGTCCATTTAATTTTGACTCAAGGATTGAACTCAAAACTGTCAGGGAACTAAATATTTTTTAATTAATGCTCTAATCCATTGAAAGTGTACCTATTACCCTAGCAGTTGTGAGTTCAATCCCTGCATTTGGTATTGCTGAAAAATCGCATACTCTGGTTGAGTGGAAGAAACGAACAATCGGCAAAAAGGTCAATAAAACTGATGAGTAACGGATATGAAATATCACTACAGTATGAATGAGAACGACTTTTACTTTAGACAAAAATAAAGGATTCAGTACCAAATTTCGAGAAGGGTACCAATTACATCAGACTCCCGAAGAAGGCTGGAGGTTACTACGACCAAAACATTTTTGTATATAACAACCAAGATGAGGATACTAGTTTGAATGGAAAAACATAAAATAATAATTTTTAATTTAAAAAATCAAAACAAAACCTATATACAGCGTGCGATGGGTAAATTGTCGCCATTATATATATTTTTTTTAATTTTGCGCATGCGCGTTGTTTGTTTTTGATTTTGTCAACTGCACAGTATAGTAGGGTCAATTGGACACCGCCTGTGAAAAAAAGAGAACCATGACGCAGTTCACACTCTCAGAAATTTGGAAACGGCATGATGTACTGCTTGGCATTCGCGCCCGAAGCTCCAATACAAACAGCTGATTCGCAGGGAGTTGGATGAATGCAGCAGCTCAAAAAACTCACTCTGATCATTCTGATAAGAAAAGAAATCCTGAATTTGTTTGTGAGGTCCTCAAACTCAACATAGAGGCCTACATTAAGTGCCCTGAGGAGGTAGTGCTATCCTGGGTCAAGAGGGTAGCTGCTGGAAGAACCTATGTCGCGCAACATGACTCTGCACCATGCAACACAAGCAGGAGAACCCAATCATGACTGTAAGACAATTTCTTTAACCACATTACCTCTTACATCTGGCCACCTAACTCCCCAGACTGCAAACCCCTTGATTATTATGTGTGGGGCACAGTTGAGCAAGAGACTAACAAAACTTTTGTAACACCAAAGATGAACTGAAGGTAAGGATTATGGCAGGATTCACCAACTTAAACAAGGAGACCGTCCAGAAGAGAAGCAGGAGATTCTGAAGTCATCTGGTGGTTATGGTTGAAGCCAATGGCAATTTTATTGAATAAATTTTCTCTTCAGTATTTCAAGATATTTTTTGTAATTTTGGTAAAATGAGATATCAGTGTTATTTTAATTTTTGCATAATTTAGATGACATCACACCCTGTATTTTTATTATTTATTGAGTCATCAGAAAACCTTTTTACAAAACTTTAAATTGTTTAACTTAGATCGTGAATGGACTTTGTTTTTTTCCTTGTTTTCATATTTAAAAAAAGGGTAAAAAAAGAAAGGCCTTCACAGGCATCTCCACTACCACTACCGGAAGGGAGAAAGGGAATAAAGAGAGAGGATGACAAACCTGATGCTCAGATGGAAGCCGGTGTTGACTATGAAACTATGATATATTAAAAAAAAATCTTATTTCAAAAATAAATATTATGACAAGGCATATAGTTAAAATAATTAAAGCATCTTTGACTGTCTGATGGACTGTCTGATGGAAGAAGTTGATTTGGAATTTAAGTGAAATTGAATCCTCAAATGATGAAAACATTTGTGAGGCTGATACAGATGATAACATTGAAATTAGCACAGATACTTTCTTCTGTCTCTTCAGGATGTTTATGATCATGGTTCTCCACAATTTCCTGTCCTTTGTAACTCTTAATCAATTTTGTCTTTTTGTTATTTCTCCTAAACCTTGCTCCACCATCCATTTATTCAAGCTCGCTAGGTATGTTCTGTGTTGTTTTCCTCTGTCCCGCTTACCTTCAATCTGTCCAGTAAGTATCACATTTTTCAAGCCCCCTTTCCTCATTATGTGCCCTGTCTCTTCCTGATGTCAGGTTTAAGTGTCCATTTTGTTTTCACTTGTCTCTAAAACTTTATCATTGGTCATATTTTCGGTGTATGGCATTTTCAGCATCCTTTTGTATAACTACATTATTGTTCTTCAAGTCTCTTCTTTATCTGTGAGGAGATTGTCTGGCATTCACTGCCATATAGGAAAGACTGATATTACATAACAGCTCAGTACTGTTGTGTTTGTTTCTAACAAATTTTTTCTGTTGCTTATTACTTTGCTTAGCTTTTGAAAGGCATCTTTTACTTCTGTCAAGAGAGAATAAGTCAAGATATTTCTCAGATAAAACCAAATATAGCAGAAGGCTTGATTTTTGCAGCACGAATGGAAAATAAGTGCACTGAATATTCTGATGTTCCCTAAAGCAAGCCTTCCGAAACATTTTGACATTTGTTGTGATCCCCGCCACTTTATTTGGTAAAATTGAGGACAATAGTCTGTATGTAAATGGAGTAAATAATAATAATAATAATAATAAAATGATATAATGGCACCACAAGATTGATTTGTATTTTACAGCTTATCAACATTTTGCAGGTTATTTAAAGATATAAAATATTTTTACATTGTAAGAATTTTTTAGATCTGATACTCACCAGAGAGATAGAAGAGGGACAGAGAAAAACAACACATAACACACTTAGTGAGCTTGAGTAAATATATGGCAGAACAAGGCTTAGGAGAAATAACAGAAAGACAAAGTTCATTAAGAGCTACAAGGGACAGGAAGTCGTGGAAAGCCATGATCAGCTACATCCTGAGGGGATATGGCACATAAAGAAGAAGATTTACTGATACAAGCCCTAATAATTAACCCATAGCTGGGAGAGTAGAGGAGGATTCATACATTTCCCAAAGGTATTTGTGTGTAAGGGAATATAATGAACCCGACCGGAATTGGAAGTTGGCTTCTCGATTTCCAATTTCAAGCTGTTGATCCATTACACCACCTGTCTATCTAAGCTTAGAGCACCTGGTATTCCCAAACGGTCACCCATCTAGGTTACTGACCCGACTTGATATTGCAAGTTTGTCAAACACAACATCGAAGTTGACAAAAAACTGATAATTAATGCCTAAATTAATGGTGGGAAATTATGGTCTGCTGTAGATTTTGAGTGCAGCCCGTGAAAGCATTAAAAAAAAAAGTTTTCATGCATTATTTGATTTTCATCTAATCAGTTTCCTTTTTAACTTTAGTTAATGTCCAATGAAAATAAATGAAAATTTTTTTCATTTTATTGAATGCTCATGAAAAACTATTAAACTTGCCAACAACTGACAGCAGTTCCATAAGTTCCATTGAAAAATTGTGTATTGCAAAACCTGACAGACAAGTGTGGCCATATTGTTTTGGTTTTCAATAAAAAGTATCTGAATATTTTTTATGATCATGTAACGCTGTGAATTTTAAAATGAATCCAAGTGAATATTCAAATTTTGGTTACTGTTAAATGACAATGCTAAAAAAGTGTTTCTTTTACGTTCATTATTCACGGATATATTTTTTTTAAACCAGCAGCTTGCCAAACCGACCTAACAACACATGATTGCCCACCCCTGGCGTGGTAATCAGCAATATAAAAGGAAAAGATATAAACTCTCTCTCTCTCTCTCTCTCTCTCTCTCTCTCTCTCTCTCTCTCTCTCTCTCTCTCAGCAACAATACAGTATTCACTCCCATCTGGGAAAGCATTTTGAGTGAATCGACTTCTTAATTTGAACCAAAAACATGTGACACACACCTCATTGATTGCATTCTTTGCCTGTGTCAAACTGCACACTAACATGAGATATTTGTCACCAAAACTGGCACTCTTGGGTGGCTGTGTTTAAATTCAAGGTTTTTTCATAGATACACATTAACATGCCATCATTTAGGTTATTAGCCTCTACTCCTTCTTCAGTTTACCATTTCTTCAGGGCAAATTTCACTAATCGATGTTTTATCCATTTTGTGCGGCTATAAACTTTCAGAACCTTGAATTTTGATAATAGAGGTGATAGGAGTTAGCCCTGTGATGTGAAGAAGTTCCTCGATTTTTGTGTTTAGACAGTTTATGGTCTGTCACAATACACATCAGATGATTTTGGAATGTTTCAATTTTCTTTAATGCTGCAGAAGGACATTTGACACATAGCATACAAGTACCACATGTGACACATGAGAAGTGTCAAGCATCTTTGACACTTGAAATGATATGGAACACATTTTGATGTTAGAGCAAAATGGTTCTTCACAAAAGCAGCCCACCCCCAACCCCAATCCAATTCTATATTGAACCACAATGAATCCATCATTTTTGCATGACAGTTTGTGATCTAGATATATGAAATCAGATACTTGTTTAATTGGTTTGCGATAGATCGTTTGTGGAAGGTTCGAGTTCAATTTATCGGTAGTTCTGCATTCCATTTTAGACATATTTACACACACACTACAGATAATCTCATAAATCTTTTTCTTTCCTTTTTCATGGACTATGTATATCTGTATACACATAAATATAATTTACTTTGTTTTCTGAACTATGTTGTTTAGCATATATTGTTTGGTAGTTTTATGGCATATCAACCTCAATGGGTCATTTAATGCCGACAATATTTTTTTTCCTGGTAATATTTTGTTTTGTCAAAAGTCTATTTCTGGTAATATTTTTTTCTTCAAAAATGTATAGCTGGTAATATTATTTTAAAAAATGTATTGCTGGTAATGGGTTTTTTTTTCTTCAAAAATTTATTTCTGGTAATAAAACCTATTTTGACAGTTTCATAATGCTTTTTACCTCAGTTTCAGGGTTAACTATTTGCCGATAGCTGGGACCCTAACAGGTGCTACCACACCGGATCAGGGTGGACCTGGGAACACCAGCAATTGAGAGGTGGTTCCATGCTCCTCAAAGCCTTCTGGTCAGAGGCCTTGCTGTTGGACGTAGTTATCATCTTGGACGCAGATGTAGTTTATCATCATACCCAGGACAGATCTCTATGTGTACATATATATGTGTGTATGCAGATATGTGTGTATGTGTGTGTGTATGTATGTATATAGATATATATATGTGTGTATGTATATATATGTGTATGTATGTATGGATGGATATATATATGTTTGTATATATATATATATATATATATATATATATATATATATATATATATATATATATATGTATTTATATATGTGTGTATGTATATATGTGTATATGTATTTATATATGTGTGTATGTATATATATATGTGTGTATATGTATATAAATATAGATATATGTATATGTGTGTGTGTGTATATATATATATATATATATATATATATATAAATATATGTATGTATGTATGTATGTGTTATAGTGAAAGACACCTTGTCTAGATAATAGACTCTCCCATCTATTATAAGTAGGAGTCAGTAGTAGTCGAGAGAAGGAGTAAGTGTTCAGCGACCAAAACTCGATTACTCTGCGTAACACTTTATTACAAGTTCCTAACGTTTCTGTACGTTTAACCTATTTAGGACGCATTTAGTCCGACTACAAGTTCTATTGTGGAAATAACTCCACAACAGTATGGTAAAGAGCGTGGGTGCAGAAGTGTCACCCTGTTTGACCCCATTATCAGCAGGTATTTCTTCCGAGAGAGTTTCATTGAAATTAACTCTAGCTTTCATCCCTTCATGAAGAGACTGAATCAAACCCACAAACTTCTTGGGACAGCCCAACTTCAATAAAATCTTCCAGAGCGTTGATCTATTCACGGTATCAAGCGCTTTGACAAATCAATGAAACAGTGATATGATGCAAGGTTCTGATCTCTGCATTTCTCTTGCAGTTGCCGAACACTGAAAATCACGTCTATTGCGCCACAACTTGCACGAAAGCCGCACTGAGATTCGGGAAGTATGCTATTGACAATTATATCAATTAATCTATTCAAGGTGATTCCTGAAAAGACTTTTCCAACAATAGACAACAAAGATATGCCTCTAAAATTCCCACAGTCTGACTTTCATCTTTTCTTATGCAGTGTCGCAAGTATTGCATCTCTCAGTCTTGAGGTGCCTCACTTCCCCATGCATCGTGGATGGCCTGCTTCAAAAGATCGATCACCTTGTCACTGCCATACTTAAGAATTTCTGCCGGGAAGCCATCCATTCCAGGTGCTTTGCTATTGTTCATTTGTTTCAGAGAGACCTTTATTTCGCCCCAAGAAGGTACTTCATCAAGAGAGATAATTGGTTCACATTGATCAATGATATCCAGTACAGATTCATCAATAATTGGATGGCGATTCAGAAGTTCAATGTAGTGTTCAAATTGTGTTTGAATATCTTCAGGTTGAGTCAAAATGGTTTTACCATCTTTTGATTTAATAGGAACAAAAGTTGACTGTTGTGGTCCATACAGCTCTTTCATAATTTGGTAAAACAATTTTGAGTTTTTTGTGTCTGTTGCGAGTTGTGCTTCTTCTGCTTTCCTAAGTCACCACTTGTTTTTAATTTTGTGCATACGCTTTTGTGCTGCACTTTGGAATTCTTTATGCACTTTAATAGCACCCTCTTTTGTATGGCTGGAAAGATTTGATGACAAGCTGTTCTGGAAAAGATGACATTTCGTTTCAAGAAGTGCCTCAATTTCCTCACAATTATTGGTGAAACTGTCCTGGCACTTCCTTTTGCAAATTCCTAAGATGTCACATGCAGCAGAAAGCATTTCATGTTTAAAATCCTGCCACATATTCGCTTCATCAAGTTCAATAGAGTTAATTGCATTGGCAAAGATAGATTTTGTTTCAAAAGAATGAAATTTTGATATATCTAGATGTTTTGAGCATGATACAGTGGTATGCCTGGATTTTGGACGAAGTTTGATTGCGAATTTGGCTCTTACAAGACAGTGATCAGTCCTACAATCAACACCTCTCATGGTTTGAACACAGTGGAGATCTTGGAAATCGCAACAACGAACAATGATATAATCTATCATATGCCAGTGGTTTGAACATGGGAAACCATGTGTTTCCGATTACAAGATTGTGCTTGTTGCAAAACTGCAGAAGCTAAAATCCATTGCTGTTTTCATTTTCTATTCCACACGAGCCTAGGCAGGTCCAAGTTTCATAATCCTTCCCTACCCTAGTGTTCAAATCACCAAGCAGAATGATCTTATCAGCATCAACAATACTAAGAAACACTTGTCTTAAATCAGCATAGAAAGAAAGTCTGTTTCTGAGGAACTCATAGTTGGAGCATATACAGACAAGAAGGTGACAAAACATTGTTATTGCAGAGGGAGATGTAGAGATATAATATGTTCTGACTTACCAAATGGAAGTTCCTGCAGATTTTTTACCAATGAGGATTTAATGACAAAACCTACACCATGTTCTCTCTTTTCATCAGCAGGTTTCTCTTTCAAGAAGAAAGTATGACCATAGAGTGCTTCGGTGAGTTGGCCATCATCAGCAAAATGTGTCTCAGAAAGACCAGCCATATTGGCTATCAAAGCAGTTCTGCAATGTGGTCTTTCAGTTAACTCACTGTCAAGTAGTGTTCATACATTCCATCATGCAATTTTCATGCTGACATAAGTGGAAAACTAATTTGCATTTATTTCATTATAGTCTTTTTTGTGGCTTTCTATAGAAATCCGGATGGTATCTACATTAGATAGCGAATGTGTGGTAAGGTATACAATATGCGTAGACTGTTGGCACACACAAAGGTTTCGTGGATGATTGCGATATCATTACACATTC
>OZ038501.1:31060364-31100364 GCA_964036315.1 Acanthosepion esculentum | reverse complement strand
ACATTTCCTTTTAGTGTACATTTTCTGTTTTTTAAATTAAAATCTCCCGTTGCAAGCCTGATGAGCGGGAGCGAAACCGGTTGCTTCGCGCATTTTAATATGTCTAGTAATATTAAGCTGAATACCTTTATCGCCATAATAAAATTTTGTACCTATAAAAATATCTTCAAATATATATATATATATATATATATATATATATATATATATATATATATATATATATAGTTAGGTACTGAAAAGTTTGGTAATCTGTATGGATAATCCCAAGTAGGATGTAATCTAGAGAGCTCAATGTCAAACCAGAGCAAATATTAATTTAATTAGAAAACAGACAATCTTAAGGGTCCATTCATTATATTTTATTTCCCCAGGATGGTGTTTTTTTCTTGGTTCCTCAGATCACATTTCCAAGCATAAAAAAATGTGGTTCCTTAATCAAGAAAAAAACACCTTCCTGGGGAAATAAAATATAATCAATGGACCCTTAAGGTCATGTTTTCTAATTAAATTATATATATATATGGTGTATCAAAAATACTTTTACAAAGTTTGTAGGTGGGTTCCTCACACCAAATCAAGGATAAAAATCCATATAAAGATATGTCCACAAATCCTTCATTTTTGAGTTAAAGAAAGTTTACAGTGGATGGCACTGTGTTGCTATGTAGACTAAGTTGCATTTGTTATTCATGTACATTTATGTCTAGTCTGTCTTCAACATTTGACATGTGTTGTAGTGAGTTAACGGGAAAGCATTCCATTTAATAATGGCAGGATATTCATATCGTGAGCAGGCAGATATGATTTTTACATACAGCTACACGAATGATAATGGAGGTAAGTCTGCACGGCTGTATCAGATTTCGTTTCCAGACCAAAAGCAGTTGAGTCATCCAAACTTTGCTGCTGTTCATCAACGTGTTGCTGAGACAGGATCTGTGGACCCACAAACTATGGATCGAGGAAGACCGAGATCCGCACATACACCTGACCACAAAGAACACATTCTACAGGCTGTCAGAGACAATCCAGGTATCAGCACACGTCAAGTGGCTCCAGTATATCATACATCTCATAGTACCGCATGTCTTATTGCAGGCATGTTTATCTATGTTTGCCTGTTTTCTTTTCTGGACATAAAACATGTAAAAACTGTTCAAATGTTTTATATATCAGAACACTTTAGGCTATTCTGTTAGCCATTATCAAGGTTTTTTTTAAACTGAATATGTAGATTTTTATATATGTGTATCTATAGCGATGGGAATGTTTTTTTTATTTTCCAAACACAGTAAGCACATTGTGGCCATGTTCATAGTTAATATTATTGAGTGCTGTTTTTTCTTTTTTATTATTAATGCTTCTATTATCTTTAGCCTTTTTTTACATGTGGATGAGGCTATTATAGTCATATTTTCTAGCAGTATGTTATATATATAGTCTTAAAGTGTGCTATATTTATGGGATAAAGTGCTCAATATCAGAGATAGAGCGTGTGTAAATATAAAAGTGAACATAGAAGTCAACACTTAGAGGCGACAGTCTGTTTCATGCTAGTGCAATCGTCTAGAGTTGCCTGACGATTGCACTAGCATGAAACAGACTGTCGCCTCTAAGTGTTGACTTCTATGTTCACTTTTATATATATATATATAAATATATATATATATATATAATAATCAGCCATCTGCTGAATTCATTTATTTTTAAAGTGTTGAATTCACTTATTTTGAAAGTTTTCAATCTTGTCTGCGCCAAGTGGTAACCCATCCATTACAATGTCCTATTATCGATAGCCATTGAAGATAACAATGGAGAAGAGTCACCTCTAGAATTATTGAAAAGCTGCTATCCTCCAGTAATACAACTACAGAGCCACCTCGGTTCTTGAACATTTTACATGTCGAACAAATTGGTTTTCGAATAGAATATTTGAGATGAAAATGTCTCGGTTATCAAACAAAATTTCGGTTCTCGAACAACATTGCCAAACTAAGTTAACCCGAACGGAATCATTTTTGACTCGACCGCTGTGTTGTATACATTCATGTGTTGAGTTGTGTTTTTCTTTTTAGCTTGTCTTGCTAGATCAATTACAACTGAAATGTTAGTTTGATCTTCACTGGGTGACCCATACTTTCAGTCTTGTGCCACATCTAAGCTAAGCTTAGAAAATCACTATAGAACACTCCGACGTGGCGTAATGTTTAGCAATCTTGTCTTGCTAAATCAATTACGATTGAGCAGTGAGTTCAATCCTCAATGAGTGCTCCACGCTTTTGGCCTTGTGCCACATCTAAGCTACACTTAGAAAATCATTTCTGGCACCTCGGCATGATGTAATGGTTAGCAAGCTGGTTTCGCTAGATCAATTATGACTGAATAGCGAATTCAATCCTTATTGGGTACCCTATACATTTAGCCGTGTGTTACATCTAAAGTACACTTAGAAAATTACCATAACTGTTGAAATTTATCATGTTTTTGTTTTACTACATCATATATGCACCAACGTCTAATCATTTTTATATAGCTTCATAAAGATGAGTTCTGAATTCAATGTTGTCCTTCTCCTAGACTGATTGTCAGCCCAGTGTACACTGCTATTTAATCTGTAAAGGAGATGAGTGTATTTGTAACAAACTTGATTAGAATTCAAACTCAGCTTGCCAACTTCTCATTCTACGCCACTAACCATTACACCACCTGCACATCTAATAGGAAAGCAGCAATTATAAATTGCATCCACTAAATTTTTAAGCGACCCTCTTGGTTGGTTGCACCCCCACCACCACTACTTTGAGAAGGCATAAAAGATGGAGCTTTGTCTATTTTATAATTGTTCTGTGAGATTTTCTGCTCACTTAGCTTAAATTTAATCTTATCAATGGCTTCTAAAAATATAAAAGCTGCAACAAGCATGTAAAAAAAAAAAAAACAAACCATCAGTGTGTATCAATTTAAGAGCAAACTAAAATAGATTCAATTTTACATCGTTGTGCTTCCATACATGAATTGTCTGAGGCATGCTTCATTGTTTTGTCAGCTGTTAATTACAAAGAAAGATTTTCTGTAGGCAGTAATTCCAAGAAGCAAGAAGAAACATTATAAAAGCTATCATTTTGTAAAAAATGGTTTCTTCTTACAGAGTTTAATCAAATAACAATGATAATAATGGATGAGAGTCCTGTTACTGAAAGTGAATTTACTTGACCTAGCTTCATTCAACAGACATGCTCTTGTCAAGCTTCTTACGTAAAAGGAGTTACGGGGAAATTGATGTTGTGCTTGTGCAAAATGTATAATCATACACACAGCTTGTAAAAACAGTACAGGAACTTTGAGCTGATGAAAATGGTGGCTAGGGTTATTCTGATAGATTTCATTACAAAAACCCACAAAACCCATTTCTAAAGCTGTCCATCACAGAAAAATACTGGGTCACCTAAAATTTATTTTATTTATGTTTTAAACACTAAGTCCCTTCACAAATTAAATTATCAAGTACCCTCTTTAATATCTATAAACTATGCAAGCCTGTTGCGAGGAAGATTGAAGACTGCCCTACAAAAAGAATTTGTTCCACTCGTGAAAATGATGCAAACTAATTTTAGTGTGCAAATTTTTACTCATCCCAACCCCGATTTAAAGTCCTCTTCTCCAATCAAAACGCTGGTGACTGGCCCGAAATTGTGTATTGTCAAGATTGTTCTTAGGAAAGATAGTGGAGTGGCTCCCTGTTGCCTTCTGAATGGTTTTGAATTTAGAGTTCTTCTATACTGGCTGTTAGTCAAGAAAAAAAAGAGTCAGATTTGTTTTGCTATTTTGCCTAGAGCGTTCACTTCCTCCCCCCAAAAAGGTGAGAAGTGAATATCAAACAATGATTTGACCTTTATTAATTTATCTTCTTTAATTAAAAACAGCAATAATCATAAGCATTCGCTTGGCCGAGAATGTCACATTATAAGTCCTGAGACTCATTTGAATTGTAGGGGTACCATATGTACTGCAACTGTTGCAGCAGCGGTGTGTCTAGAGTAAGATAACCTGATGGAGCTCATTCCTCTTCTGGCTGGTTTTGAATTCAGAATTTTTCCTTCTCTTAGAGATGTTGCCACCTCAAAGCAAAAGAGACCAGTCCATCCCATGTTATTCTTGCTTCTTACTTTGTTCGTATTAAGTGAAATTTAATCAATTAAGCATAACAGTTAAAAATCGGATGAATAGAAAATTTTTAAAAATGCCCAAAATAAACTTTCACTATATCTTCTAATGTTTAATCAACTAAATGCTGGATAGGATACAAGGGTGGATCTAGGATTTTGAGCAGGGTACAGGTTGGAAAAATGAGTACAATTGGTACTCAATGTCTTGGAGAGAGTTTTGCGTTTAAGATGACTGTATGATTACTTAGCATCATTTACTTATTAATTTTTTATAAAAGTTATCTCGATATTGAAAATATATTTTAATTATAGTTTTCCTAAGCAGAGTTGAGGTTTATATCCACTGAATCCATGTCTGGTATACAATAATATTCACTGGATTATTGTAATATTTGAATGTTGATAAGTTACAATATTTTCAGGACAATGTTTAACCGTTGTGCCCACAAAAAGAAAAAAATAAGTGAGTCAAAAGTTATTCCCTTGTTATTGCTATTACTATATATACTTTTGACTCCATCAGCAATGTTTATTGTTTTAAAAAGCAATCATTAAATTTTTAATAAACCCCAAAAGAAGAAAATAGATTTATACATTTTCTTTATTTGGGAGAATTGACAACAAAGATGTTAAACACTATTTATTTATTAGATTGAATAAAAAAAACTTGTTTTCAAAGTTATTTACATAATGTTAAATAATAAATATTGCAATGTAGTTGGTTTACATATTTTGATATTTTTGTAATTTTTTATAAATTTTTTAATAAAATGATTACTTTTCAAATTTATTTCTTTATAAAATGGTAAATAATACATCTTTGTAAAAGGTAAATAATATTGCATTAAAGTTGGTTTACATATTTTGTTATTTTTTGATCAATTTTTGAATAAAATGAATTCTTTTCAAATGGTAAATAATAAATCTTTTGACACACCATTTTTTTTTTTTTTTTTTTTAAAGTATGAAGGTTAAACATTGCCACTTCTGTAGTAAAAGACCAACTTGCCACATCTAAGTTCTGGACAGGAATACTGTGCTTTTCTATGAAAATGTAAAGTTTAAATTTTGATTTTAATATTTATAATGTAGTTTGGCTATTGTTCTTCTTTTCCAACAAATCAAATCGTTAAAAAAATAATAATGATGTTTGTAAAGTCAAATTTAAATTGAGAACATAATGCAGTTTACAAAATCTGAATAAGTTGAACAGGAAGAAATAAAATTCTACTTTACATTCAAGACATGCCTCACAATCTGAAGTCATGGAAGAATGATTTAATTCAGAGTTTGTATTTTTAGCACAGGAGATAAGAAAATTGAATGCAGGATGGATTGTTCTAGGAGTTCTTTTGTCCAGCACCGTGAGATGCTACAAAATGTTAACCTGAGAACTTGAGTCGTGTTCTTAAATAGATTCATGTTACATTCTTCCCAAAATTAGATCTTCTTCTCATTCATGCTACACTAATTTCCAGATGTAAATGCTCTGAATGCCCAAAACTCAACTAAGAATCTGTCACCCAGTGCAAGGCTCTGCACATATCTTCTATCTTTACTCACACACTCAAAGAAAAAAAAGCAATACAATCCAGAATTTCCGCCCGATAGTACCCACTCCCACCTAAAGAAACAAAATAAAAACTGGAACTGATTTGAGCCTCAAAAAGGACATAAAAGCCCATCAAATGGGCATTCAACAGTTGGATGGCATCTTGACCTGAATTTACACGCTTGTCAAAAAGGGAGCTCCATCTCCAAAGAAATCAAACTTGACCATGTCATTGTCACCCTAGTAAGTCACAACTTATCCTCCCTCTCCTTCCATCACCCTGATGCCTTTACAACTCTACTTATCTCTTTTCTCCATATGAGGGACTCTTTTTGTTTTTTGTTTTTTTAAAACATTCCACCCCAAGCAAGGCGGGAGTGCCACTAGCATGCAAGGGATTACAGAGAGTGGGAGCAAGAGTAAAGAGGTGTGATAGAGGAGAGGATGAAAAGAAGGATGGGGAATAGATCAAGGCATCTGGAGATGTCGATTGACATTGCATTTGAATAGTTGGAGATTATAGCTATCAGGGAAGCAAGTAAGAGGAAGGGAGTTCCACAGACGGGAAGTGCGAAACATGAAGCTATTGGAGTAAAAGAGACGGCTACATTTAACTGTTTTGACAGTGAAAAGGTGGGACTGAGATGCCAACCTAGTAGCACATTTAAATTCATGCAGTTTGGGAACCAGCAAAAGTAGCTCATCAGAGTAGTTACTGTGAAAATATCTGTAGAAAAGACAGAGGGAAGCAACTGCACATCTGTGAGAGAGCAACTGTAAACGAGATGCCAGATCAGAGCCAGTCACATTGCATATCCGTCTCTGTACCCTGATTTTTCATTTGTTGTATCTTATGTTAATATAATTGTTTATTGCTTTAAATTTTCATTGTTTCTTCTTCGTTCTGCCACCATACATTTAGTAACATGAAAACACAGGTTCATATAACATTAATCAGCTTTAGACTCTCAGGTGGATATCATGCATGGCGTCCAATTCGTCCAGAAATGTCTAAACTAGCAGCTACATACAACCGTTTTCTCAGATCAATGCCTAAAAAATTGCTTCACATGAATGAATCCTTCAGGTCTTAAAGTAGACAACACCTCGTCAAGCCCTATAAACTGGTACTACAAAATCACAAAGGAAGAATTTTACCAAATAACAAAACCCACATCACTTAAACACTTCCAAAAGCAACCACAACTAAAATGATTGGCATATGGAACTAGAAGAGAAAATATTGACTTTCCACATGATTTTAAACAAAAGGTTTGGAAGGAAACTCATCAATACCAGAAAGAGTGCTAATAGTGGATTTGAAAATTGTATTTTCCAGAAAAACTCTTTTTACAAAAAGATTTTATAAATTTCAGTCAAAATTAATATTAACTGTTCGGTCAATGTATGCCTAATGTTTCCTGTATGGAAACGGCTAATTTCACCATTGTCATTATAATTAGAAGCACAATATATATGTTCCTAAGTTCTACAAAGATCAGTAAATCGGTTCCTCATTAAGATGAATGATAATATACATAATCAAGTTAAAGTAGAGACAAAGTGAAAAATTTATATAGACAACATGTTTCACTGCCTTCTGTCATGTGTCCTCGGATAATCAGAGACAAATCCTGTGTGTAAGGAAAGGACATTGGATTTTTAGAGGAAAGGGTAATAAATAACTTTATCAGATACTACAGACAAATTTTATTTTTGTATTAAGTATGTAGTTTTGCTTTCCATGTTTTTTGTATAAATTTTAACCGCCAATAATACTAACTGTTCAGTCAATGAATGATGAATATTTCTAGCATGGAAACAACTAATTTCAATTTTACCTTTACCATATAATATCTTATTTGAAATTCCAAAACCAGAAATGCTCAAAAATCTCTAGTATGTCAATAATTTTATTGTTTTTCTGTGTTTTATTTAATTTATCATGTAGAACAAAGCTGTAATATTGTAAAGTTATTGTCATACATTGCTAATGAAAACAAGTGACAAAGTCTCTCATATATAACATTAATATTCATTTCACACCAAACTTTGTCAAATAAAATATTGTCTGCCAGTGGGTGTGTGAGCCTAGGGCTCTTTCTGAATGTGGACCCTCACTTTCTCATGTTAATGTAAGAGATTATCTTGTGTTTATATATCTGCCTGTCAAACATTTTTCCCTACACATGTACTGCCTACTTACAGCTCAGTTAACCACACGTATATCTGTCAGGGTCAGCTACTGGCATACTGCACTTGATGACTAAGGGGTTATCTCACCAGGTCAACTCCCCACTGTACCTGGTTTCTCTGGCATTACACTGAGTGCAAAATCTATTCTGGCATCATCAGGCGCAGGGGGTAACGTACTAAATTATTATTTAGTCTTCATTTACCTTGCTTAGAGTGAATATTTACATGGTTTACTGCAGATATATATATATTTTTAATCATTTCATCCCAAACAAGGCAATAAAGCCACTAAGGAGAGAGAACAATAACAGAACAGCAATTAAGAGAGACGATAACGATTGACATTGCATTTAAATTTTTGAAGATCAAGGTTGACTGGGGAGCAAGAAGCCAGAAGAGAGTTCCACAAGCAAGAAATGTGAGAGAAGAAACTGTTAGCATAGAACTTACAGTTACATCTAGGCATTTCAACTGGAAAATGATAAGGTCATTTTTGAGAGAATCTTATTACCATTCTTTTAAGAATTGACTTGTCCACCCTATATGCAGGTTTTGTACAACTATTCTGTAAAATTCTGAATTACAAAAAGTGAAGGTTTTTGTTAATAAAAGATGATTTACCCTTATTTGCTAGGCCTTATTTTGTCAAATTAAGATTTGTTGTTTGACCAAGAGTACTTAATCATTCAATTTAATAAACAAGGGTCTAACATAATATTTAAAAATAGTGCCAGATCAAGCTAGTAGTAAATGTTAGGGGTCCCACATTTTCAAGTGCCCAGCATTAAATACTTTCAAGCTATCTGTTGAAATTGGCATCTTATGAACTGGCAATGTTAATGTTTACATGTCAGTGGAGCTGCATTGTTAATTATTAATCATTTCAGGTAACATTATATCGAGGTCGTTAAATCTATTCAGATATCTTGTTAGACTCATTTGACTCGTATTTTTGGAGTTTGTTTATAATGTGAATAGAAGTTAAATACCTGTTACCTGTTTTACAAGCTATGCTAGTAAATAATTTATTATTTAATATTTATATGTATTTTTTTTTTATTTTTCATCTAGTGCTCCTTCGTAACATATGCTACAGGCACTGTACTAGCTTATGACCCTATAAAAATACTTTGATGTCTATTCCTATGATCTATCAAAAAAAATATTAGAATAAAAAATAACAACATGAATGAGTGACTTTCTCTGTCTCAAATTCAAACTGTACTGTGATCATTGCGGCACAATGCTGGATTCTTCTTGGTGCTTCTCGGGGAGGTTACTTGGCTATGCATATCTAATCTTTAACTAAGATGTGACAGACTGTACTGTGTTACATGGTACTGTCAGCAGAGAGTCATCTTTTGACCAGCCGTATTGATAAATGTGGATTTATGCCTTTCCCAAGGGCAAAGTGAACAACAACTGCCTCAAGCTGAAGTTGATCTCATTGGAAATCTATTTCCTAGCTGGGACTTTATATGAGACAGAGGCTATGAGAAGGGTGCTCAAGTGGGGTTGGATATTTGCATATACCGAAGACTAGCATTTAAATGAAAACTCCTACTGGCTGAAAACCGGAAGTCAAATGGAGAAGAAATGGGCCTGACCAAAAGAAACTTTGTACCCCCATCGCTGATCGGAGTATCTCATCGAAAATTTATATTAGAAAAGAAAAGTTGATTCGCTGTCCATTACCCATTACACAATGCCTGCATATGACGTTGCCTATATGTATGTAATATAGTGATTCACTCAACATAGCTCAGGTGTGGCACAAGGCTGCAAGTATGGAGCACCCAGTGAGAGTAAAACTCATTACTTAGTTGTAACTGATATAGCGAGAAAAGCTTGCTAACTCTTACATCATTTTGAAGTCCCCATATATACAAACACACAGATTATATATATATATATATAGGATTAATGTGAGTAAAAGTTTGTCACTTAGCTGATTGATGTTACTTTCAGCATCCCGACACCACACCAGAGTTTCGTAGGTGGACATGTCCGTCCACTCTTCAGGAGGTATCAACAATATATATATATATATATATATATATATATATATATATATATATATATATATGTGTGTGTGATTTTGTATTTGGGCAGCAATGCTTCTTTTATACAAATTTAATCAATGAAACTTGTATTAATAGATTTTATTTTTAATATGATCCAACATTTTTATTAATTCGAACATTATTATCATTTAGCATAAAAGGATGCAAGTATGGAGTACCCAATGAGGATCAAACTCACTATTCAGTTGTAATTGTTCTGGTGAGACAAACTCATGGCTGTGTTGTGTGTGAGTGACATACATACATATGCTTGTGTCATTTAATGTACACCCAAGTACATGTACATGCAAGCACACACACACACAATTTGACGGAGTTTAAAAGAAGAAATTGGAATAGTACATTCATCTCTCACTCAGTCTGGACAACCTTTACTCTGGTCTGAGCAATAAAGTTGGAGACAAAAAAAGGAAAAAAATAAAGAAAAGAAAAATTTATCAACAGCTTCATCCCCATCAAAAGTGTCTTTGCTTTGCAAATAAAATAAGTCAAAATAACTAACTTCTCTTTCTTTTACTCTGAGCAGAGAGAGTTTCCATATATTATTGATAATGATAATCATTTCCCTGTTCCTATCTACTGATATCTGTCTATTCGTATCTATCATAAATCTATATCAGTTTCCATATCTGTCATAATTAGAAGATTTTATTAAACTTTTCAGTAATTATTTAGTAATAAATAAATAATTTTTAATTTTGTAGAAATATTTTAGCTATATTATTGAATTGAAATATACATGCTCATACATAAACATATAAGCACACAAAAACTGAATGACATTGAAATGGACATATGTGTTGGGAGTGCTCATTTAACTTTTTTTCTGACAACAACCCTGGGTAATCGGTAAAAGCTGAAATCTGTAGCCCTTTGAAGTTATTTTTATGACTCCTTATAAATTGAATTTTTTTTTTTATAACAAAAAGTATTTTTTTTAAGTAAGCAATTTAGATTTGAAATTTGATCATCTTGTCGGCGGCGGCGAGGTGACGAATAATACCGAACTAAGAAGAAGATTAATTATTAATGACCAACCAAGGTCCAAACAGAACCAAATGAAATAAAACAAAACAAAACAAAATCCATTTATTTTAAATTAAATGTTGCAACGAGACACGTGATTGAAAAATGAATTCAGAGGTAAAAAAAAAAAAAAAATGTAAGAATGTCTGTAAGTGTAGTCTTGTAGTACAAGTAAAAATGGTCTTTTTATTTTGCATATTGTACAGGACAGGCAGAAAAAGTAATTTGAATTCGGAATTATGCTTTTTTGTTAATAAACATGTGAAACAATCGGTGGAATTGTGCGACCAGAAATATATTTTTTCCATTTTCACGATTTAAGGAAGCACACGAAATCAAGAATAAAAATTTAAAAACCTATTAATTTTTTATTTTATTTTTATAAAATTTAATAAGCCCTAAGGGGTCTAATTTGTTATGTGAATTCATTTGTTAGTAAATCGACCCACTCCCTGCCTACTAAAGCCAAAAATAGGCTTTAACATCACGTGATTTCTTAAAATGTGAAAAAAAAGAAAAGAAATTTAATTGAAATTCATAATTTGAAAGCGTAAATCGATAATAATGAACAAATAATTCCAGATTACGAATTTCATTTTTTTTTTTTTTACCTTTGGTTTTTTAAGAAATCATGTGTTCTGTTAGCTCTAAGGAAGCATATTTTTTATTTTTGTTCTGTGATGAATTTATTTGAAATTTATTGAATTTACATAGCAAACTCAAACTGGAACCGATTACTAACTTTCATAGAATTTTATTTTTTTATATTCGTGATTCGAAAGGTTTTAAAGCTAAAAGTATTATGAAAAAAAAAAAATCAAGTTTTCTGGTTGCAGTGCCTAACGAATTGGGTTTCCAAAAAAAAGTTCATTCGCTTAAGTAGAAAATTTACTTAAACATTTCTGGCCAATCCAATACAACTCCGCCAAATAATACCCTGCACCCAGCAACACTCGTCTTCTTTAATTGAATAATTATTCTTTTAGAAATTATCTTTATTATTTGTAAGATAATTCGACGAACAAGATTTTTTCATTTTTTGTGTATATAGGGCCGTATTTCCGACACAGTCACTGACTCATTTTTAACCAAAAATTTCATTTTAAACAAGCTTTTGTTTTTTGTACTTAGCAATTGATTCTCATTGTAAAATAAGTAACGTCGGTGGGTTCCGAAACCGATTCCGACTATTAATCGGAAGTTGACTACTGAATTGCAGCTCAGCCGCCCACAACAAAAAAAGGAATGATGAAGCTGTTGGCCACTTGAAATGTTGTCATCAAGGTAACAAAAGAAGAGTCTCATCTACCCCGGTTTTCCAAGATGAGAATTGTCGAAACAGAATGTGCGGGTGGTGTAGATAGCGGCTAGAAATGGGGACTCGGAAAATCGAGTTCGAATTCCAGTTGATCATTACATTCACTTACGCGCAAATACTTTTTAGGGCAAGTATATCTCTCCTCTCTCCAGCTATAGATTTTTTTTTAAATGGGCTCTGTAGCCGTGATTGTCAACTTGTCTAAGACAACTCTGAATTCAAAACCGTAACAATTTATCCATGGTCCTTGACCACCAGCAATGAGAATGGGAGAAGAGGCAAAAAATATTACTTGCCAAAATTGTAGATAAGCACGCAAAATGCATAAAAAACAAATAAATACTAAAATTACTAGGTTAAATTTTAAATAGGTTAATTAAAAACAGCTGTTAAAAACTTAAACAAATTGAGCATGTATCGTTTACAAAAAGTATAAACAGGCAGCACGTTGGTTTCTCCGGCTATTTTTGTTTGATATCGAGAGAAGACAGCAAAAAACCAAACACGTACAGAAAATTTAGCGAACGAAATTGTTCGAAATAAGGTGGTAAGACTGGGGAAAAAACATACTGTACTACACAAGGATTTTATGAAAGACAACAATAGCTCGCCCAAAAAGTAAACGTTTTTTAAAAAATAAAAGCAAGGACACAAGCATGTAGTGTACAATTTATAAAAGATTTTATTTGTAAATTCATGGACGCGCAATCAAGTGACTAATTTCAATTTAGGTCCGTAAAAATGAGGATGATCTTTGGGTCGACAATAGTAATTTTTGCACGTTGATAAGCACATTTGAAAACAATTTAGGTAGGATTATTGTAGAAAGAGCAGTCAAAATCCCAATTCGAATTTAAGATTGTAAATTTAGTTTCAAAGTTTAATTAACTTTAAAACTAAATTTTTTAGGGGACCATTAAACAAATCGACATTAATTATGTCGATTTGTTTAATGGTCCCCTAAAAAATTCTATATGTTTACGGCCACATTATTTTAAACATGGTTCCCGTACGATCACGTTAAGCAAGGTCGAGCCTGCCTAGTGACCATTTGGGAATACCAAGTATTGTAAAGTTGGATGTGCGGATGGTGTAAGGAATAATGGCTCGGAATTGTTAATCGGAGAGCTGAGTTCCAATTTCCGTTGGGTTCATTATATTTACTTACTACACTTGGGAAAGGTATGAATCCACTTCTTCTTTCCACAGCTATAAGTTAATTAAATTTATTACTTGTATCCTAAACCATTATTATCTAAAAAAAAGTCTTCTAAAAAGGGATGATAAGCCATAGAAAACGAATCAATCAAATAAAAAGTTCTATGAATGGCAAACATCTTACCTGTCACTAACTGACTTGATGAAAGTCTAAAAACGTGTGTACACTTCCCAGTACTGAATATACAATTTTTCACAACATAAACACGCTTAGTTTTAAGGTAAAACAGATTAAATATCTCCTTAAATGCAGATCAAGCTAGAATAATGATGATTTATTACCACTGGATTAAAAAATGATTAAATACACGCAGCACGATTCAGATTAACTGAATTAGATCAGATGGGGAAACGAAACCCAATTTTTAATAAGAAGGAAAAACATAACATCGCTCAATATACGACGTCAATAATAAAAAAAGATGTTTAATTTGTCTTTATCGAATATCTGTCACCAAAATATTTATTTATTATCATCAGCATCAGCATCATTAACATGGATTTCTCTTGTATTCACATTTCCGCGTCACAACAAGAATTGGCTTCATGACAATTTCCACTGATTTTTTTATATAAAAACAAAAAAACTAAAAGAAAGCTCTTCGTAATATGTGAGCTGTACTTGTGAGTACAATTTTTTGTATTTCTTCAAGGCCTGAGCTTCCAGGAATCCCTTCAATGAGTCTATTGGAACCTTTTCTAATCAACCCGAGAGCTCCAACTACAATTGGAATTACTGATGTCCTCATCTGCCACACTTTTTTAAAAATTTCCTTTTATTTTGATTTTTGATAGTTTTTTTAAGATCTGCAAAGCTACATTACAATCTGCATGGACCAGTGTTATATGTCTAAGAAAGCACACTCCGTTTTGTGGTCTTTAATCACGATGTCTGAGTGATTAGCGTTGAATCAAAATTCAAAACAATCAAAGCCTTTGATTGTTTTCTCTGTGTGTATTGTAATGTAAAGTCTTCTACAATTCTTAGGAAATAATTAGTTTAAAATACAGAAAGAATTGTAAAATGACTTTCAATTGGCCGGTTTATACTATTTTCCTGTTACTTGGATGTGCGTGTGATCACTGATGTAATGAATGCATAGCGGTTAGGAATGAGAAATTAAATTGGAGAGGCGAGTTCAAATTCCAGTCGAGTTCGTACAGTCAATAACGCATAAAAAACCCTTGGGAAAGGTATGAGTCCCTTGAAAGACTTGTATCCGGAAAATCTATAAAAAAAAATGTTAATACAACATTCGCTTGCAAAAAATAATAATAATAATAATAATAATAATAATAATAATAATTACTACCTTACAATCCTAATAAATATGTTTAAACTTTAAATAATCCGCTAAGGGTTGATAAACCATAAAAAAATAATTAATCAAATCCGTTTTACTAAGGCGAAATTAGCTCACGCGACACGATGTCCATTTCAGTTCAAACAAAATGTATGCGTATTTATTTTAATTGAATTCAAGAGAATTTAAAATATTTCTACAAAATTTTAAAACACTTTTTTAAATAATTCTATTTGTTACCGAATAATTTTCGAAAAGTTCAGTAAAACTTTTTTTAATTATCTAATTTTTTAGGTTTTTAAAAACATTGGATATGATTCTTGTCTCCAACTTTATGATTTTATTGCTCAGCCTTGAGTAGGGATTTTCCGGACTGAGTGAGAGAGGAATCTATCATTCAAATGTTTTATTTCAAACTCAGTCAAATTGTGTGCTTATTTGTATATGGCACAGACACATGTGTAAGCTATTCTCGCACATATATACGCGCCTGCAAAGTCATATGCTGACACTGACAATGACAGTATGTGACGGACAGAATATCAACACTTCTTTTATAGATTTTATTTTTAAGCAGATAAATAAAGTATGTCCAGATCATGGTCGGATTAACAACATAATGGGCCCTGACGTCACCCATAATTTTGGGGTCCACCCTATTACGAGATCAGAACAATTTTAAAAACATAAGCTAAGCTAAGCATCTCTCTAGCCTGTGGCTCATTGTTAATCCGGAACTGACTATATTTTTTATTCACATGCTATTAAATAAAATAATTATTTTATTTATGACTTTTTATGGGGAAAGTTCGTTGTGGGTCCTTTCAATATTTTGGGCCCTACGCCGTTGCGTACTGTACTCTACTCATATTGTCATAATACTTTACAAAAGCCCTGTCTCTTTGTCTATGAAGAAGGCTCACACATTTTTTTAATTATTAGAATGAAAAAATCAAATTTGACTTTTCTCCATAATGAATTTAATTTCCTAGTAACAAGAAGAACTTACTTTTACGGAGTTTTTTTCTTTCTTTTTTGCTTCAACTACAACTTAGAATTTTAAAACAAATTACTCATCTCAACTGTCATCGATAAATGATAAAAGAAGAGAAAGGTTTTCAATCATTCATTTAATGAATAAGTACTGAAAATTTTGTTGTTTGAATCGGATAAATTATTCCTTGATTTTTGGTAAATATTTTAAAAACGTGCTAGTGATTTCTTGCTTTCATTTCGGAAAAAAAAGAATGGTGGTACCTAAAACAGAAATGGAAATAGTTCCAAATTCCACTGAAATTCTTTTTTTTTTGCAGGAGGAGGCACTTCGTCATGGTGTATGTGTAAAAATGGTTGGCAAACTTGTTTCTCTAGAGATCAATTACGACTGAATACAATAGTGAGTTCGATCCTCACTGGGTGCCCTATACTTTCGGCTTTGTGCCACATCTAATTATTATTAAATTATTTGCAGTAAAAAAAATAGGTCAGATAGCAGTTTGAGTTAATGCTACGTAAAATAAATACTGGACCCGACAATTACTTTTTTTTTTCATTCGGTGCTGTATGTTTTTGTTTTGTTTCGTGTGTGTGTGTGTGTGTGTGTGTGCGCGCAAGTGCGAACGCGTGTGTAGTATATGTGTGTATGTGCGCGCACGGGCGTGTTTGTTGATGCACCTGGGGACTGCTGTCCAATTTCATTAAGCATTGCACAGTGACAAGAAATATATAAATAAATATTTCTCCTCCCCCCACACTATTTCCCACAAAATAACATTTTTAGAGACAGTGAAGTGAACGAACGTTCTTTTCACTTCTTTTCCAATCTGCAACGCTTCAATATCCGTACGCTATGATCTTTCTTTTTAATTAAAAAATTAATTACTAAGTAATTTTTTAAAGTAAAAAAGCAGGCATTCTATGAGGATCGAACCTACTTGTACTAACTTGATGTACGAGATAAGCTTGCTGTTGATAACTAGTATTGACCTACGTAACCTGATATTCTAGATTTTTGTCCTCACACAGCAGTTATTACTTATCTGTTGCGTACGGTAAAAATATGACTACTACTTTTTCCCGTCCGAAATGAGAATTTTAAAATTTTTCGTAAATATCTTGAATGATTCAGTCATTATTGAAGCAGGGTGAAAAGAACTCTGTCCGACCCACTTTCTAAAATTTGTCCACATGATGTGCGTTTTTATGTCATAATCAAACATTAGATTTTAATTTTATTCATTTATTTTTTGATGAAAATCTTTCTTTTAGATCAGACCGAAACCCTTTTCTTTTTCGTTTTTTTTTGGGGGGGGGGGCACTCGTTCATTAATTACTGCTTTTTTAAGAAACAATGACACTTTTTCTTGAATGAATAATATTAATTAAATTTTAATTACACAACACAAAAATAAAGTTTCAAAACCAAAATGCTTGAGTTTGATTCTGAATTTTTTATCCGTTTATTTAATTAGTTAGAAAAAGAACTGCTTTAACTTTTGAATGGTAGTCTTTTTATTTAAACTCTGTAAACAAATTTGAAAAAAAAAGAAAAGAAAAAGAAAAAAATATTCGGTCGAATTTCTTTACCAATCTACAAACAGAACGGTTTTTGTTTTTTGACAATCATGGCCATTGTTCACATCTACATTCCTCCACTTTTTTTTCCAACGATTCGCGTCGGTTTTGCTTTGGAAAAAAACTATATTGTCGTAAGAAAATTCTTCATAAAAGATATTTACTCAGCTTTTTTAGTCTCACACAGAGATACAATAATAGTGAGGCACCTAGTGAGGATCGAACACTCTAAAAAAATAACAGCAGTTAAGCCAAAATTAACCAACTATCAATCCCTAGCTAGAGGCGCTCCAAGTTGTCCATTGTAATGATAATGCGTTACTACTTAAAACTTATTTAAGATGACAACACACACCAATGATTCATTCAAATTTTCCAAGTCTCGTATCAATCACACCACACATCATTATATTTACGATGACATTGACATGTAAACTAAACACTTAACTGAACACCCAGCCACCCACGTCAACATGAAGTTTCTCTATTTAACTAGCGTTAGCAAGCCGCAATAAAACCATATATAATTATTGACCGACGACGATAATTTTATGAAATATGAATCTTAATCTACTATTTAAAAAAAAAACAATAGTAGTGTATGGAGGACAGTTCAACAAAAGAAAATTGCTTTTTCTTTCCTTTCATCAGATGCATATGAAACACAGAAGAGCAGAAGGTTATGATGAGTGTTTGTAAGTGTAAATGTGCATATTTTGATTAGTACATTCGTGTACGTGTAAAATCCACAAGCATAAAAATAGCAATTGTTAGAAACAAAGGTCTTACTCTTACCTATACATACACACGTACTTCTTATATAAATCAACTTCCGCGGTAGCTTGGTAAGGTTCTTTTTAACATCTTTTCCGACCATCTGGTTCGAGTGTCAACATTCTGATTTACCATGTCCATTGCTGTTTAGTGTTTTGTAATCTATTTTACTATATTTTATATTATTCATTGCATTTTATAGATAGATAGATAGAAATATTCTTCTTAGTGGATGCCCGTATTTCAGTAAAAATGAAATAAATACTGTTTTTAAATTAAAAAAAAAAACAAGGCGTCTACTCAAATAAGAGTATCCACTAAAACGTTTGGAAGTAATCAAATCTGTGTGTATGTATATTATGTGTGTACTGTACATACACAAACTAAACACAATTATTTTTGCATATTGCATCTACCTACAAGGTAAACGTGGTTTGTTATTAACGACGTAGGAAAAGAGTGCCTAAGTGCTATTTTTGTGTCTGTATGTCCCGTCTTTTAGGGCTCATAAGTGAGATTTTCGGTATAGCAAAATATCTTTTATAAACGTTTCACAAAATTATCACAATATATATATATATATATATATATATATATATATATATATATATATATATATATATATATATATATATATATAGAGAGAGAGAGAGAGAGAGAGAGAGAGAGAGAGAGGCAGATCCTTAGTTTATGTACAGTACATTGTACAAATGTCAATTTGCTTAGTTTATCTAGCCATCTGTCTATCTCACTCCGTTCTTATCTATCTCAAATTGGCTTGGTTTTGGTCTAAAAGCAGAAAATTATTCTCTTTTAGGGGGAAATGAGAAGCCATAACATTTTATCATACAGTTTAACCTCAAAAATAAAATAAAAAGATCTGGGACAGTGGTATTTTTCCACATTTAACTTTTTTTAAAAGTTGTTTAATCAAATTAATTCTCATGACACAAATTCCTGTTTTAGTGTCGTTTTAAGAATTCAGATGTCAAGTTTTATGAACTTGCTTGACAAGTTAGCTACTAAAACAATAACTAGAGATGTGTAAATTAATTTAAAAAAATAACGCACAAAATGACACATAAGTTATTTATAAGTGTGTAGTTATATTCTCTATTGGCAATTCTGTTGGCGACATCTTATGATTTTTAAACTAAACTTAATCTTTAAATCAGAGACCTACATAAATCAGCTTAATGAAATTGTTTTATTACTAAAACAGATGATAGTTTTATTGAAAGATTTTATTTATAGTACATCCAAGTCGAGCAACTAGAATAAATTCTTTTTTTAATCTAATAATTTTAACCCTGAAATATGCTAAAAATTCTTCTTATCATGGCATGATGTGTAAGTTAGGACTTGATATGGGCCCGGGGATGCTGAAACTTGTGGAGTGTAGCAGGCAGCAGCGATCAAGGGAAAGGAATGAAAGACAACCATTAAAACTCGACTAGTCGAGGGGTATTTACTTTAAATGTGCCCCGACTTAAATCAACAGTTATCATATGCCAAGAATTTTTAGTCTGAGTTAACCTGTGTTGATATGTAAATGTGGAATTGGTTGAAGGCAGTAGTAGTGGCTATCAGGTTATATATGACGTCGATGTCTGGCTGTATTTTCATCGTTGAAATAAAATCAAATTGAACATATATGATTTTTTTCCAAACAGCTGTGGAAATCGAATAACTGATTTTTACTTATGTTGGATACATATTACCATTATTATGTAAAAATTTCAGGCTATATGTGATCTGTCGTCTTTTATACGACAACTGGAATGGTCTGTGATGGGTCAATTACGACGTCAGACCATAGAAAAACGCGTGGCTTATTTTTGTTCATTTAAAAAGCCGGGATATATCAGACAAAAAAAAAAAACAAGAGAAAAATCCGTAATTTTGTAATAATGAATGTAGGAAAAAAGAAAATGTATTCAAATAAGTCTACTCCCCGATTATCTAATCATTCATTAAAAGAAAGAAGAAAGGAGGTGTGTTGTTTTCCAGTGTCAAATTTTTATAGGACACGAAAATCCAATAGCAATAGATGGTTGCTACAGGAAAAAGGTTTCAACATGAAGGCAATTATTACACCTGATGATGTTTGGAGAACATACCGATCGAACAGGTGCAAAAATAAAATCAATAAAAACAAGTTTCAGTCTGAGAAACTAATTGAAATTAAGATTTATATTTTAATATTGAACATTGAACAACCTAGAGTTGCTATGTTTAAGAACAGACCCCACTTCATCACTACATTCATTATGAGTGGAGCTAAAACTAAAATAAATTGTAAATAATGAATGACTATGACATAGGCACACATTTTTAAAGACAAGAAGAGTTAAATTCAATATCTGACTACAATACATTATCGTTTTTATTTATTATGTACAATGCCTCGTTATGTCTTTTTTTTAGCATTATCATCACGATCAACATGTTTCAATTGATATGATTATTAAAGAAAAGATTTACTCACATTCAGAAATAATGATCTTGCTTCAAATGGTCCATTTTCTTCAGCGACCGTCCTTTAAGTTTTGTGGTAAATTAAATTGTGTTGAGAAATACACGTAGATTTCCCTCCCCTGTAATGAGACAGGGAATAAAAACACATCCAAACAAAAAAAGAAAATGAAAAAAAATTATCTTTTTCACTACCCCGGGATATGTCAGCTGGCATTTAGACGTGTGTTGTGGAGGTAAAAAAAAAAAAAAAAAAAAAAAAAAAAAGGAAGGAAGGAAGGTCTCAAAGATTCGACAACAGGCAGACAGACAAACCCGAAATCGACACAAGCTAGCCAAGAAATGTTGCTCTGGGTTGGCTGGTCCACGAAGACCGACACAGCACAAAATCTCTCTTGTTTTCTCTCTCGCTCAAGTCTTGGCAGTTAGCTGTACGAAAAGAAGAAACGAGAGAGAGACCGACTCCATAAGTACTTTCAGTATCAAAATCCATTACATTTCTGCTGCTGCTGCTGCTATAGACACAACCGACTCTCTCTCTGTCTTTCTGCTTTTTGCAATCACCCTTTCCTCCTCTTAGCCTGTAGCTCGCATATCAGCACACTGCCTCTCTAAAGCACTTGCACGCAATAGAGGAAGACGGATAGGGAGTTATTCGTCGCTGTTTTACTGACCCACCCCACCCCCACAATAAACAATTTAAACATAGACCTTATGGTTATCATAATGAGGGGAAAAAAAGTCTTCACCCCTACCATCTCCTGCTCTTCCTCCTACAAATGATGGAGAGTACACACGATAGCTAAAGTCAGATCATATCGATTTACTCCAATCACTAGTCCTCTCTCTCTCTCTACTTACCAATACTTACTATCATCTTCGTTTCACAGGTAAACGTTCTACATCGTCTTTTTGCACTTTTTGACTGTAGCCTGCATTCGTAGCAGCGAAGCACATCTTGGTAATACATTGTGCAAAAAAAAATTAACGAATGAAAATAAAAAAAATAAGAAGTGGACTGATAGTCAAAGTAGGAAGAGTCTACCTGCCTTGAAAATCAGCATTCAGAATCGTTTTTCTTTTGCTTGAACCAGGACCACTAGGTACACTGATAACAGTGATTTTCCAAGCGTAGCTTGGATGTGGCACAAGGCCGAAAGGGGCACCCAGTGAGAATCAAACTCACTACTCATTCGTAATTGTTTTAGTGAGACAAGCTTGCTAACCATTACACCACCTCAAGGTGCCCTGATAACAGTGATGTATCAATATCATGCATAAAATTTTTTTTTTTCTTTTTACAGCTTATCAACCCTTTGTGGGTTATTTAAATCTGAAACATTTCAGATTGTAGTAGGTCGCTTACAGTACCTGGTGTTCCCAATCTAAGTACTGACCAATATCAACACTTCTTAACTTTGGGGATCAAACAAGAACTGGCGTTTCAGCGTGATTTGACCATAAGCATAGAATTATTAACAAGTACTCTTGTATGTGGGGAAGGTGGTATTCATTCTAAAAATTTATGACTTTAAATTGTAAACAATGTGTTTGCCACTGCATATAGAGAGAAAATTAACCTGCATGTCTGAGTATGATTACATTGATGTAGATATTTATATTATTTGGACTATTGTCCTCATCTTTGTCGCCATATTTATTACGTTTCAGCCGTTGTATGCTCTGGCCTTCGTCAGGTGGTCGGAATGTCGAACTGAACCCTTTATTTCGCTCACTGGGGTAGACTGTTCTAGTTCCACGTGCCATGTTTAATGGATGTCAGTTATTAGTTATCTCCTGTTAATTTTTCCCTCTGAAAAGTTCTCCACTGCCTTAACCGGGTATTGAACTCACACATTTTTATTACTTAGGCATTATTTTTAACAAATACCCATATTTGAGTAGATGCTCTGTTTATTTATTAAACAGTATATTTCATCTACTGACCTGAATATTTAAGAAATCTTATAAAAATATGCACTCTCCAGCAGGATTCAAACCTGTATTCCCGTTGGGGAAACTGTCATTAGATTTGACCTCTCGGTTACAGAGCACCTGATGGCCAATCTAAGCCCAATTAGTGCTTTTAAACAGATTTTTCCCAATTCTCAAAACATACATATCTGCTCAGTATCCTAATGTAAACAAAGCAATTTTTAGGAATGGATTTTTCATTTATTAATCTGAGTTTATTGCTTGAAAGTTATTTTTAGTGGCTATTTGAGTAGATGCTCTGTTTATTTATTTTCATCTACCAGCCTGAATATTCAAGAAATCACAAGTATATCTTTCTAAGATTTCTCAAACATCAAGTGGGCCTACTTTTATGAGTGCTATATCCTCTAAGGATGTGGGCAATCATGGCTCTCCACATTCTTTGTCTATGTTCCCATCATCCATTTACCCAAACTCACTATTTCCTCTTTACCTTTGATATGCCCTGAGTGTTAAATTCTCTAGACATTTATTAGATATCCCCCAAATTTCAGCTTTCTGATTGTATGTTATCTTGATGTTCCCATGTTCTTTAAAAATTCATTGTTGCTCACATATTCAGTCCATGGTATTGTCAGTATTCAATAAAACATCTCAGCTGCTTCAAGTCTCTTATCCATCTGTGAAGAGATTGTCTAGCATCCACTGCTCTATAGATTAGCTATTACGTAGATGTTCAGCATTCTCTTAATTCTTAGCATCTTCAAAATTAAATCTTTTATGAGAGAACTTTTGCTTCCCATGACTGCACCTTTTCGGGCTAACATTTCCTACTGACATGAAGATTATATTGAATCAATTGCCAGGAAAAGTGGTTCAGTCAGTTCTTGCCAGAATCTATCTTACATGTTTTTAAATCTCCCATTCATCCATGTATTGAATATTGTTGCCACATCTGGTCTAGTACTTCTGTATTCAGAGACTCTTAATAAAAATATCTAGTTATTGGTCCTGACCTGGCATATCAGCTTGTCACATTACCGCCCCTATAAAGCAGCTTTGCTGTATCTTTTCTATGTAATTGTTCCAATGAGCTTTTTTCTTTGCTATGTAGATTTTATGAATTTAAGCACAGTACTAAACTAGATTGGTGGCAAGGTCTCATTTTAGTTGAAATTGATAAATCTTAAGTTCTCTGCTAAGTTTCTTCTCTTGTATGTCACACTCTTCTAGCTTCCCAATCAACATCTTAAAAGATTTAAATGCAATGGCAATCATTATCAAGCCTTAATTTATTCTTTTCTGTTTCCCCCATACTCAGTAACTTTCTGCATCTTAGTGCCTTGGAGTGAAATGAAAAAAAAAAAAAAAAAAAAAAAAAAAAAAAGCTTTGCAGAAATTTGTTCTAGAATTCAAATTTGATAAGAATAATTTATAGTTCGTCCAATTTTAAGTGCTCATTTAACAATTTGAAAATCAAACTTTTTTTGTTTATATATATATATATACATACACACATGGTTTAAAATTTTTAAAACTTAAAAATTTTGATTTGATTTTAATTTCGAGCTAATAGATTAAATTTAATATTTCCAATAGCCAAAATATTTTGCTGTATTTAAAAAAATAATTTAAACTGGAAAGTTTTTTTCTCTTGCATGTGGAAATCTCTTCTGCAACCCCTTTAGTAGCTTTTCATTGTAATGTCAAAAAAAAAAAAAAAAAAAGTTTTGTATCAAGTATTAGATTTGAAACAACTATTTACTTTAATATATCTACAGAAATGCATTAACCAGACAGCAGGCCAAGGCATTTGTGGGTTTGACAGCTTGATGGCATTAAAAAAGTAATTTTTTTAAGTACTCACTAATCTTAAAGATGCAAGGACATTCTCCATGTTTTTTCAAATTTTAAATATCTTTTATCTGTAAATTTACTAGTTATCACTCTTATTTTCTGGTAATGTTGTGTATAGTCAATTGTATTTAGAAAAATCAGCACGCATGCACACACACACACACACAAAAAAAAAAAAAAAAAATTAAATATGTTTGATTTGTACAAAGCTCTTCAATTTATTAGTAAATTGTTTTAAAGTTTTATTTAAATTGGGGTTAAATTAAGATAATTTTAAAAGATTAAAAATATTTAAAACTTAATTCTAATTAAAGAGTAAAAATTCATTAATCAAAAACAAATTTTTCCTTAAGATTATATCTTAATAAGAAGCAATTAAAAGCTTTTTCTTTTAATTAAATAATGCATTTCTTTATGAATTAGCAGGTTTTTGGAAAATAAAATAAAATTCTTCAAAGTGTCCTGCTTTTAACTAATATAAATATTAAAATTGACAAAATTAAATTTCTGAAAATATCATTGATGGGGCAACATGATTGAAAGTTTCATTAAAATCCAATTTAAAAAAAAAAAAAAAAAAACAAACCTACACTAACCTTTGGCTCGCCCACTTAACCACAATTTCACATATGCTAGAAAGGATTAAAAATTTAAAACAACCAAAGAAAACTCATTGTCCATGAGGAATTCAATAGTTTTGTTCAAACTAAAAATTTGCAGTTAACATCTTACACTGTAGTGTGACTGAATTCTGACAATTTATGCTCTGCTAATATGGATTGAATAAACAAAAAGGTGCCCCACCCCCAACACTTAGTTATCCATTACCGTATTTAAATGTACAAGATGGAAATCATTGAGATTTCTATTTTGGCTACCATAAAATGATAGAGTAAAGAAACAAGCCATTAAAGTTGGTGTAAAAGCAACTAAGACTTTGTTCCCAAAGATTTGATAACTTGTTACATTTAAAATATACTGTGTACAGTTAAAGCTAAATAGAGATCAACTGAGAGTCAAACAAAGAAAGAAAGGAGGAAAAAAAAAAAAAAAAAAAAAAAAAAAAAAAAAAAAAGCTAAAAACCCTGGAGGGAAAACAAACTATACATGAAATTCAGTAAAGAGAAAGAAAATGAATATGGATTTTTTTTTTTTTTTATTTATTAGGAATAAACTACAAGAGACATTGAAATGATTTATTTTTCAAATGTTTCCATTGACAAGGGTAATTTTAATCATTTGTATTTTTATTTAGTGGACAAAAAAACATCTGCACATTGTTCTCTCCATAGAGATGTGTAAGGAACACGTGAACTAAGAAACAAAAAGGAGGATGGCACAAACAAAAGTGGTCAACAGATTAAGGAACCACTGTTGAAGGGGGCAGACAATTATTCACATGCAAATAGACCAACTAGCCATCTTTAGCATAGGCTTGCTTGACACTAACAATGATGGCAGTATGGTAGAAGATTAACTAATTAGAGGCTTTACTTATAAATAATTACATCAAAATTTAATTGATTGTTTCTAGGACGTGTCCTGTACCCGCACGGTGAACAAATCAACAGTTTATTTAAAAAGGAGGGAAAGGGACTATACAAAATATTTTGCATAACAATTTTTTTCAAATACAATTAGCTTAACTAACATAACCAGATAAAAGTATATCAATAAATAAGACACTATTATTTCAGTATTCTGAGAAAGGCAGAATCTTTTTTCCATAACATAGAAACATCCATAAAAACCCATTTTTAAAAATATGTTTTATTTTTCTTAGTCAAAAATAAAGAATAAAAACAGGAATTCGTATCTTGATATCCAAATCACAAAAACATGAGAAAAAATTACAGATTGAACTGGCACTGAGTACTTTAATATCAGAACAAATCAGAAGCAAAAGATTTTGGTAAAGAAAATTAAAGTATTAAAAAAAGAAAAAAAAAATTGAAATAAATATAAATATATATTTTTTTTTTTCAATCTGAAAGATTTCTCAAGTTTTTATTGTACAAGGCACCTCCATCAGAAAAAGGGAGACAAAGAAGAAAATCACTTAGATTTCCTTCATTTGCTCTCAAGACTTGAAATATAAAAATTCCAAATAATCACTAAAATGTCTTAATATTTTCCCTTAGAAGGAACAAAAAAAAGAAAGGAAAAAAAAAAAAAATTTTAAATTTACTATTAAGAAAAAGCTGTGCCTAACAAGAAAGTGGGTTGAAAGAGAAATATGAAAACCCAATTGTACACAAAAGTTAAATATAATGAAATGTTCAAACCCATGTGAAAAATTCACCTTGAATAATATGGGAGGCGAAAGGGATAAGGATAGGGGACAGTCCTTACCTGAAGGTCAAGTCAGAACCTGAGAGGAATGTGATTTGTGAATGATAAAGTTTGGAAAAAATAAAAATAAAAAAAGATGTACTAATGGCCTAAAAATGAACTACATAACATGAAAAACTTTTTGTCTGAAGGATACTTAGTTTTGTATTGAATGATATTTGTGTTCAGCAGGGAAAATTGGTGGGATGGGATTATAGAAAACTGAATTTGAGCCAATGTTAAAAGGGAGAAAAATCAAAAAACAGGAGGTAAGAAATGAGAGAGAGAGAGAGAGAAATTTGTCTATCCACTCTACAAATGTACAATCATTTGTGAGGCTTGTAAAGCCACCACACAAGAACAAAACTAATCATCATCTTCCTCATCATCTTCATCTTCTTCCTCTTCAGGCTCTCCCTCCTCCTCTTCTTCCTCCTCCTCCTCCTCTTCCTCTTCCTCATCTTCTTCCTCTTCCTCTTCTTCCACTACTTTAGCTTTCTTAGCTGAAGAGCCACCCGTTACAGCACCACTTGATCTCTGAAAATAAATTCACAAGATTGATCATTCTAGCAAAACAGATTCAACCCGACAGTAAATCAATTGACAATGCTAACATTCTGAATAGTTCTGCTATTTTTGCTCTGTCATATTGGTGAACCATCTTAGTTACTCCAGGATAATCAGTTTCCCTTGCTTTAATCACAATTTAAAAATTATTTTCAAACACTACCAAAGTCATATCCACAAAAAAAAAAAAAAGAACTAGGACAAACACCTCTTCAGGGCTTAAAACTTAGATGGCAATAAACCTTAAGAGATATGCAAGCAACCTACCTTTTTATACTCAGCTACTGCAATTTTATATTTTTTTACTCCCTCCTCACTTTTTTTCTCATAATGCTTTTTCTCATCTGCTGCCATAATACGCCATTTTTCACCAGCTGGAAAAAAATCAGAAAAGGAATCATTTTTCCGTAAAGCAGAGAGAGAGAGAGAAAAAAAAAAAAAAAAAAAAAAAAAAGCTTAAACCTTTGAACCCAAGCAGCCAGTGTAAAAGTATGCATACAAACCAGAAGCATGGATTTCAAAGGCCCAAATTTCAAAAGGTTAATTTAAGAAAAAAAAAAAAAAAAAAAAAAGCTTAAACCTTTGAACCCAAGCAGCCAGTGTAAAAGTATGCATACAAACCAGAAGCATGGATTTCAAAGGCCCAAATTTCAAAAGGTTAATTTAAGAAAAAAAAAAAAAAAAAAAAAAAAAGTTACCTTTACTTTTTTCAGTTTTTTTTTTTTTTAAAACATTACAAAGAACTTACCACCATACACCTATATACAAATGAAAGCTATAATTACCTTCTTTGAGAATTATTTTGTGAGCAGAATTTTGTTCAGACTTGTCTTTGGGAACATAGTTTTTCCTGAAGTCTGCCAAAAACAAGAAATAAGATGTTGGTGGCCTTTTTGGTTTGTCTGGATCTCCTGAGGATTTTCCCCTGTATTCTGCCATCTGAAAGAGAGAGAGGGGGGGGGGAAATAAAAATATAAATGTATATTGAAAAGCATTCTCAAAATTCACTAATGTAAAATTATCTAAGAATTCAGAATGTTTAAAAAAAAAAAACTATGCCACAAGATATTAATTCACAAAAGGCAGTGCCACATTATTTTACCCAACAAACCTAACAACCTATTACTTTTACAATTAGGAAAAGGGGAAAAATCTTGCTAAAAATCACAAATGGATGTGGTTCAACCACTGCAATTGCTGGCTTACCTCCTTCTCATATCTGGCTTTATCTTTAGCAGCCTTTTCATCAAAAGGCTTCCTTTGTGAAGAACTTAAATTCTTCCATTTTTCAGAGCATTCTTTAGTGAACTCTGCTACCTGAATGCAAGAAATAAAACTATTTTAGCCTTTCACACAAAAACAATTTAAATAAATTTGACCAACTATTGATATTTCAACACTTTTTAAACTACAAATTAATTTAATTTTGTATTACCTTTGAAACATTTTTACCAGCTTTTTTTGCCTGATCACGACAAGAAGCCATGTAGAAGAAATAAGCTGATGTTGCCCTTTTTGGTTTGTTAACATCTTTTGGCTTTTTGCTTTTCTTCCTCTTGCCTTTCTCTATCTTCATACGACCTTCAATAATGAAGAAAAAGAAATAAAGTAAATCAATTTATAAATAATGATTGCAAGTATTGTTTTCCACCAATTAGAGAGGAAAAAAAAAAAAAATTATATATATATATATATATATATATACACACACACACACAGATTCAAAGAAACAAATGATTATTTTATAAGTGAAAATTACGAATTTCTCATTACAACTAAATCAACAGAACAAATATGACAAAACAACTCAGTGAGTTGAATCAAGAAAAGAAAAAAAAAAAATCTATTAAGGAGTTCAAATTCAAGTTTAAAACTAGATTACCTTTCCATCAATAATTAAATTTACTTAAATATATTGGAAAAATAAATGTTTACAGTAAAATCTAAAAACCTGCTCATATTTGTTTGGTACAATACAGATGTTTAAAAATGACAAGCTTATGTACTTAAAACATACTGGAAAAAAATAATGAAGATCATTATTCTTGTAACAGAACAGCTTGTCAGAAAAATGACATTCACCTTTATATTAGAGGATCATGTCTGTCAATGCTCAAGTTAAATACATTGTTGACTGATAAAACAACCCTACTGTCAACAAAATGTTTTTCTAAGCAAAAAGTATTTTTTTTAACTCTTGAATATGAAGTATGTTTTATCAAGTCATCTTCACATCTCGAGATAAGTGAAATTAATGTATTACTACCACATTAAAATACTGTGTTTTAGAGAAATATAAATTAAAAACCTATCTTTTATTTAAAAAAAAAAGGGCTTCTTTTTGCATACCTTAATGAATAAATATAAAAGGTTGTTAAACAAAGCACTACATTACAGTTTTGATTTCTGGCCAATTAACCCTCATGAAACTAATTTCAGAAAGTAGAAGAATTTATAATGTAAAAGACTAAGTTCAGACTTCATTGAGATGACAAATAGGGGAGAGGATGTACTACAAAATAAAAAAATTATATCAAACAACAGTAGGTAAATAAATTGTTTCATCTTAATAGTCGTCAATTTAGTGACTGGGTGATATGAACAGACATAAAATTTAAAGAGTTTTCTCTTAAAATGGACACCAATTAACTTGAATGTTTATTGATATTGGCTACCGACATATCAAACCAACTTCCGGGTTAGCAAACAAAATATATAAAAAACGTTCGAAGCTCTAAGAGACCTGCCCCCCCCCCAACAAACACGTTAAATACCCCCCCCCCTTTAAAATTCAAATCTATACACAAACCTAAGAAACATAGTAAAATCGATGTTAAATTTAAAATCAATAACCCGGCTTAATTTGTAGGATAATTTTACGGCGGTTGCTCGATCTGGAATAAGTTAAAAAATATTTTAGCGGGTGGGGATATTCAATAGGGCTTTTAAATTCATAAGCTCATGTTAAAGTTGGTTGACCGTATGTAATCTTTATTAAAATAAAAAATAAAAAAAATAACAGTAAAAGTGTCACTCCCGTAGTCCAACAACGTTACAACTTATTTGAATTCAGAAGATTGGGAAATAATTATCGGCAACTTTAGGTTGTTAGCGGCAAAATTAACGAAGTTACAGGAGGAGATAATCGGACAGGGAAAAGTAAAAACAAGGGAGGCAACAGCGAAGAAATCATTTGCATGGTTAAAACAAAAACAAATATTTTAAGAGGGGGGTGGCGAACGACGTGACAAGTTTGCTTTATTTTAACTCTTGTCTTTATCATCAGCTAAAAAAATAACGAAGATTTTCTGCTGGTCTAGAGAGATAGAGAGATAAACAGGGGGAGAGGAAACAGTGGTCGACGTTCCTTTCTTTGTTCACCAGCTTTTAAGTAAAGGGCAGAGTGAAGAGGAAACTATTTTCTTGCCTCCCACCTCCGGGCATTTTAACGGGCGAGGAGGAGGAGGAGGAGGAGGAGAAAGAAAGACATTAAGCCCTGGCCAACCAGAAGCAACCACCCTTTACCCCATATAAAAAAATGATCCAAAACAGAATAAAGGATCAATATTTTTGCACGAGGACAAATAAAAATAAAAACGAGTCCCTTTCTTGGCGCAAAGATTTAGAGCAAGTAAATTATACAAGCTGAATCGATATATTTTAACAAAATACAAGCCGTATATAATACGAGAAAGCGGGAAAATTAAATATGCGATACCAGTGTTGCTTGTAACTGTTACATTAAAAACCAAAAAGTAAATAAAAAGTGTAATTTCGCTCGCTCAACCACTCAAAATTAACAAGTTATCAAAGTTTCTACCGATCAAATAATTTGCAGAATTAAGTCAATATGATAGTTTGAAGAAAGATATTTCTGGCTTTAAAAATTTCCTAAGATTTCAGTAATTCTGATTAAATGCAATACATGCTATGACTGATAATTTCTGATCACAAAAGTTACTTTTACACATCCGTTTAAGACAATTAAAAGAAAAAGTTATTTCAAAATTTATTGATAATTCAAAGGTTTGAAGAAAGAATTTTTATATTAAAATTACCCAATTAAAATATGCGCGTAAACGTGGTTTTTTATAGATATATATAGAGAGAGATATTATATGAAAGGGCGGGACCCCTCTGTTTACGATTGAAGTATAACGAAACGTTTCTATGTTCAAATTTGAATCGAGAATAAAGAAAAGTCTTTAAAAAAAAGGGAGATAATTCTGGTCAAAACTCACAAAACCAGTTGGCACCGGTCAGAAGACATATTTAAAAATCCGAAGAGGCCAAGTCATTGATATTCCTTAAAAATTAATGAGATCGAAAGAAGATACGAGATTTTGTTTTAAATTTTACAAACAAAAACGGATAAACCAAAATAGAAACTTCAAAAGTAGCGATTGTTATTTAAAAGACACCTAAACTAAATTAACGGTCATAAATCGGGAGAAAAGTCAACATTCAAAGGATAAATTTTGCAAATAAACGATAGATTTTAACTAAAAATTTCTTGATTAACGTCAAATTTTGGAAGCAATTTAATAAAGAATTTAATACAGGGAAGTTTCCAAAGAAAAAGTAAATATTTAAAGCAAGATATAACCATAATATTTTACAACGTAAAACAAAAGAAAACAAAAAAAAAAAAGCACAAAAATAAAAACGTTAAAACTTACATGGCTGAATAGTGAATATAAATGGCCACATTAATGACAATTTAGAGTTAGCTTAAAAAAAGTAAAGACAAAATAATGTTTTGTTTTTAATAAGGGGAAATTCACATATGAAAGATTTACAATTTAAGTTAAGCGTGAAGTAGAAAAATAAAGAGCAAATAAAATGACATGCTTGTCGGATAGACATAAATTCTGAATAATCACACACCTGTAGCCATAGAACATTCAAAATAATTTATGAAGAGTTAGAAATATATTAAGAGAAAAAGATACAAACAAAACCTTAGATATTTTTATATTTATATATTATATGCATACACATCTTAAGATAAAAAAAATGTGCAAGGCGATTAAAATATGCGGAGTTCATATTTTCAAGTTTAGCGCGCTTATCTCCCATTCCCGAGTGAAGCGGAGTTTGCAGGGATCGGTCGGCAGCCGCTACAATCAACATTTTTTGTATCGATTACAAACAGTAAGTTCCAACTAAATGAGACCAATTCGTGTTAATCACTTAATTTATAAGTAGGAAAACACTTTTCTTTCAAATATTTTTTTTATTCGAGAGTATAATCAGTATAAAGTAATATCTTTTCAAAGTGAATAGTGTCGTCTGTCAAACAATGGCGCCCATCTGAAAAAGTAGCTTACACTGGCTTTTGCCGTGTAAGATTTTTATAAAAGTACTAACATCTGAATACTAGTAAAATACAGAAAAGGTGTTAGATGAAGTATTTATATAAAATTTAAAGCTATTTGTTCTCCAAGAGATTAAGAGCTATTTTTTTTCACTTTTTTTCATCATCCGCCATTGTTTAATAGTAGGCACGTTTCTTGAAAAATACATTCAATATAAAAAAAAATTGCAGGTATCACAAAAAAGCGAAAGTTTAAAGAAAATCATGTTTAAGACTTCTTCAAAATATGTAATTTTTGAATTTTTTTTTTTTTTAGAAGGAAGTTTTTGGATATATTGTTAAAGGCAAAGTGTAAAAGACTGGGACAAATATTTTTTCGGAAGAGAAGGGAGGGGGGAAATAACCCAAAATAAGTTGGAAAATGTTTCTTAAATAGGTGAAAACTGATCTAAAAATAAACAAAAATTAAGTAAGTAACTAAAATACTAACGAAAATTGGAATTAATTTTCGTTTTAAATATAAAAGCAATCGGTTAAAAATTTTGACGCTAAAAAAGGATTTCAAAGAAAAAAAAACAGTTCTCCATTTTACAATTTTTTTTTCTAAATGCTGTTTGGACGAAGAAAAAGACAGTTAAAAAAATAAATAAAAAAAATAAAAAAGTTAGGGGGAGAAAAAATACCGAGGGTCAGCACTCTTACCCATGTTGGAATCAACTTTTAAGATGAGTGTGTGCGTACGTCTACTTTGCGTGTATTAGAGTTGCTGCTGTGCTGAACACTTCTTATGCTGTGTATTAAACTAGTCTCTTGTCTATGATGGCTGCTGACACTAACACGGCTAACGGCGCTGCTCCCCTTCCTCCTATTCACATGTAGCCTAGCTTGGCCTTTACTCGAATGTACCCCTCTCTCGATAACCCTATTACTCACCCCTTCATTAATCCTACTGCTTTTCTTTCATTTCACCTTCCCTCCCTTCAGCATTTCTGCCCACTATACTTCATTGTTAGTCAACTCTCTTTTCCTCGCTAATTAAGCTTTTACTTTTCTGTCTTTTTCTCACTAATTCTTTAAGCTAAATCTACTCAACCCATTTCGTTTGCTCTCACCTTTTTTTTTTTCCTATTAACAATTCTCCACAACACGAACTCCTTTCTTTTATATTCTTTCAGTTCTTTTACTTTTTGCATCCTTTCTTTCTTTCATACCACTCCGCAAAGGGAGGGAGGAGAGTGAGAACAAATATGATTATTTATAAAAACAGTAATGACACACTTTTACTATAAAAAGAAAAAAAAATGGAGCCGAAAAGCATTTGAACATAACAAAATCAGTTAATTTAGATAAAATGAAGAGGCGTGTAGTGTTAACGTTAGCTTGCAGATAGTCATAGGGGAAGATTTGTTTTTAATTATAACGCATTTTATAAGCAAACAGCTTCTTGTACTTCTGAGGTCAAAATTTAGTCATCTTCATCATCTAGCCGCCATGAGTTATTGAAAAATTAAGAAAGAAAAAAAAAGAGCAAAGTAGGAAGATTTGGCCATAGAATTAGAAAACTATTCCCATGTGAAGCCTTCCCGCCATTTCGCATGGGCCGCCCCATGTTTGATTCGACAAAATAACCACAAATTCTGCCCTTTTCTATTATTTTTCATAGCTAGCGTTTTTCTATTAATTCAGACCACCGTCTTAGTTTTTATTATCTCCCTTTATGTAATACAGTTAATATATACGTCTCGCTTTTAGTACTACTATTAATCTTTCTCTTCTAGTTGACGTTGTGCTAGATAAACATTTTCTCAAATTACATTAAGTTTCTTTTTTTTTTTTTTTTTTACACAAGACATGATATTCTCGTTTATTCTGAATGTCATTTTAATTATATTAAAAAAGAAAACTATTTAAAAGCAATTTCGGTAAAATGACGTAACTTTCTCTACACACAATTTAGCTTTAATTTGCAAAGAAAGCCTCTTTTAGTTTTATCGTCCTGATTAAATTTTTTTTTAAATATGTCTGTACAAATTTACATTTCGCTAAAAAAAGATTCATTTGATGTTAGAATAATTTAGTAGTTTAAAAAAGCTTTATTTTTCTAAATGTTTTTCATTTTGACTTGTTTTTTAAACGAAACCAAGTAATTTTTTATTAGTATGCATTATCAATATCATTTTTACTTTTTATTTTTATATTTAAATCACGAAAAAATTATCTTGTAATAAGTCTAAAAATATATATTCATAATTAAAAAAAATCAATTGTTCTAAAATTTGTACCTCTGTTTTTTTTTCTTCGACTGAGAAATGGGCCAGGTGTGAAATAAATAAATAAAGTGAATGTAATATACATGCATAATACATATACATATACCTTTCTTCTCCTTTCTTCATTTTTCGAAAAACCTCGTGTCGTTTTTTTTTGTTTTGTTTTTTTTTTTTTATTTAACAAACAAGTTTCGTCATTTCCAACACCTGACAGACAATTTTATCGTCATATTTTTTTAAAACTACCCACAGATATACAATCGCCAATAATACTAGGTAGGATAGAATATTAATGTTACTGGTCGAAAGAGTGTCTCTGCGGTCGCCTTCGATGGTTTAGCTTTGTTTCTAAACCTCCCACACATGTCGGTTTGCAATTGGCACATTTCTTCCAGGAATCGTTCTTGTCTTTGGGCAAATGTCTACAGAGTTGTTCGTTCCCTTTTTTCAGGAGAAATTTAATCTTCATTTGCACTCACTTCAGCGTAAGGGAAAGCCACACGCCACCATCTTTAAAATTACCCACAATCCACTTGGCGCCTTCTTGATTTTCTTCTACATAAAAAAAAAAATCACCAAAAATGCCTTTTTCTGAACTTTGAACCTTTACATGCTCTTCTATAACAGCAATTAAAAGTAAAACAATTTCACAGTTTTTGTTTTATTTTAAATCCACTGAAACGTTGACTATATTTTCAATGTTCCATCCTGCAATTAAATAAAAAAATCTTCCATTTTTTTTCATTCTCTCAAAAAAATAAAATCATTTACTTCTCGAAAATAAATATTTCATTTTTATTTTTCATTTATTTTACTCTATTTGAAAACATTTCTAAAATTATTTCATTAAATCATTTTTTTTATTTGAATTAAAATTTTCGTGAAAAAATCTATTGTCGCTTGGTGAAGAAATCATTCGGAAATTTAAAAATTATTTGGCGCCTAAATACCGAGACGATCTATGTAAAAAAAAAAAAATGTTGCAAAGTTTGTAAATTAAAAAAAATCAGTTTATATCTAATTTACCTAATTATAATAGTAAATAAATATTTATAAAAGTCTGATTATTTTAGTCAAACTTTTGGTATTAAATTATAATTAAAGAGGAAAAAAACCGTTGAGATTTTTTTAAAAATACAAAGAATAACATCCGCAAAGTAAAATTGTGACATATTTAAAATAAAATAGAACCAGGAAGTAAGAAATGTAAACAAAATAGAAAATAAACACTTGTTTTTCTAAACATTAATTTATTTTTTACGTATTTCTGTTTTGGAGTATTGTTATGCCTTTATTTATTTTTTGTCAACAGCTGATCATTTTAAAAATAATGAGCCACGCTAACGGTTCTCTCCCTATTTAAGGTAAATTCGGTGGGGGGGGGGCTCCTTATTGGCAAGGAAGACTTTTTAGATTTTTTTACTTATTACGTTTTTTTTTCTTATAACTCTTTTCTTTTTCAAACTCGAAAAACACTCGTTGATCCTTTTATTTTATTTTAAATGTAATTTCAAAATCTTTTATCTTCCGAAAAAAAAAGGAATCTAAATTAAACTAAAAAAGAAATTATTTTTTTAAACTTTTTTAGTTGAAACGTGTTTCATTTTGAAAAAAAAAAAGAAAAATATTGTAAAAATGTAATTGTAATAATTAACAAAGCCTTATTTTTTTCATGTCAGGAATTATTTTTTTTAAAGCATAGTTGAATTTTAATGGCGATTATTTATTTTGTAGATTTAACTTTTTTTTGTAATTATTTAATTCACCGATAATAATACTCATCATTTTTCTTTCAATTACCTAAATTTTGATCTGAAATTGTCGGTCTAGGGAGAAGTATTGCTTTCGGTGCATTGACAAGGAAAGAGATTATGTTGAAAAATACATTTTTTTTTCATTTTGTATATAAAAAAGTTTTTTTTTTTTATGATTTAGCTACAGGCCCGAATGTAACAATTTTTCCTTGCCAATCACTAACCTAATGCTAAAAAACGTGTAGATGTGTGCATCTGCACGTAACGCATACATCACACACAAAGAGGTGCTGAAAAGTTGTCGGCTCGACCCACTTCCCAAAATCTAATTAAATAGAATTTTTTGTCTCTGAATCCCTTCTTGCTCGGACCAATAATTTTCAATATCCGCGCGCGCGTGCGTGTGTGTGTGCAAATAAATGAATTGATTTTTTTAATTTGAACAGAAAACTGAGTGAAAACCAAAAGGACTACGGTTCAACATCTTGTTAGAAAAGAAGGAAAATGCAGAATTTTTACTTAACTTACAGTACACCTATTTTTTAATTGTTTCAGAAACTTTTGAATAATATAATAATAATAATCGAGGATTTTACTTCTCTGTCGCTACATATTGTCACATTTTATTATTTATTATCATTTACTACTGCTACACTTGTTTTCTGTTTTGTTTTGTTTTCTAAAATATTGTTTCCAGGTTCCGGGAAAAGGCATATTTGTTTAAAATTACTATTTTTCTAAGATAAAAAAGGTCCAGCATATATTTCCGAGCTACCGTACCTTCGTAATCACCAATAAACTCATCATCCAACTCTTTCCGAATCCTCTGCACTGTCTTCACATTGACAGCCAAACACTCTGAAATGTTGGTATCGGAGCTTCCGGCGTAAATGCCAAGCAGTACAGCATGCCGTTTCCAAATTTCTGGTGGAGTGAATTCCGTCATGTTCCTGTTTTTCTCAAAGACGGTGCCCAACTGACCCTACTATAATATGCCGTCGACACAAAACCAAACAACCCGCATGCGCGAAATTAAAAATATAAAATGGCGATAATTTACCCATCGCACCCGGTGTATAAATTGTCGCTTAAATTACGCAAAAAAAAAAAAAAAAAATGAAAATGAAAATAACGCTGATATCTCATTAGTTACCGAAATTAAACAAAAATATCTTGAGGTATCAAAGAGTAAATTTATTCAATAAAAAAATCGCCATTAGCTTCAACCACGGTGTCCTGCAACTCTCCTGGACGGTCTCCTTGTTTAAGTTGGTGAATGCTGTCATAATCCTTGCCTTCAGTTCATCTTTGGGCTTACAAGGAGTTTTGTTGACCTCTCACTAAAAGAAAAAACAACGCGCATGCGCGAAATTAAAAATATAAAATAGTGGCAATTTACCCATCTCGCCCAGTATATACAGGGTGTATCAAAAATACTTTTACAAAGTTTGGGGGCGGGTTCCTCACACCAAAAGAAGGACAAAAGTCTATATAAACATATGTCCACAAATCCTTCATTTTTGAGTTATTAAGTTTAAAGAAAGTTTACAGTAGATGGTGCTGTGTTGCTATACAGACTAGGTTACATTTGTCATTTGTATACATTTGTGGCTAGTTTGTCTTCACCATTTAATGTGTGTAGTTATGATTTAACTGAGAAGTGTTCTGTTAGTTAACAATCGCAGGATATACATATCGTGAGCAGGCAGAAAATAATTTTTACATACAGCCATGCCCCCAAACATTGTAAAAGTATTTTTAATACACCCTGTTATATATATATAGATTCACATATATAATACAAAATCTGTAGGTCATAGGTATTATTGCAAGGAGATCTTTTTAATATAAAAATATTAAATATATTCAGTGAAGATTTGTTTATAAACAGTCATTCAGACTTTGTTAGCCAGATATTTCTTTGTAGCTGAATGGCTAACAGCACGTTAGATCAAATGATGATTCCCATTGGAGTTACCAGAGAAGCAAATATTTTCTATGAAATTTCAAGAACATTCAGGCCAGTAAATGTAATTAATACTGTTTATTTTTTTTAAAAAAACAAAAAAAAACAGCATTTACTTAAATAAATTGTATTTATTCAAATAATGTATAAACAGAAAATATATTATATATAGATAGCTACAGCAATCCCTTAGTGTAGTTTACTGTAGTTAATCTTTATATTAAAAGATAAACACTAATCACAAACACATTAATCAAATTTTAGAAAATTTTTCAATTAATTGGTAACAATAAAAAAAATCAATTTTCATTACTATTGTAAAACTGAATAATATTTTACTGCACTAATGAAGTATTATGCATGCATTAATCGTGGGATTCCTGTATATAATATATATATATGTATATGTAATTATAGTCTTAAAAGATCCAGTTACATTTTAAGCTTTTTTCATATATATATATATATATATATATATATATATAATATATATATGTGTGTGTACAGAGAATGGTCAGCCAGGAGTCCTGACTTAAAACCCTGTGACTTTTTTCTTTGGGGTTGGTTAAAAGTGCAAGTCTACAATACCAAACCAAGACTTTGGAAGAACTTGAAGGGCAAATACAAGAAGTTATGTCTTCCATACCACAAGAGTTCTTGATGAAATCAGTTCATGCGACTTCTGGGTTGTTTGAGAAGCTGGTGGCAAAATCTGGTGCCAACATTCAATTTTAAATAAAACCTTATGCTGAACACTTTCCTCTCATATCTGTTTCATGTAAAATTACAGTTAATAAATAAATTATAAGTATTTTAAAATGAGGAGTTACTTTTCACTCACCGTATATATATAAAGTTACTCTGTAAGTAAATATTCTTAACGACTACTTGCATTTTCATCTGTTTTTCTTATATATATATATATATATATATATATATATGGGCACCTCGAGGTGGTGTAATGGTTAGCAAGCTTGTCTCACTAGAACAATTACGTCTTAATGAGTTCGATCCTCACTGGGTGCCCCTTACTTTCGGCCTTGTGCCACATCTAAGCATAGCTTGGAAAATCACATATATATATATATATATATATATATATATATATATATATGATATAAAGATTAAAACATTGCCAATCTTTTGTTGCTAATTTATCTTCTAATTACTGGAGTAGGGGAATAAGAAACTGTGAAAATGGGATTAAACTACAAAGGCAAAGGAGAAAAAAGGTTTTTATGATTTAGCAGTCCCTAAGGGGTTACAGGAGAGTAGAGAGGCTTTTGAACCCTCTCCCCCAAACTTCTAAATCC